>CM067369.1:275296763-275331763 GCA_034401795.1 Chaetoderma sp. LZ-2023a | reverse complement strand
TTTACTAATTAATCTGTCTAACCTGATAGATTCGTTTCTACAGAAATCCCAGCAATTCAATCGCTGTCATCCAAATCGCTAAATCACCGAACGCCTCTCATATCGAATAATTCAATGAGTGAACCCATTTCTGACTGTCCATTTACAGGTATAAGATAAGATTCATTCTATGCATCCGTTTTCAATTTGCATTATGTAACTTTCGGCCCGGTCTGCTATGCATATTCATTATATATTCTATGCGCTGGAATATTCTCATTTGTTAAACTAAGATGAGTTGATGCCCTCAACACTGCAGGATCTGGATAGCTAGTGCGAATCATTATTTTCTACTCCTTGGTCGGGATAGCAACTGCTACATTTATCCGTATGGTACTCACACTTCTATCACAGTGCCATCCAACAACGGAGTGTACGTTACTTAAGTTTTATGTGAATATCTCCTTGTTATAGACGTGTACATATTCCGACTACATGATATTGTGATCAATGTGCCTTCACTTTCCTGACAATTTTAAGTATACATGGATCAGAACATATCACAGGGTGCATAGATGAGCACATTTAGAAGGATCCTTTTCTAGTTATGCTCCGGCCCTTCCTGGCTAAGCTCCACCCACTCTTTACCAAGCTTGGGATGGATAGAGCTCTGAATTCACAGGTAAATATACAAGTAGGATGTTGAATATTTTGAATCTAATCTGACTGAACGTTGTTGCTACATATGGCATAGTAAATTAATCAAGAAAATACAAATCGTACCCGTGACAAACTATTCCAGGTTCATGAGTAAAGATTATGTCAATTATGACTGTGACGTCAGCCCTACATGTGACACAATTGAATATGAGGTGATATACAGATGGGATTTATCAATTGCAATCGTCAATGTACATTGATACAGCCACGATAGACACCATCACTACTCTTACGTTTATAGTGCTCTGCCACATGGATTAGAGATTCTACCACTGTGCATACACCCGAGGAGCTCTCCCTAACCTTTGGTACCGATGTCGGTAGCATCTCCGGTAGAATTTGTTGTTATTCACAGTGAATGTTGTGTTTTGTAATATTAAAGTTGATGGCATGACGATATGCCTGTGCATCATGGGATGTTAAACTGTGTCTTGCCTTTTGAGAATACGGAAACCAGCTGGCACAAATAATCATCATGTTCTAGATCTTGAAGACATGCTTAGGTCTATATATAACGTAGGTCATAATGGTATTTTTGTTTTGAAACCTCACATGATTATGCGTTCACACAGGAAAGCATGTGGTACATACTTGTGGTACCATCATTTAATTAAACCCTATATGTATTATGTGATATAAACACTAGTTTGACTGTAACCTTCTGTAATCTGTTGAACATAATAACACTATTGATGTTCACAGTTGTCTCTATAGATATATGCTTATACTCTGAGTTAGTTGTAATAACACGTAATAGTGGAAGACGAAATGCAGGTTTCAATTACGAGGCAGTCACTCTAGTGTAAACAGAAGTAGACTAAATTCCAATTTAAGCCTGGAGGCAAATCACCTTTCCAGTGTACCCACTCATCATATTACGTCATAATGAAACGCGTGATGTGTACAATGACATCGTACTGAATGACGTCATGAATGATGTCGATAAGTACGTCACGAACACATATTTGAAGACGGTCTATGCATTGTTGTACAAATTGTTTGCTTTTACTATTTAATAAATATTCTGTTGAATATTTTGAAACTCATTTGACTGGGCGCTGTTGCTGCCATAGGCAGCAACAGCACCCAGTCAAATTAGTTACAAAATATTCAACAGCTTCCATGTATAGTTTTCAGGAAATTGATAGCTAGGGCATTTTGGGGATCGATCAATCCCAACACGGCGAGGTGTGGGTGGAGCTCAGTTAGTGATGGGCGGGGCAGGGCTAAAAATGGAAAGGTCCATTGCGTTAACACCCATACTGAAACGTGGTAGGCCTACACGTTAGAAAGCAGTTGCTGGAAAATCAAGAGGCTAGATGCCGGTATAAGTTAGGGTAACAGACTAAATGTTGGTATAAATTAGATACTTATTTTTATCGAACATCAATTGCGAAACACTGAAGACGGATTTCAGATCGAATGTCTGGCATCACTACTGAAAATTGAAATCGAAAGAAAAAAATAGAATTAAACACTGTGATTATATAGTCAGTGCAAAGGAATTTTGGCTCTTAGAATTCCACTGATTTATATCGTGTAAGCCTAATCTCAATTCGCAATTTTTTACTTGTAATTATCAATCTCATAGGTGATTGAGGACATATTAAAGTAACGTATTCTAATTAACTCTGCCTTCCGTCAAATTCCAGAGAAATTGAACTGGACAAGATGTTGGACTTCACTTCAGATTAATCGACTTCAGAATTAAATTAATCTGCTGATCTAACCTGGTCTATAATTACACCACGAAGTGTTAGACCGCACTCAAGCTTTTTTCTTCAAATACCTTATTAATGAGACAACAATGTGTACGATACCGCCCGTGTCACAGCTTACGGATTCAGTATGGATACGCTAGCTATTTGATGGTAGGCAACTTTCTGGAAATATTTGATCGCAGTATTAAAGAAGATAAATGATTAATATTGGTGATACGAATTTCATTGAAGTTTTCCTTTATACTATGCACACACTTGAAATTCATCCGATCGTATTTGTTCTGACAACCTGGCCAAAATAACATAAATCTTGCTGAATATTGTGAAATCAATTTAATCAAAAGTATTGTTGCTTATTCGTAGAGTATAAAATCTCACGTTTAAAATTATTCAACATTAATTTTATTATAAGCTGTAATATATTCGATATGTGGAATTAGCTGCTACAAAAAGTGACTAAATTATACAAGCAATATAATTATATATTAATCTACCACAGGAATAAGCTATCTTCCAGTTAATGGCACGCACACTGTCATAACGATATATCCAAGCTCATATGTGTTGTTTCCGTCAAAACACTGGCAAGGACATGCATTGATAATAACTAGAGACTATTAAACTGTGATCGTTCTGACATCATACACTGAGGTAGCACGAGGAAACAATTACCAATGTTGTTAATGTATCGACCGGGAATACAATGTAATTGTTTCCGGGGAAATGTTCCATCTAGAGCCATCAGCATAAATGCAGAAATTCTACCAAACTGGACACACACGCTATGGATCTTTCATCAGCTAATGCAGGGCCATCATAATAAATGCAGAAAATCTACCAAACTGGACACACACGCTATGGATCGTTCATCAGCTAATGCAGGGCCATCAGAATAAATGCAGAAAATCTACCAAACTGGACACACACGCTATGGATCGTTCATCAGCTAATGCCCGGCCATCAGAATAAATGCAGAAAATCTACCAAACTGGACACACACGCTATGGATCGTTCATCAGCTAATGCAGGGCCATCAGAATAAGTGATGAACCTAAACATGTCAACCATAGACAAGAGTACCCTACTGATTGCCAGTACTGTGTATCAGGAACTCGTAATAATTGCGAGTCAATCCTTTCCATAGACAACCTGTCTTTTCGGTCCAAAGTATGATGCTCTTTTAAATAACGGTATTTAAAAGACCTGTTGTCATAGTGAATTACATTGCTATAGTACCGTCTAAGCTAAGCACGCCATACCAATATTAGGAAGAGATCCAGGTTTTCGTGCAGTTAATATTGTAGAACTGGAAATGCAACTGATGTAACTGACTGATGATTTGATACAGTAATCAAAATAGATCTGCTACAAATTCAGTCAAAGATACTTATGATCATTAGCATATATCTGGATTGCGAGCTTAGTAAACGATCAACATTGATTTTGTTGATACCATATATTAGAATCCGAGAGACTATACATTTTTTGCAGATAATGCGAGAAAAAAAGCAGACAAATCTAGCTATTACATATTATACAAATGTGAAATCTAATAAGCCCTCTCTCTCTCTCTCTCACTTTCTACCCAACTCACGCTCCTCTCGCTCTCTTTCTCTCCCTCTTCCACCTCTCTCTCACTCTTTCTCTCTCTCTCTCTCTCGCTATCTTTCTCTCTCTCTCTCCCCCTCCCTCCCTCCCTCCCTCCCTCCCTCCCTCCCTCCCTCCCTCCCTCCCTCCCTCCCCTCTCTCTCTCTCTCTCTCTCTCTCTCTCGCTCTCTCTTTCTCTCTCTCTCTCTCTCTCTCTCTCTCTCTCTCTCTCTCTCTCTCTCTCTCTCTCTTTCCCGCCCTCCCTCCGACACCCTCTCTCCATTGCTCTCCAACTCACTTCTCTCTCGCTCTCGCTTGTTTTTCTCTCTCATTTTCTCGTGCTCTCTCTCCCTCCGACCATCCCTTTTCTCTCCATCCACCCCTTTCACCATCCATCCATCCATCCCCCCCCCCCTGTCTCTCTCTTCCTCTCTCTCCCCCCTCCCTTCCTCCCTCCCCCCTCTCTCTCTCTCTCTCTCTCTCTCTCTCTCTCTCTCTCTCTCTCTCTCTCTCTCTCTCTCTCCCCCTCCCTCCCTCCCATTATGCCTCTCTCCGGTTGCCTTTCTCCCCTGATCTCCCCCCCCCCCTTCGTTCTTCATCCCATCTATAGTTCAATCTATGTATAATAGAGTATAATTACTTTAGAAAATAACATGATTGTTCTTATCAATTAGTTTACTGTTAGACCGCGTTAAAATCAAATCATATTTGCGCAATAAATCCGGCATCAATCCTTAGGGCATCTCACTGAATGGCTACCATCAGATGAACAGCAGACGATGCCGGTAACCTTCGGGTATCCTTTATTCATGTTATTCCCGAATTCTTTGAGTGCTTTAAGATCAGGGAAATAGCAAAAGCTTATACGTCTATTGATGCAAGGATTATTACACAAAGCCGCCAATAAATGCATAGTCAGAATCTGGCGTTCGATTCTGTTCTAGTGTGGAAAAGATAGACAGCTCTGATCAGACCATTTACAAATGAATGTGGACTGTATCTCTTCAGGATGATTGTATTGGAAATACGTTTCTGAAAGGGGGTCATACATATATCAGACAGACTGTGTAAGGAAAATTGATTATTTCAGCATATAATAGCGAGTGTAGTTTATCAATCAGCATTGTGTGTTGATAGATTGATGATTTATCATTTGTTAGGGCTTGTAACAAGATTGAGGCTTTGCCCATATCCTCCACATTGTCAGTAACTAGATTTAATATACGATACACTGTAACCTCATAATAGAGGGATTCCTTTCAACAGCAACAGCGCCGTGTCAAATTAGTTTCAAAAGATTCAACAGATCCATAAAAGACATAATCCACAATTCGTCCCCTTGGCAGACTCTGAAATGATTATGACGGAGAAAGATACGTTTTTCATTATGCATTTTGGTTATGGCATTGGCATACCTGTTACGTAATTACTTATGATATCATATACTTGAGTAACAGATCGGATCCATGCATTATTAACTGGTTGCACTGATATGGCGACGGGTATCGTTCAATACTGGGCGTATTTGCCAGTTAGCTTGTTCCAATTTAAAACAACAACTGCTGTCTGGAAGACAATTCCACCATTTTTCAGCGCGAAAAAGCTGACATTTGTCTGAAGCATTAAATAATTAGAAATTGTGATGACGATTCGTCATCATCACAATCGATGTAATTACATAATCATTGATTGGTCTGGGTCTGTGTTCACCGATAAAGGGATATTTCGCCTGGCATAAGCTTGAGCTTATTTCCAAGCCTACTCAATGAAACCGAATATACCAGCAAATATTGTCTGGAGATCACGTGTTTACTGAAGCCAAAAGATGGCCGCCATTTATCCCTTTCACCATTAAATTCCATGTATCTCAGCACAAACAAAGAGGAGGAAATGTGTTGAATATTTTAAAATTTAAAATTAATGAGTAATGGCTGCCAAGCATATTAATCTCAAAATAAACAGTAACTATATTTGTAAATAATTAAATTTCTCCGGGATTTGTAATTGAACAGCTTAATACAGGTGGTCGGAATTGCAGTACTATGTAGCCGCTCCAAAGCACATATTATATTACTGCATATCTGTGCTGATAAAATGTGTGTGATTCATAAAGTGGTCGCTTAAGACAGATTCTGATATCACTGTATAAAGTGTTATTAGCAGTTAATATACATAATCGAACCATAGTTAATGCGACATCGATATGGCGCTATTCTGACACTGTAACCCACTGGCTGGTCTGCTGTAGTGGGTTCCTTCCTCACACCAGACACACCTTAGGCAAGAGTCTGTGGAACGGCATAGAATAGACCATGCTGCTTCTCGTTTGGAACAGGTTAAATGTGCCGTCGATTCTCTGGTAGTCTGGTAGAGAGACAGCTTTAACTACATCGCTAACATGCATCGATCAGAAGGACCCCCCCCCCCCCCCCCCCCTTACGGAGAGGGAGTGAAGAGATACAAAGATATGACTAAACACGTAGGTATACACGTAGATACACGTAGATAGATAGATAGATAGATAGAAAGATAGATAGATAGACAGACAGACACACAGACAGCATGACGGACAGACAGACAGACATACAGATATAGAGATAGATAGATAGATAGATAGATAGATAGATAGATAGATAGATAGGCAGGCAGGCAGGCAGGCAGGCAGGCAGGCAGGCAGGCAGATAGACAGACAGACAGACAGACATATAGATAGATAGATAGATAGATAGATAGATAGATAGATAGATAGATAGATGGATGGATGGATGGATGGATGGATGGATGGATAGATAGATAGATAGATAGATAGATAGATAGATAGATAGATAGATAGATAGATAGATAAATAGATGAATATATATATAGATAGATAATAATAGCGAAAACATACACTTCGTACAGCTGGACGGACTCTTCCTAAGATTTATGACGGAGTATTTCCTTCAATTAAGACTGCCACGCCAACCTATAGGCGATGTAGTTGATTATGACGTCAATACTTTAGTGGATTCATCCAGTTTGAAATAACACTAGCTATCGACCAACACAAATACACAGGTACCTCTATTAGCCATAGCGACTGATTTAAGATTATAAAGTAGTTCTTTCATCCCGTCTCACAAGATGTATGAGTGCGTACTCGCGGCGGAGTGCTTGGAGATGGAATTGTTAGAATTGTATACTCTTGGAGGCTTAAATTGTGGGCCTTGACGAAGTGAGTCGAGGTAGGATTTAGCTTGTGATGGCTTTATTACATATAGACTGATATGATTTTTTGTGTTCTGAAATTGAACTATGGTTTGAGCATACATAATCATGTGCTGAACTTCGTTTCCTTTTCATAGCGTTGGGGTACCCACATTGGACTTCCGAGGGTGCTCCGATAGTTTTGTTATCTGCCATTCAACTGTGAATGTGCACTTTTATTAGTCTCATTATTATGTATTATAAGTATAATTGTATTATTTAATGTCACCAAGTAATTAGATATAGTATAGTAACATGTATGTATTCATTCTTGTTACATCATGAGACATTTACTTTTTAATATAATTTCATGGGAGACGCGGTTATAAGACCTGTCTTATCGCGCTCCCTCTAAGACCAAAAATAAATTCTGTTTAAACCAATGCCCTAAATACAATTTTGCTATTGCTCTAAAGCGCAGAACAGTAGCATAAAATAATATCTCTATCAATAATCATGTACCGGTAATATACTAATTAATCAGTGAGAGAGCCTGAAAGTTATCTTTAAAATCTACGATAAAATGCTTGTGGCATCTTAATTAAAATAGGTTTTATGAAAGAAGCACAATTAAAATTCTAAGATTTTATGCTCTTAATTAATCATGAATACTTAATATTTGCTATTAAGAAATCTAGCTGGAGAATTTTCTTAAATGTTGAAAAATAGACTTAATTAAAATTCTATCTAAAATCCCATCAATAAAATTCCTTTTTGAACAAATGTGTTTAACTCTGCGAAACGTGTTTAATGATGGCGCGGCATGCAGATCACTGGGCAGAGAGTTCCGTAATACTACAGCTGCTTTAGCAACAGATTTGTCGCTGAATGATCTAAGCTTAGTGGCTGGTACGATCAGCTTTAATGGACTTTTCCGGTTTTAGCTATGCCCCGCCTATCTCCAGCTAAGCTCCACCCATACCTCACTCGTGTTGAGATCTATCGATCTCTGAACTACCTGTCTATCAATTTCCAAAAGAACTACACAGGTAAGCTGTTGAATTCTTTATTAAATAGCAAAGAATTACAAAGACATAAAATTTATACACCGTGTCGGACTCTTTGAGATTTGATGACGGTCCATATGGAACCCTTTGTGACGTAAAGATTGTGACGTCATCATACACGTGCTGAGCTGATTATGACGTCATACGAGGTGAGAAGATGGATGGATACTCTGGAAACATGAATTGACTGGCGGAGCGAAGAGCTCTTTGTGGTTCATATTTCACAGATAATTCACAGATGTACTTAGTTACCAAATCGTAAAAACCGAGAAAGATGTTAATTAAAATATTATATTCAACTCTTCTTCGGACAGGTAACCAATGGAGATCTTTCAGCACTGGGGTGATATGTTGCCCTTTCGATCTCCGGGTTAAAATACGTGCAGCAGTATTTTGGACATGTTGCAGTTAATCGATATTCTTCTGCGATGTTGCAAACAGAAGTGCATTTCTATTACTTAGAACACAGTGTATTTTATTCTCTCAGCAATATTAAAATAAACGTGACATTATGCGATCTACTCTTACACTTATTCTAATATCGCTGAGAGAATTTTGATTCAAATACATTTTAATATTTCGCCATGTATTCGTCGATGTTAATCGCTACAAGTTTGTGTTCGTATTTCCTTGTATTTGTAATTTATGGTATAACACTGTACCTACTCGATCAACAGATTTCAGGGCAAAGACGTGGTCCCGCAACATAGGGACGAAGCACTTGCAGTCATGTTGAGCCGTCTAATGAGGTCATTCTGAATCCAATATTTTCATTGTCTGGTCTTTATCATACGTGTGATGTAGTCCCCGTTCATATGAAGACAAATATTGACTTATACGGATAGTTAGACTACAGCTGTTGGACGCCTTTTTGGATGGCGAAAATGGGCTTACCCACTAAAAACTGAAACACTTACATTCATGTTCAGGGGTTTAATGATTTCAGGCTGAATCCAATATTTCTATGGTCTGGTGCTTGTCTGGCGTTTAATGTAGTCCGCGGTTAACATGAAAATAAATTTTGACTTATACGGATAGTTAGACTACACAATTAGCATATTCGCCTCATTAAACTCATTATCAAAGTGTTTGTTAAGGCAAAACCCGGAACTTATCATCGGTCATATTGTTAGTTAATATTTTCACCATTGTGTGATGTTGTGTCGCGTATCATCCAATTATCAAACTTCTTACCAGCCGTCCTCTGATGTCTGTATGGTTGTTGCTGTCGTCAATACCGTCTGGATATCTCTGTAATCACATACACGTCAACAACAGGATGCCTTCATATTATATATATAGTGGAGAATTAAAATCTTTGTACATGTCTTGAACCAAGTTTTAATAGACCTCGCCCACATTCGTCCACACTGGGCACAATTTATCTGATCTGTATTCCTGTCCCTGAAAACAGTTTCAGACATTGTATGCGCATTAAATTATCTGTATGCTTGTAGTTGCCAGTGAAAGGCCATCTCTGTAGTCACATTGGCCAGTACCTGTGTATACTATCATTTAGGGAAATAAAATACACACCATCACAGACATATAACCTGAATAGCGGATGCTGCTATTATATCCCATATAACGTGATTACCTTGTAGTCTCACGTGACACATTAATGAAGATCTTCGCATTGTTTTTATTCTAACTATTTAATGATTTTATCGTCTGGAGCTTAAACGCCTTAGTGCACGATAGAGGTACTATCCAAACATGATGATCGTCAACACAATGCAGTGTGTGTGTGCGCGTGCGTGACTGTGTGCGTGCCTGTGTGCCTGCATGGCTGCCTGCGTGCGTGCCTGCGTGAGTGCCTGCCTGCCTGCCTGCCTGCGTGCATACGTGCGTGCCTGTGTGCGTGCGTGAGTGCGTGCGTGCGTGCGTGCGTGCGTGCGTGCATGCAAGTACCACTTATATATATATATATATATATATATATATATATATATATATATATATATATATATATATATATATATATATATATATATATATATGTATATGGCGATGTCCAGACATTGCGGCGTATTATAGAGCAGGATAAGATTGTCCACTGACTTGCTATGAAATGGGAATGATGCAGGTCTGTATGTGATTCACCATGTAGATACTATAGCTGGGATGGTAATTGTATAAGTGTATATCACCCATACGCATAGCCACTGATCCATGTTATATACACCATCATTATATTTTTGTTTCATCTGTTATATTTGATTTGAACACTTGTCCACAGCTCACCCATGCCTCTAACTAGAGCCAGACACGTTTTGACCGTGTGGCCACATTTGGCAAAGAACCGGGAATGTTCCTACAATCTGCCAGTACAATTTCATACGTCCAATCCAAATAAGCAACACGATTTGTCGCTAAGCAATATCATCCTGATCAGTGACTTATTTAATAGATTCCAGGCGGAGTCACTGGCCTGTGTATGACAACATCATTCGATTTACTTTGATCATTACCCACAGGTTCCTTCCACAGCAATCAATTACTTTCTAATCTTATCTGCAGTGCATCCATGAATCTAACTACATCCACTCAAGACGTGATGCATTTCATCATGTCGATATCGTAATGAGCAGTAGAATATTGCCTAGAAACGGTTCACTTGAATGCAATTCACATAATGGGTAATATTGTTTACGCGACTAGTCTTTCTGAAATTAGATTTAACCATCAGACAAGATCAGCATGATCATCCATGCACTCAAAGCATAGCCCATCTTCATTCTTAGATATTCATGTCTTATGCGACCGTCTGATTGAGGACTAGTCTTTGTTGGCGATAGACAGGTGATATCTAAGTACATGTGGCGTTTGGGTTTAAATGACAGGTGGTCTCTTACTTGCGTATGTTTAACGGGAAGAACATATAACTTGATTGGACATTATTGCTGGCAGACAATTTATGCCACGAAGCCACTCAAATGAATGTAAAATATCAGCAGCTTAATGTTACGATATGCCTGATTTGTCATGATTCTTGCTCACATGTCATGCAGAAGATCATGTTTGATAGGTCGCACTTTAATTTATTTATTATGCGGTTCTCATTAAAAGTATAGCAGCCCGTCTACCCAGAACAAGTCTACAACAGTACCCAGTCAAATGAGTTTTAAAATATTCAACCACTTACCTGTGTAGTTTTTTAGCTGGTAGATACAGGGAGTTCAAGGATTGATCGATCTCAGCATGGACACTGCATGGGCGGAGCCTAGCTAGATTTGAGTGGGGCATAGCTAAAACTGGATTCATCTTCACTACATAACAATGTATCATTGTACCTTGAATACAGAGACTGTAAACATCCCCATACCACCTGACGTTTGGGCTACGTCAAAGCTGTGATACCCATGACGTCATATACAATCTACAGGCCGATTTCATCAAGCGATTTCACGAATTGCACTGCAGTACAGTAGGCGGTGTAAGCGCAGCCAATCCATACACTTTCAGGCATAGCATATGTGGCACATGTGCTATTCTTATTGGCTTGTTTGCTACCTTACGAAATGGCATAACTTACACGCATCTGTGAAACAGACCTAGCTGAAGATCTTGGTTTTAATTTAGCTGTTCCTATTTGGCCAAAGGGCAGAGCATTTCAAAAGCTGGTTTTCTTTCTGAATCAAAAGCACGTCCCTCTCTGTGGCGGAGATGGCGCCCAGGGGACGTGCTCGCAAGTCGGGATATTTGCATGATTGATATCCACTTATATTCAAGGTCAGTGAAAATTCTTTCCCCTGCCACACAGTTCTCAAGGGAGTGAATACGTAATATATTTAAAAACAATTGGACTGAATGCCAATGATAAGATACTATTCATTATGTAAATGCATTTAAGCATTTGCGAAATCAACAGTTGTCTGGACATTTTATAATGCGTATATAATGACCGAAGACGAATTCCAATTCAACTGTAGGTTAATTTACTTCAGTTGAAAAGGCAATCTAGCCGTTCTTGTAGTCCGAAATCAATCAGTCTGATCGTATCTGCACTAATCATGAGTTCTTGTCTAATCATTATTAATGTACAATAATTATTAGCCGAATTGAGAGCGTATTTATGAAATTCGTTAAAAGGCAGTTGTCGAGGAAATTTCAAGTAATTAATCTTCAGATACACTGAATAAAGTTGAAATTCTATCAGTTATGCAATCCGGTTAAATTAATTGTCAACACATACGACGTTGCTTCTGATTAGGAGTAAGACTGATACACATTCGGTGTTGAAAGTTCTGTAAGTGACACAACACGGATTTTCTATATCAACAAAGATGGTATGTTAGTAGTTTGTTTCGTTGGTTAATGTCAAATAAAATATCCCCCCCCCCTTCCGACACACACACACACACACACACGCGCACACACACACCCACGCACGCACGCACGCACCCACACGTGTGTGAGCATGAGCACACAAACACATGATAACAAAAGGGCACACATTTCTATCTAATCCTTAGCTATACTAAGATAAGCTGAAGCAGAATGAAAAACCTTCCAGTTGTGTATGGGCTATAAATCACGTGTTTTGACAGCGAAGTGCTCAACGCTTTGTCACCAAATGTGCAATCGTGGGAATCTACAAATCTTCAACATTGAAACTTACGCTGAGATTAAAATCTGCCTTTTTATGGAGAGAACTATATAAGGATGAAGTTGTTGTCTCCGCAGATAATACCTGGAAATCTGCTCGGAAACACAGTGCATTGGTGAATAGTACCAAATTCGTGCATAGCTCTAGATGATTAAGTCCAGGCCAAATTTCCTCATGTACAAGGGATATGCTAGTGTTAATAATTGTACTCGAATCCAAGACTAACACTGATATGCATTTTGAAAACAATATGATCAAAAGAGGTTGTGACAATCAGGCACCAATCTCTACCAGTATGAAGCGATATTTTCTATTCATGGTTTAATCGCAATTAATACTAACAGGAAGTATTTAGTCAGTCCATGTATTTGATGACCCACCTCATCAGAAAGTCAGTGCTGGTAATTACTGAGCAATTCACCAGAACGCCAGCAATTTGGTTGATGATCGACTCATTAGAACGTCAGTCCTGGCAATTACTGAGCAATTTACCAGAATGGCAGCCCTTTAGTTGATGACCCACTCAGAAAGTGAATTCTTTTTATAACCGACCCATTCATCAGAAGAACAACCGTTGAAGGAATAATTCATTTATCACATCGGCAGTACTTGGTAAATGTAATAACCCAATTATCAACATGTCAGTTCGTGTGTAATGTGTCAAGGTAAACATTAACAATATTGGCAGTGAGTGATAAATACAGCACAACCTGGTCTCCTATCTTTTTGATGCAACTGTAATTAATATACCAGTTTTCAAATGTTTGGTAATGGCTTGTGACTCATTCACTACCCACAATAGATGTGATTACTCACAGTAGATTTAGTTCAAACACCTAACATCCAGCCCATGGATATTGCGATAATATCTTCTATATGCCATCAAGATATCAGTTCATGTACTTGCATCCTAACAAAATTTCATAATTAGAACAATTCTCTATTATTAAAAATGATTTCCGTGCACAGACAACTGCTTCGATACCTCGAGCAGTCCTATATGCCCTGTTCAATGAACATGGTTATAACGATGTGTATTGGAAGGTGATTGGCTGTATTTATACGTGTGTGTATGCTGTATTACGAGCAACGGCTGGTCGATTTCCGCTAGGTGGATGCCGTTGTAGTTAGCGGTCCTTCAAAGGATCCCTTCCTGATGTATTGAAACACAGATATTAATGAGAGGCCTAGCACCCTAACGTGTCGTTTATAACAGATTTTCGTCTGCTTGCCCATGGTGAGCTCTGGTCTCCTGTAGGATTCTATCGTATAGCAGACCCACCATATGCTATTCTAGAGACAGTGACTGAGCCGAAGAGCACCTCACAGCATGCGTCCACTAGAGAAACCACAACAAGACAAGACAAGGACAAGACAATACACACGCGTTTAGCAGCACTGCAAACTAGTTATGGCTTGGCCAAAGAAACACTTAGCAGACCGTTGACGATATGTATACTTAGAAAGCATGGAGGGCCCACTTGACCCTTCTAAGTCACCAGAGTGTTGGTCTGCCGAGTGTGTCTTTTGCCGTGAGCCGTGTCACAATAGACCTAATTCCTAGGAGCTAACGGTTATTTTGCGCTAGGTTTATATTGAAGTGGCCAAGATTCACTGCTACGGCCGATATAATTAGTTAGTTATTTCGCAGTGAATTCCTTCTTTGGCATAAGGTTACTATCCTAATGATGTATCACTGAAGATACTGAAGGGAGTGTGATGTGTCTCGGTTAAGATTAGTTCCACCGAGGAACCTAAACGATTTCAATGATGGCACAACCGGACCAGAGGAGGGACTATATATATATAGAACAAGTATTGGCCGAAGATGGACCAGAGTTAGTTACAAAGGGAGACAGTTGCTGTTGTCCTTTAGGCATCTTTTGTGGCCCTTTTTGTTCGACTCTTTTGCACGTACACCACTAGACGTTTGTGGCACCTGAAGTGAGCTTTGCAATAATTAACCGCCTATTACAACAATAGCCTCGGCTTGTTAACACAAATAACTGAGCTAATAGCTATGCTAAATTATACCGAACTGATGTCATTTTAGGCACAATAAGTGTTTCCTAGCATGGAACGTTGATATACAAGAATTATAATGTTAATGTACTGTTGTTGGTGTGTTGCTTTAAAATGGCGATTGCGATGTACAATATGTAATATAATGATTTAAGATAAAGATATAATGATACAAGTTCGATAAAAGAACGGCATATACCGTGGAAAAGCTACTGACAAGAATTTAGCAAAGGGGCCGAATCTGGTTGTAAAACACGCCTAATTGTCGCCGGCATAAGTTTAACAAAAGAGGAGTGCACCAATTGGCCATAGGTGCAAATGTGTAAGTGAATCGTAATCACGCCTAATAGTCGTCGGCGAGAAAACGATGTACAAATGAGAAAAGAGAGTGGCTTTCAAGTTGCTCTATTAGTCATCGACGCTTGAAAGGAAAAAGTGCCGCCAAGTTACAAATGGCACAAAAGGTTTATGCAATATAAAAATTGAGAAAAAGGCAGAATAATTAAAGAACGTTGAAAACAATAACAGCGAGGAAGTCAGCGCACTACTTGAAGTTCGCAGAGACAAAACAGGCAAATGATGTTGGACGTGGTGTGAGTTCGGCAAAGTAGTCTTCGGCTAAGAAGTTCTAAGGTTCGGGATAAGACGAACGGTGCAGCAAGCTCAGGTGCTGCACAGTATGCAATGTTCAGAACAGTGAAGAAAGGCTTAACAGTATTAACAATTTCAGGCCCGAGAGGAATCGGGTCGATTATAGACTTTGTTCGAGCGATACACTTGTTCGGCTTAACCGGAAATGGGTTAGCACAGTTTTTCGGCACACGAATATGGCCGGAGGTAAGGTAGCACAGTTTTTTGGCACTACTAAGATGCAGGTTGCTATAGCACTTTTCAGTCATAGTACGGATAAGTTATGGCGAGATATAAATCGTGTGTATGGGATAGCTCACGAGTCTGTTTTCGGCTAGCCTTGAGTTCGGCTCAGGCTGATTATTTCTGGTTTAGGCTTGAGCCCAAGATTGGTCCGTAAAAATTAGTTTCGGTGATGTGTGTTTCGAGTGTCTTCAATCAGCACTAGGAGTTGCATTATTTACGCCGGTGTAGATTCGCATAAATGTACGTCCGAACTGAACGCCCACTCTGTCTCAACTGAGTTTTATAGGCCGATAAAAGTCCTTTTATGCTTAATGGTGTTCAATGAAAACGCTCCAGCGCTCCGCCTCAGCCAATCCACGCACGGCCTGTAATAACCAGGAAAAACCAGGGAGTCACTTATTATGACGTCATAGGTACTACATAGTCTACTCTTGTGCGAGCATGTGGCACATACGCCTATTTTATAGTACACAATATCTCCAC
This sequence comes from Chaetoderma sp. LZ-2023a, assembly GCA_034401795.1. NCBI lineage: Eukaryota > Metazoa > Mollusca > Caudofoveata > Chaetodermatida > Chaetodermatidae > Chaetoderma > Chaetoderma sp. LZ-2023a. Next base: position 275,315,513 of record CM067369.1, on the reverse strand, counting down.
TATCTCTTATCCGATTTTAACGTAGGATGCAGATTTGGATTCCAGAAGGAATTTGTGTTAAGTTGCGTTCAAAGATGGAGCGAAAGAGACCCGTATTAACAATTTAGAGAACACAAGAAATATGTACACAAGAGATTCCAGCTCCATACCTGAAGTATGGCGTGCTTGGCCTATCTGGCTTATCACGCATGCGCTCTTACGAGCTCTGCCATTTTCCAAGCGTGTTTTGCTACACGCGCTATGCATACATATTGTGATGGTTGAAGAGGAAAGCGGTGGTACGGCCCATTCTGGCCCGACCCTATGCAATCCATGCTACAGCATGAGATGGGTTACTTAGCTTTGTTGTGATAACGCCAGCGCGCAGAAATAAAACAACAATAAACATGTTTATTTTGTAACTGATTTGTGATGATTTAAGATGTGGACTACCTGTTTAAATTAGACTCGTAGATAGTTAGATCATAGTTTCAACAATTCATTCCAGTCAATCCTGCGGACAGGAATTAAAGAACGAAAATATTTTATGCGCAATTAAATTATGTTAGCACTTTGAATACGAAAGAAAAATAGAAAACCAATCATTTACACTTTAATAAATATAGGATTAGTGAATTTATCGACTACCATCTTCAGCCAATTGCAAATAGACATTTTAGCTATCTGAAAAACACTGAAGACTTCCTAGCCCAGGTCTCTAAGATCTCGGTCCCTCCAAATTCATTCTTAATTACAATGGACGTCGATGCTATGTACACAAACATTGACATCGAAAAGGGTCTAAATTCAATTCGTAGAGCATTTGCCGACTATCCTGACACCAACAGGCCCGACAGAGAAGTAATAGCTCTATTAGAGCTTAGTCTGAAGGGCAATGACTTTGAATTTGCTGGTGAAATTTTTCAACAAATTTGTGGCTGCGCAATGGGTAAGCGTTTCAGTCCAGGTTTCGCTAACCTTTACATGGCAGAGTGGGAAAAGGAAGCACTCGAAAACTGTCCAAATCAGCCGCTCATTTACCGCAGGTACCTCGATGATATTTTCATGATCTGGCAACATAGTAAGGAAGCATTTACCGAATTTCTGGCCATTCTGAATAATCATGATCCGAATATTAAACTAAAAGCTCAAATCGATGAGCTGTCCGTAGATTTCCTAGATGTAACTTTATACAAAGGTATAAAGTATGAAACAACTGGTTACTTAGACTACAAAGTTTATTTTAAGCCAACCGACTCGCATCAACTACTACACAAGAAATCATTCCATCCTCCGCATACTTTCAAGGGACTTGTAAAATCACAAATAATCCGTTTTCATAGAAATTCGAGTGATAAGAAAAACTTTGAATCATCATGTTCGACCTTATTCAAAGCCCTCAAACCGAGAGGGTACTCTTCTCGGTTCCTGCGCAAAATAAAGTCTGAAACTTTGCATAATTTGGAAAACATTCCAGATAATGCCAGAAATTCTCGGCCTACCAAAATTTGTCATAATCGTCCGATTATTGGTGAAGGAGAATCTCGGAAATGTGAAAAGAAAAGGTGTAAATTGGATAAATTTCTTCCTTCCCAGAGTACATTCACGAGCTTTCAAAACAAAAGCAAATTTCAAATTCAGTCGAAATTAGATTGCGATTCTGAAAATGTCATTTACTTAATTTCATGCAAATTGTGTCAAAAGCAGTATGTTGGCGAAACAAAAAATCGACTAAGATGCCGAGCAACCAGACACCTTTCAGATATTAGACTAGAGGAAGACACACATGTGGCTGAACATTTTAATCTTCCTGATCATTTAGTCACCCGTGACTTTGAAATTATGCCCATCGAACAGCTACCTCTTTCAGACACAACAGAGGAAACTGATAAACAAAGATCACTAAGAGAATCGTTTTGGATTAAAGAACTCGAAACACAATGGCCAAGGGGCATAAATTCGGACCCATGCCTCTCGGATCAACGTGAGATTATCCCATTTACTCTCACATACAATCGGAAAAATGTTGAAATTGCGAAAATCCTAAAGGATGAGTATCACAAATTACAGGACAATTTAAAACAACCATTCAACAAGCGTCCAGTAATTGCATTTAAGAAAAATCCTAATCTACGCGACATCTTGGTAAAAGCGAAACTCAAATAAGTGTTCAAAACATCAATCAATGATTTATCATTGTATACTAATCAGGCCATATGGCATCTATTAAACAAAATTGACAATCTCAGGTGATAAAATAAGCAAAAATATTTTCAATTTTTTTCAATTTTGAAAATTCTGAGCCGGTGCGTTTACAATATTACATACATACATACACTTTCTGGCCATTCTGAATAATCATGATCCGAATATCAAACTAAAAGCTCAAATCGATGAGCTGTCCGTAGATTTCCTAGATGTAACTTTATACAAAGGTATAAAGTATGAAACAACTGGTTACTTAGACTACAAAGTTTATTTTAAGCCAACCGACTCGCATCAACTACTACACAAGAAATCATTCCATCCTCCGCATACTTTCAAGGGACTTGTAAAATCACAAATAATCCGTTTTCATAGAAATTCGAGTGATAAGAAAAACTTTGAATCATCATGTTCGACCTTATTCAAAGCCCTCAAACCGAGAGGGTACTCTTCTCGGTTCCTGCGCAAAATAAAGTCTGAAACTTTGCATAATTTGGAAATCATTCCAGATAAAGCCAGAAATTCTCGGCCTACCAAAATTTGTCATAATCGTCCGATTATTGGTGAAGGAGAATCTCGGAAATGTGAAAAGAAAAGGTGTAAATTGGATAAATTTCTTCCTTCCCAGAGTACATTCACGAGCTTTCAAAACAAAAGCAAATTTCAAATTCAGTCGAAATTAGATTGCGATTCTGAAAATGTCATTTACTTAATTTCATGCAAATTGTGTCAAAAGCAGTATGTTGGCGAAACAAAAAATCGACTAAGATGCCGAGCAACCAGACACCTTTCAGATATTAGACTAGAGGAAGACACACATGTGGCTGAACATTTTAATCTTCCTGATCATTTAGTCACCCGTGACTTTGAAATTATGCCCATCGAACAGCTACCTCTTTCAGACACAACAGAGGAAACTGATAAACAAAGATCACTAAGAGAATCGTTTTGGATTAAAGAACTCCAAACACAATGGCCAAGGGGCATAAATTCGGACCCATGCCTCTCGGATCAACGTGAGATTATCCCATTTACTCTCACATACAATCGGAAAAATGTTGAAATTGCGAAAATCCTAAAGGATGAGTATCACAAATTACAGGACAATTTAAAACAACCATTCAACAAGCGTCCAGTAATTGCATTTAAGAAAAATCCTAATCTACGCGACATCTTGGTAAAAGCGAAACTCAAATAAGTGTTCAAAACATCAATCAATGATTTATCATTGTATACTAATCAGGCCATATGGCATCTATTAAACAAAATTGACAATCTCAGGTGATAAAATAAGCAAAAATATTTTCAATTTTTTTCAATTTTGAAAATTCTGAGCCGGTGCGTTTACAATATTACATACATACATACACTTTCTGGCCATTCTGAATAATCATGATCCGAATATCAAACTAAAAGCTCAAATCGATGAGCTGTCCGTAGATTTCCTAGATGTAACTTTATACAAAGGTATAAAGTATGAAACAACTGGTTACTTAGACTACAAAGTTTATTTTAAGCCAACCGACTCGCATCAACTACTACACAAGAAATCATTCCATCCTCCGCATACTTTCAAGGGACTTGTAAAATCACAAATAATCCGTTTTCATAGAAATTCGAGTGATAAGAAAAACTTTGAATCATCATGTTCGACCTTATTCAAAGCCCTCAAACCGAGAGGGTACTCTTCTCGGTTCCTGCGCAAAATAAAGTCTGAAACTTTGCATAATTTGGAAATCATTCCAGATAAAGCCAGAAATTCTCGGCCTACCAAAATTTGTCATAATCGTCCGATTATTGGTGAAGGAGAATCTCGGAAATGTGAAAAGAAAAGGTGTAAATTGGATAAATTTCTTCCTTCCCAGAGTACATTCACGAGCTTTCAAAACAAAAGCAAATTTCAAATTCAGTCGAAATTAGATTGCGATTCTGAAAATGTCATTTACTTAATTTCATGCAAATTGTGTCAAAAGCAGTATGTTGGCGAAACAAAAAATCGACTAAGATGCCGAGCAACCAGACACCTTTCAGATATTAGACTAGAGGAAGACACACATGTGGCTGAACATTTTAATCTTCCTGATCATTTAGTCACCCGTGACTTTGAAATTATGCCCATCGAACAGCTACCTCTTTCAGACACAACAGAGGAAACTGATAAACAAAGATCACTAAGAGAATCGTTTTGGATTAAAGAACTCCAAACACAATGGCCAAGGGGCATAAATTCGGACCCATGCCTCTCGGATCAACGTGAGATTATCCCATTTACTCTCACATACAATCGGAAAAATGTTGAAATTGCGAAAATCCTAAAGGATGAGTATCACAAATTACAGGACAATTTAAAACAACCATTCAACAAGCGTCCAGTAATTGCATTTAAGAAAAATCCTAATCTACGCGACATCTTGGTAAAAGCGAAACTCAAATAAGTGTTCAAAACATCAATCAATGATTTATCATTGTATACTAATCAGGCCATATGGCATCTATTAAACAAAATTGACAATCTCAGGTGATAAAATAAGCAAAAATATTTTCAATTTTTTTCAATTTTGAAAATTCTGAGCCGGTGCGTTTACAATATTACATACATACATGCCAGTGCCAGTTCCGTTATTTTATTACTTTATAAATCCATAACTTGTATATAATATTCGTCTACATCGTCAGGCAATCTATCAGTCCTTCATTAGATCCACCTAATAAAAGGTGTATAGAAATCTCATCTTCTCCACATAAATGGTTAAATTGAACCGATTATTACCTTTTGAATTGCATGATTGTTTAGTCCAGAAAACTGCCATTCATTGCATCCTTCCTCCCTCTATCCTTCCTTCTACCCGTCATTTCGTTCCTTCATTCGTTCATTTATTACCTCATTTCTTCATTCTTTCTAGCCTTGCTTCCTGCTTTCCATCCACTGGCATCTGTTCATTCGCTCGTTCGTTCGTCCGTCTGTCCGACCGTCCATCCATCAGTCCATCCATTCGTTCGTTCGTTCATTCATTCATTCGTTCGTTCGTCCATTCTTTCTTCCTCCCTTTCCTCCATCCTTTCCTGCCTCCTTTCCTCAATCCTCCCCCCTCCTTCCTTCCTCCATCCCTCCCTCCCTCCTTCTCCCTCCCTCCTTCCTCCCTTCCTTCCTTCCTCCCTCCCTCCCTCCCTCCCTCCCTCCCTCCTTCCTCCCTCGCTCCTTCCTCCCTGCTGCATCCTCCCTCTCTCCATCCCTTCATTTATTCCCTCCAGCCATCCATTTTTCCTTCCTTCCTTCCAGCCTTCATCTCTTTCATCTTTCCTTCCTCCCATCATCCCATTCTTCCTTCAAGCCCTCATTCCTTCCATCTTTCCTTCCCCCTACCCTCGCTTCCATCTGTCCTTCCATTCATCCATCATGGTTGCTTGGTTGATTGGGTGGTTGATTGGGTGGTTAATTTGATGGTTGGTTGCTTATTTGAGTGGTTGAGTGGTTGGGTGGTTGATTATGTGTCTGGGTGGGTGTTTGGTTGGTTGGTTGGGTGGTTGGTTGGGTGGTTGGTTGGGTGGTTGGTTGTGGGTTTGGGTGGTTGGTTGGTTGACTGGGTGGTTGGTTGGTTGGCTGGGTGGTGGGTTGGCTGGGAGGGTGGTTGGTTGGTTGTGTGGGTGGATGATTGGGTGGTTGGTTGGGCGGTTGGTTAGTTTGGTGGTTAGTTGGGTGGTCGGTTGGGTAATTGATTGGCTGGGTGACCGGTTCGGTCTGTCCATCCTTCTTTCCTTCTATCCTTGTATCATTCGATCATTTGTTTATTCATTAATCTGTTTCAGAGAGAAAATTACACACAGAAAATGACTTTATTTCTCAACACAATGATAATCTTTGAAATCAATACCTATGGAAACTGCTGACATTTGAGTAACTATATTACAAAGCAAAAGTTTTAATCAAAATTACTCATTCAGATCAAAGATTTTCAAACAAGGCCATCAGTCACGTATTTCTTTGAAATGTGTCCTTTGCACTCCAAATTATTTATTATACTTTGAAAAGGTCACTTAAGCGCCTTTCAAATGATCTCACGGTTCACATCAAAGTCAGATTACTAGTTGGCTTTGAACCAGTGAGCAGTCCACCGCTAAGCCATTGAAAGTAGCTTAATCTTTAACACCTTTCCAAATTGAAACCAACTCATTTATCCAGAGCTCAATTAGTCAACAATACATTAGTACAATGAATTATAACACCTTTTTAGTGGCGTGTACCTCAAAGCAAACAACTTAGTAACTTTAAAGAAAAGGATTAAGTCTCAAAGACATTCACTTGCCCAATAAATAGTAGGGCAAACTGTTGGACTGGTAGATTTGTCTAATAGGCTGCTGAAGAAGTGTGTAAACACGAAACGCGTCCAGCCCTCTGACGATGTGAAAAATTTCATTACTGTGTATTCCTGTGTATTTCTGTGTATCTCTGTGTATTCCTGGATAGTACTGTATTCCTGCATTGCTGTGAGTAAGTTATAATATTTATATTGTTATTTCTGTATTGCCTGTCCTTAAATATTAAATATTTTCATGTCACCACTAATCATTACTACTAACCACATTTCTCTTATTTCAGCCTTGTAAATTAAGCCCTCTTGCATTAGAAAAATATATATATATAGACAGACAGACTAGCTGACAAACCTCCCACCTGTAGAGTGTGCGCCTGGTAGCATTTTTGTACTGATTGACTGTCTGGCTGCATTAGAGTTTGATCGATTGATTGGTTGGTTGGTTGTTTGAGCCCTACTGGATTTGACTGGTTGCTTGATTTGATTGTTTGTTTGACTTGATTGCTTGCAGGACTTATTATTTGACCTGATTGGTTGCGTGATTTGATCTGCGTGATTTGTTGCTTGAGTTGATTGGTTGCTTGATTGGTGGCTTGAATTGATTGGTTGCTTGATCTGATTAGTTGCTCGATCTGATTGATTGCTTGATTTGGGGCTTGAGTTGTTCTTGATTTGACTAGTTGCTTGATTTGACTAGTTGCTTGATTTGATTGGTTGTTTAATTTGATTGCTTGCTTGATTTGAGTGTTTGTTTGATTGGTTACGTAATTTGTTGCTTGAATTGATTGGTTGCTTGATCGAATTAGTTGCTTGATCTGATTGATTGCTTGATTGGGGGTTAGAGCTGTTGCTTGATTTGACTAGTTGCTTGATTTGATTGGTTGTTTTATTTGATTGGTTGTTTCATTTGATTGCTTGCTTGATTTGATTGCTTGCGTAACCTGTTGCTTGATTGGTTACATGATTTGTTGATTGAATTGATTGGTTGTTTGAATTGATTGATTGCGTGATTGATTGTTTGATTTGATTGGTTGCATGATTTGTTGTCTAATCTGATTGGTAGCGTGATTGGTTGCTTGTATTGATTGGTTGCATGATTGATTGGTTGCTTGAATTGATTGTCTGAACTGATTGGTTGCGTGATTGATTGTTTGGATTGATAAGGTGGTGGACGGGTTGTTTGCCGATTTGCCAACTTGATTGATTGCCTGATTAATTAAGATTGATTAAGATTAATTAAGATTGATTGAGATTGATTAAGATTAATTGAGATTGATTAAGATTAATTGAGATTAATTGAGATTAATTAAGATTAATTAAGATTTAGATTGATTGATTGACTGTGATTCCATGGCTAGACAACGCGGGGGTAGGCGAAGGGCTGGTGATGACGCTGAATCACACCACCCATCATCTGCTCACGCACGCCTGGTTAAAGTATACTACATGGTAATCCAATGTTTTCACCACCTGGGTGTGCTGAACACGCATCTAGACAGCGACACCGTGCCAAATGGCCTCGGTCGAAAGGTCAAGAGTTTGACAGACTTCTGCAAACCGGCCATGCCAGATGCTGAGGTCCACTTCGACATTCGTAATGTCAACTTTGAATGGGCGAAAACAATGATTAAAACATGGGTTCGCCACTATAACTGTAAACTAGGAGTCCTCCGTTCTGAGCTACTCTCAGCCCAGACTCTTCCTTATTTAGACCTTGGTCGGGCTAAGTCCACTGCAATCCATTGGGCCAAAAAGAATTATCACAGAAAATTGGATCACAACGCCATCTCAGCATTTTATGATTTTATTAGACCACTTGATCCGAATTATAAGCCTGTTACTCAACCACCAAATGTCACCCCTGTTAGCAAACCAGTACAAAATGCAAATTTAGTACAATCCGCTCATCCCAAAAAGCGGCTACATTCACCTGTAGAGGCCTCACCACCACTAAAACGTCCAGATAAACAACCGTCTCCCATTAGCTCTCTTCCTGGCACATCCAGTGACCACAGTATTTACATTCCAGTGGACCCCTCTATGATCCCTCTACCAGATTCACCTCCACCAGCGCCACCATTCTCTCCTGAGGATTTTCCTCCTCTTCCGCAGAGGGTGTCAAATGCCAAAGGTGCTAGTAAACAGCCGGGTCCAAGGACCCGAGCTGCACAAAAGGTCCCTCAACCACGATTCACACCATCTCCATGCGCCAGACCAAAGAAGCCCACACCCTTGGAACAGAATAAGTTCTGGAAATTCAGGAATGAGGCCACCAACAAACCAAATTGGCAACTTCCGACCCTCGACAAAAAGATCTTGATCGTCGGAGATTCAAACTTGAGTCGGATTAATGTGGATCCCCATCCAGATACTCAGGTTGCCTGTTTCCCTGGAGCATCGATTAATGATCTCAGAACGATCATTAATAAATACACAGGGAAATTGCAACCTGAGAAAGTAGTCCTCACCATAGGAATAAATGATAGGAATAATCTGATCTCAGCCTCCGAGTATCGACTTAGGTTATTATTCAGTATGGTACGAAAGAAATTTCCCAAGTCTAGGATCTACTTCACTGAACTAAATTTCTCCGCAACCTCGACACCTCAGCAAAAGCAGGCACTCGATGCAATTAATCGGACTGCCGCGTCAAGCAAGGCCAAATCCCCTGAGTCCAGGGTTATTGTCATACCCAGTCTTGCTTCGACAGAATTCGAAGTGGGTCATGACAATATTCATTGGACTGAGAGGACAGCAAATGACATGTATAATAACTGGCTTGTGGCCCTTAATTTAAACTAAACTCGGGTCAAGGTACCAACCACCCAGAAATGGGACTGGGTAGTAATATTGTAAACTTAACCGGCTCCGCATTAGGCGAAGCAGAACAGTCACTGCTTAATTTTGGCTTGACTTTTGTCCCAACACCAAAACATAAAACAGGTTTGGATGCAGATTTAGATAATGGCTTTACTGAAACTGCTGAATTTGGTCACCGTGTGAAATTAGCTGATTTTTTTCAAAACTCCAATAGTAATATTCCACTATTCATTGAAAAAACTGGCTGGGCTCCAAACTTAAAATGTGTTGACCCAGCAATCGGTGAAAGTATAAAACTTTACTCTGAACGTATTGAAAATACTACATTTCCAAACGATCAGCAAAATTTATCTTATGAGCAACGCCAGGCCCTATTAGGTTTATCTAGAAAAAGTGAAATTGTCATCAAACCTGCGGATAAAGGATCGGCTACTGTAATAATGGATAAAGACCACTACATCAAAGAAGCGCATAGGCAGCTTAGTAATCCGAAGCATTACCAAAAACTAAATGAACCACTTTGGCAAAATAACTGTACAAATTCAACAAAATTCTCCAAAAAATGGTTGATAACAAGAAGATAACTGAAAAGCAATATAAATACCTGTGCGCAAAAGATGATTCGAAACCACGTACATTTTATCTTCTCCCTAAAATCCATAAGTCTGTTGACTTGTGGACCGACCCTATGACACCACCAGGGCGACCCATCATTTCAGATTGTGGTTCGGAATCATATAGGATTAGTGAATTTATCGACTACCATCTTCAGCCAATTGCAAATAGACATTTTAGCTATCTGAAAAACACTGAAGACTTCCTAGCCCAGGTCTCTAAGATCTCGGTCCCTCCAAATTCATTCTTAATTACAATGGACGTCGATGCTATGTACACAAACATTGACATCGAAAAGGGTCTAAATTCAATTCGTAGAGCATTTGCCGACTATCCTGACACCAACAGGCCCGACAGAGAAGTAATAGCTCTATTAGAGCTTAGTCTGAAGGGCAATGACTTTGAATTTGCTGGTGAAATTTTTCAACAAATTTGTGGCTGCGCAATGGGTAAGCGTTTCAGCCCAGGTTTCGCTAACCTTTACATGGCAGAGTGGGAAAAGGAAGCACTCGAAAACTGTCCAAATCAGCCGCTCATTTACCGCAGGTACCTCGATGATATTTTCATGATCTGGCAACATAGTAAGGAAGCATTTACCGAATTTCTGGCCATTCTGAATAATCATGATCCGAATATCAAACTAAAAGCTCAAATCGATGAGCTGTCCGTAGATTTCCTAGATGTAACTTTATCCAAAGGTATAAAGTATGAAACAACTGGTTACTTAGACTACAAAGTTTATTTTAAGCCAACCGACTCGCATCAACTACTACACAAGAAATCATTCCATCCTCCGCATACTTTCAAGGGACTTGTAAAATCACAAATAATCCGTTTTCATAGAAATTCGAGTGATAAGAAAAACTTTGAATCATCATGTTCGACCTTATTCAAAGCCCTCAAACCGAGAGGGTACTCTTCTCGGTTCCTGCGCAAAATAAAGTCTGAAACTTTGCATAATTTGGAAATCATTCCAGATAAAGCCAGAAATTCTCGGCCTACCAAAATTTGTCATAATCGTCCGATTATTGGTGAAGGAGAATCTCGGAAATGTGAAAAGAAAAGGTGTAAATTGGATAAATTTCTTCCTTCCCAGAGTACATTCACGAGCTTTCAAAACAAAAGCAAATTTCAAATTCAGTCGAAATTAGATTGCGATTCTGAAAATGTCATTTACTTAATTTCATGCAAATTGTGTCAAAAGCAGTATGTTGGCGAAACAAAAAATCGACTAAGATGCCGAGCAACCAGACACCTTTCAGATATTAGACTAGAGGAAGACACACATGTGGCTGAACATTTTAATCTTCCTGATCATTTAGTCACCCGTGACTTTGAAATTATGCCCATCGAACAGCTACCTCTTTCAGACACAACAGAGGAAACTGATAAACAAAGATCACTAAGAGAATCGTTTTGGATTAAAGAACTCCAAACACAATGGCCAAGGGGCATAAATTCGGACCCATGCCTCTCGGATCAACGTGAGATTATCCCATTTACTCTCACATACAATCGGAAAAATGTTGAAATTGCGAAAATCCTAAAGGATGAGTATCACAAATTACAGGACAATTTAAAACAACCATTCAACAAGCGTCCAGTAATTGCATTTAAGAAAAATCCTAATCTACGCGACATCTTGGTAAAAGCGAAACTCAAATAAGTGTTCAAAACATCAATCAATGATTTATCATTGTATACTAATCAGGCCATATGGCATCTATTAAACAAAATTGACAATCTCAGGTGATAAAATAAGCAAAAATATTTTCAATTTTTTTCAATTTTGAAAATTCTGAGCCGGTGCGTTTACAATATTACATACATATATATATGTCTGCCTGCCTTCCTGCCCGCCTATCCATCCATCCATCCACCCATCCACACAACCACACATCCATCCATCCACTCGCACGCACGCACGCACGCTCGCACGCACGCACGCGTATATATATATATATATATATATATATATATATATATATATATATATATATATATATATACACATATATATACAAAATTGACAATCTCAGGTGATAAAATAAGCAAAAATATTTTCAATTTTTTTCAATTTTGAAAATTCTGAGCCGGTGCGTTTACAATATTACATACATATATATATATATATATATATATATATATATATATATATATATATATATATATATATATATATATATATATATATATATATATATATATATATATATATATATATATATATATATATATATATATATATATATATATATATATATATATATATATATATATCTATATATCTATGTATATATATATATATATATATATATATATATATATATATATATATATATATATATATATATATATATATATATATGTATGTAATATTGTAAACGCACCGGCTCAGAATTTTCAAAATTGAAAAAAATTGAAAATATTTTTGCTTATTTTATCACCTGAGATTGTCAATTTTGTATATATATGTGTATATATATATATATATATATATATATATATATATATATATATATATATATATATATATATATACGCGTGCGTGCGTGCGTGCGAGCGTGCGTGCGTGCGTGTGGATGGATGGATGTGTGGATGGGTGGATGGATGGATGGGTGGATGGATGGATGGATGGATAGGCGGGCAGGAAGGCAGGCAGACATGCATGTAGGCAGGTTTCAAAAGACGATTAATAAGAACACCGTGTTTTTTATTCTCTCAGCAATATTAAAATGAATTTGACATTATGCTACTCCTGCATTTATTCTAACATCGCTGAGCGAATTTTGATTCTAATAAATTTTAATATTTCGCCATCCATTCATAGATGTTGATCGTTACAAGTTTGTGTACGTATTTCTTTGCACTTGTAATTTATGGTATAACACTTACCTTGGAGGTCCTCACCTAATCCATCGACAAATTTCAGGGCAAAGACCTGGTAATTCAACTTATGGACGAAGCACTTGCATTCATGTGCATGTGTTTAATGAGGTCAGGCTGAATCCATTATACGTATGGTCTGCTGCTTGTCTGGCCTCTGATTTAGTTCTCGGTAAACAAGAAGAGAAATCTTCCTTATACGGATAGTTGGTCTAGACAATTAGCTTAATAGCTTCATTAAACTTATTATCAAAGTGCTTGTTAGGGTAAAATCCAGAAATTATCATCGGTCATATTCTTAGTTAATATTTCCACCATTGTGTGATGTTGCGCCTCGTATCATCTAATTAACACACTCGTTGTCACTCAACTTCTGATGTGTGAAGGGTTGTTGATGTGGTTAAAACTGACTGGATATCTCTATAATCACACACACACGTCAACATTGATTGCTTTTATACTATATATATATATATATATATATATATATATATATATATATATATATATATATATATATATATATATATATATATATATATATATATATATATATATATATATATATATCCTGAATGTCAACGGGTTTTGGAAGCTTTTTCATGAAAGGGTTCTTTTGTCTCTGATTGATATTTTATAATCCCCATTCCGTCATGGGTATCCGATTGTGCTGTTGTTCTGACTACACTTTCTCTTAGTAATTGGAGAAGTGGTGTCTTTATAAATGTTTTTTACAAAGTGTTAACAGATTTCATCAACATTCGCGAATTCAATGTGCACAGTTAATCTAATCCATATTCGTGTCCTTCAAAACTGTTTTAGTCTTGAAATTCTACATTCGATTTGTTTTGGATATTTCGTTGCACATGGATATCGGACATTGGTATGGCAAAATTTGGTCAAGAACATCTACATATTGGGTTATTGAATGTCCGTTTGCAGGCCAAGGGCTATTTTTGAAAAGTTACTACTGGAATGACTTGCTCAGTTATCCATCCAGCCATTCCAGTGGTAAAAATTTAAAGAATATTCTTCTCATGGCCTTCAAATCGAAATTCGTCACAATCACTGCAGATGCAAATTTTGACCGGATTCGACATAAAAGGATTATATTACCTGCATGTTTGTAGTTACCATTGAAAGGCCCAGTATGTGGTTAGACTATTCTTTAGGAACAATACAATGCACGCCTTTATCGACATATCTCCTGAATAGCCAGTGCTACTATATCACTGGAACTGTGATTAGCTTGTAATCTCACATGACACGTTAATGAAGTTCTTGGCTTTGATTTTATTCTAACCATGTATTGATTTTGTCTAAATATTCTGAAGCTTACACAAATACATACACTGTTAATGCACGATAGATATACTATTCAGACGTGTTGATACAGGCGGTTCCACCTTACGACATCGCCCGCTTGTCCTTGTGGAGAAGCAGAACAGACCGCAGAGCACATACTTCAATGTTGCAGTACGTATCAGCTGCTGAGATAAGAGATCTGGCCTTTGTCAACCTCTTTCCTTGAAAAGCTGTATGGGCCTGTGGAAGAACTGCAGAAAACCACAGATTTCATCTTGAGAACGGCTCTCCATGTGTGATACCAGCGATCGAAAAGAAGAAGAAGAAGAAGAAGAAGAAGAAGAAGACGTGTTGATAGTCAACACAATGTAGTGTATATGCCTTCTAACTATGTATTGATTTTGCATACATAGCCTGAAGCTTACGCAAACACGTTAGTGCACGATAGAGGTACTCCTCGAACATGTTGATAGTAAATACAATGTGGTGTATATGCAAGTAACACTTATATAAAACACTTCTATAATTACTATCCCGGCAATAGTATCTCCTTTCTGACTCAGATACAGATCTACCTCATTCACGTTCCATATAATGTCAGTGAACAATCTTATCCTGATCTATAACGTGCCTCAGTGTCCATCACTGCCACTCTCATTTCCGCTGATCCGTGTAATACACCATCATAAGGCCTATGTTGTCTTTGATGTGCCGAAATAAAGATTTTGTACCAATCTGTTATATTTGAACTAGGGCTGGCCCATGTACACGTGTAGATTGTTACAAAAATCGTAACCGTGTACAAGGGTAATTTAAAAAATAAAATATACATATTTATGTGAAATATGTAAGATAACCCTCAAAGAAAAAATAATTCTGCGAATTTGCTGTTACACTCCCTATCTGTCAATCATTTCCGAATTAAGCCTTTACTGCTCAAGCCTTGTAAAACACGGCTACTACAGAGTTCTTGATAAATATCAGTTTGCAGACCAAGAGGTGACAGGTTTTGTCTTTTAAATTTTACCACTGGAATAACCGGCTCGATAACCGATCCAGTTATTGCTACGTTGATTTTTCAAAACAATCATCCCTTGGTCTTCTCATGGGGATTTTTCATGAGAAAATTCGAATTTTCTTGAACAACTTTGCGAGTCCACGGGCATAGCTAATTATCCGCATGTAGCAGCGATGCCAGCACACATGTATTCCTTTAAATAACCAGCACCCATTGTCAGAACATATAGGTGTGCTTTACTGCTCAAGCGTGATCTTATCAACAAACTTTATCACTATGAATGCCGTGGCATGTGACACTTATCATTAATGGACAAGCCAGCCAAAGCGCCCTCTATAGTGGTCTTGAGGAGTATGCCATTATTGAAAGGCTATTTTCATGTCGAGAGAAGTCTATTTTTTGGTAAATTTATCACTGCAATGACTGACTCACCGAGCGAGCCGGTCATTCTAGTGTTTAAATTTTCAAAAGGTTGTCTCACCCGTTCCCGCAAATGGACAATCAGTAATGTCAGATTTATATTTTTCTTAGCTAATCTTAGCCTATAAACAAGCTTTAGCTCTCTTGTGTCAACTTAACCCCATAATGGTCAGACCGGCGAAAGTGGCCTCAGCAATTTGTTTCTATGAATTTCCATTTGCAGGCAAAGAGAAGATTAGTTTTATAACTTTACCACTGCAATGAGTGGCTCTGTAAGCGAGCCAGTCATTTCATTGGTATTGTTTAAAAATAGGTTTCTCTTGGCAATGCAAATGGACCCTGATCAAGCAAAGGTTAAACTTTTCATTTTCGTTTTAATGTTAAAGCCGGCCTAAACGTCATCTAGTCGTCTTGAGAAATACAAATTAATATAATGTCTTAAGTTGTCAAAGTGAATTAGACGCAAATTCAAATTCAAAACTTAAAAATACGAAAGTATTTTTTACAGAATGAAATCATCGCATGTTAAGATTTGTTTCGTTTCATTCCATTGAGGGACACAATTCACGCCTCTAAAAGTATAAAATGTTATTAATTTTATTTTCAAACATTTAGATGCGAATATGCACCTTTAATCAAAGTGAGTAGCACTTTGAGCGCTTACAGGCGCTGTTCACACAAGGCGGGTGTGGGTGGGGAGGGGGAGTTAATAAATCGCTATTTTATTTTCAAACCCCACCATGTTACACCTCTCTATACATAAAAGACTCAATAGATATCATATTAATACTACATTTTTGAAGCAGAATGACAAATACGTTTACACGTGTACACGTTCGTTAAAACTAACGTGTACACGTGTACTGGTATTGCTCCAAATGCACACCCCTAATTTGAACCATTGTCAACAACTCACCCATGATCCTAGCTGGAGGCAGATACGTTTTGACCCTCGTGGTTACATTTGTTAAAGAACCCAAAACGTTTGATTGGCAAAGGCGGGCGATCACTAAAGCATATCTGTCTCATGGGTTATTTTTCAATGCAGAATATTGCACCCCCCCCCCCCACACACACACACACAACCATACGCATACGCACACTCGCATATACACAAGCGCACACAGGTCTATCTAATTTATTAGCGGTACAAAGCCGAAGCAGAATAAAGATTATTACCCCTTCAGTTATGTCACATGACCGTATGTTTTTATTTGATTGGCTAAGATCAGTGATGTATGATCTGGTATTTCTCTCACGTGAGGGCAATACTACACGGCATGCACCCCCCCCCCCCGCGAAAATCGTGTTTTAGTCTTAATGCGCAGATTAACTATGACATAACAATACCCAATGACGAAGGCCATGACGTCATAAGTGTTGACGCAGTCTGAAAATGACGTCACAAGTGTTGAAAATTGGCAATGTTTAAGTTATGATAAAATCTCTCTCTCGTTCTTACTCTATCGCTGACGTATAAGGGTAATAAATTCGTTACACCAGTGTCTTTCCGGGGTACAGGCTGTTACCACACGCGCAAATAAATAAATTTCCCGAGCGTAGCGACAGGAAATATAAAATATTGTGCGTGTGGTAACAGCCTGTACAACCGGCAAAACACTGGTGTAACTCATACTATTCAAGAGTCTCATGGTTTATGGGCTATCAATCACATATTTTCCCAGCAACGTGCATTAGCTCAACGATTTGTCACCAATGTGCACTCGTGGGGATCCACAAATCTTCATCACTGACACTGAGACTGAGATTAATATCTGCCTTTTTATGGAGGCGACGAGGTAAGGATAAAATTGTTGTCTTCGCAGATAACATCTGGACTGGAATAAATAACTACTTTCCTGTTTCCCTCAATTAATCACATGTTCATGTGTGAAAAAACTTGAACGTTCGCGGATATATTAATCCTAACTGGTTTATCGACATTAAATATCCGTGTATACCACATTTTCCTTCTCACGAAACTGACACTATGGGATTGCTTATTGTATATCCGGTGGGAAACACAGTGCGTTGATGAATCGGACCCAATACGAGCGTAACTATATATGATTATTTCCAGGCCAAATTTGTTCACGTACCTTTACTATGTTGTTAACGTTACTTATTGTACTCGAATCAAAAGATAACACTGATGCATATTTTGAACACATTATAACCAAAAGTGGCTGTGGAAATTGGGCACCAATCTCTACCAGTATAAGTAAATATATGCCATTCCTGGTTTGTCCACCAGTATAATATTACCTGGAAGTTTATAGACAGGCCATTTAGTCGATGACCCACTTAACAGACCGTCAGTCCTGGTAATTCCTGAGCAATTCACCATAATGAAAGCA
Organism: Chaetoderma sp. LZ-2023a; assembly: GCA_034401795.1. NCBI lineage: Eukaryota > Metazoa > Mollusca > Caudofoveata > Chaetodermatida > Chaetodermatidae > Chaetoderma > Chaetoderma sp. LZ-2023a. Next base: position 275,297,595 of record CM067369.1, on the reverse strand, counting down.
CTCATCAGAAGATCTGTCCTTGAAGGAATGAGCCATTTATCACATGCTCAGTACTTGGGAAATAATGACCCGATTATCAGAATGCCAGTCCGTATGATTGTAATATGTCAGGGTAGACATTAAACATTAACAGTACTGGTAGTGAGCGATACATTCAGCATCAACCTTGTTTCCCATTTTTGTGATGTAGCTGTAATTAATATACCTACGTTCAATGTTTGGCAATGGCTTGTGATTAATTCACTATCCACAATAGAAGTGATTACTCGCAGAAGATTTAGCTTAAACACCTAAACACCAAGTTCATGGACATTGTGATAATGTATTGCATAGACCATCAAATCTCAGCTCATGCAATTACATCCTAACATCATTTCATAATTAGTACAAATTTCAATTATTAGAAATGCGTTTGATGCACAGACGACCGCATCCACATCTCAAGCAGTCCTATGTCCCAATGAACAGGACTGCTACCGCACATCCATGTATCCATCAGTCCTCAGTGCCACGTTCTCTGGGATGGAGCAGTACGGGGCCTCTAAATATATCCACCATTATTCAGGATTGAAATACCGGTATCGATAAAGTAAATCCCAATATTTGCTCTATTTTCTGTATTTGTAAAGATAAGACTGATTTTATGCATCCATTTTCCATTTGTATCGGAACACATTATGGATCATTTGCTCGGGTATGCTATCCATAGATGCATTTGGAGGAATGTTTAGGCAAATATTGCACTTCTCTGTGCCTCTACATATATTCACCATTACTCGGGATTGGGATGCCACTATCGCATAATCCATAACATAGATAAAATAAACCACAA
>CM067369.1:275236763-275291763 GCA_034401795.1 Chaetoderma sp. LZ-2023a | reverse complement strand
AATAGTAAATTCATAAAATAGCTAGATGCATTATTTATTATGCAATTTACTTATGACTGTCATTGTGAGTTTAACCTACATGTGACATAATTTATTATGACGTCATATATGTGAGTGACAGATCGGATTAATCGAATGCCAACAGGTTGTACAGCTATGGCGATGGGTTTCACACAATACAGGTCATATTTTCCAGGTAACTCATGCTAATTCCAAACAACAACTGCAGTCTGCAAGAGAATTCCACAATTGTGAAGTGTTACAAAAGCATGGCACGAAATTACACTGACGGCTAGAATGCCTATGATATGCAAAGCTGTCATTGCTGCACATGGGGGATTTTTTGAAAAAGAGAAAATTTGAAGTATAGAACTGTTATTTTAAACAGAAATGTTAATAATGATGCTTTGTTGATGTATTGACTACATTTTATATTAATTTTATGATACCCTGATAAATAAAATTATCCATTTGTCTATGGGACTTAAAAATTTCTTAGTGATTCCAAACTTTTGAACACTAGTGTATATATATATATATATATATATATATATATATATATATATATATATATATATATATATATATATATATACAGAACTTATCATTGGTCATATTCTTAGTTAATATTTCCATCATTGCATGACGTTGCATCTGGTATCATCCAATTAACAAACCCCATTGTCAGTCGTCATCTGATGTCTGAAGGGTTGCTGATGTGGTCGATACTGACTGGATATCTCTATAATCACAATCACATTCACACGTCAACATTGATTGTTTTTATACATATATATATCCTGAATGTCAACGGGTTTTGGAAGCTTTTTCATGAAAGGGTTCTTTTGTCTCTGATTGATATTTTATAATCCCCATTCCGTCATGGTTATCCGATTGTGCTGTTGTTCTGACTACACTTTCTCTTAATAATTGGAGAGGTGGTGTCTTTATAAATGTTTTTTACAAAGTGTTAACAGATTTAATCAACATTCGCGATTTCAATGTGCACAGTTAATCTAATCCATATTCATCTCACTGAAAACTGTTGTAGTCTTAAAATTCTACATTCGACTTGTTTTGGATATTTCGTTGCACATGGATATCGGACATTGGTCTGTGCATTAACTTTTTAATGGCAAAATTTGGTCACAAAATCTAAATATTGGGTTATTGAATGTCCATTTGCGGGCCAAGGGAAGGCTATTTTTGAAACATTCCTACTGGAATGCCTTGCTCGGTTATCCAGCCAAGCCATTACAGGGTGTAGACATGGGATTGTCTGGTGGGAGTCATGACCCCGCTGGATGTCTTATATTTGCGAGTAAGTCCTAAGTGAAATTTATGATTTGAAAATACCAGGTGAGCTAATGGACCGGTTGACGTTATACTTAATATTTAACTTATTATTATTTAATCAGCCAGTGCTGATGATATACAGTTTCTGCGAAATGAATGGTGTGGGAATGTAGCACGATCAGGATTGTTGGATAAAGTTTTATCATCAAAATTGAAACAGTCGAATTGATTAGAATAAGTCCCACGGTTCTGAATTGATGTGTATCTGGAAATAGTTTAGATGAAAGTTGTTGCTGTTCGGTCGGCATACACTTTTATAGTATTCAGCAGTCGTTTGGATCGATAGTTTAGAAAATAATCAATGTATAAGAATCACTGGAATCGGACGTGGCAAATGGACGTAGTTGATGACGTTAGGCATTCTGATTCTCACACGAGAATAGAACAACATCAGCTGGCAATGAGATCATACAGCTCATGTGCCTATTAACGCTAGCATCATACAGGCTTATCCATCAATAGGCAATGGACAGGACATGGACATTGTAGCGTCCTGTAGGAATTAATAACATAATCGAAATTTGTATATCAACTATATGTCACTCATACAATGGCATGCAACAACAACACATTCCGTAATGTTGTTAGTTAGCTGACAGATCGCATCAAATCAGAACCAGCTACCACCGCTTTGTCTATGTGAGGCATCCTCTCCATAGAATAATAGCGCAGAGTTTGATTAGTCAGAATGACGTCACGATCAATGAGCGTCAATCAAACTCTGTAGCAGAGAACTAAACAGAATAAGTTTTGAAGTTGAAATCGAAATATATGGATCGTTGATTGGTCAGAACGACCAACATTTATTAGGTAGAAACTTCTAGGAGGGAATAAGCAGAAGTTGAATGGCGGACTGATTATCTGGGCCAATCAAGCTGTGCTTATAACGTACCTAGAAGAATCATCAGAACAGATTCAGGTAGAATCTAAATATCTAGATATGTATAGAACCTCAGAGGTATATATAAGACACACTTTGAGTTAGAGAAAGAGAATCAATCCAACATCGTGGTTCACGTAACACGTCGCTGTTGTTACGTTCGTGGTTAGTTGTAGAGTAGCGTAGATATACTTGATTCGTACCAGCAAGGTACATATTGTACTTGAGCAATTGTATGCTCCAACTTAAATATCTTTATCAGTTTGTACAGTTAGAATAGTTTCAATAAAAGTTTATCCTTTTACATATAGTAAGACAATAGTTTGGTCAGTTTGTTCAAGTAATCATCGTTAGAATCTGATCCTAGAATTGGAAGAAACATCCAATCCGTACCAGTAAAACTTCATAGTCAGATAGGCCCGACAGTCTTTCAAATAAATATCGTCATAATATTCTTCACGACGAGGCGACCCGACTGTCAGTATTCTTCTTCATCATCGGTAAGAGGTTGTCGCAGCAACCGCTAAACATCATAGATCTTACCGTTGGCGGAGTGGAATCATCGAGTAAACAATTCATCAAGTCATCCCTGAAGAAACCAAAATCTTCAAGGGGTAAAATTTAAACAAATGGTCTCCTCATTGCCTTCAAATAGAAATTCTTCAAAACCGCCGCAGATGTAAGTTTTCATCGGATTCGGCATAAAAGTGTTAAATTACCTGTCTAATTATCTGTATGTTTGTAGTTACCATTGAAAGGCCCATCTCTGTAGTCACATTGGCCTGTATGTGGTTAGACTATCCGTTAGGAACAATACTATACACGCCTTTATCGACTTATCTCCTGAATAGCCAGTGCTACTATTATATCCCTGATATTGTAATTAGCTTGTAATCTCACATGACATGTTAATGAAGTTCTTGGCTTTGATTTTATTCTAACCATGTATTGATTTTATTAAAACACCCTGAAGCTTACACAAAAACATACACTGTTAAGACATGATGATAGACAAGGCAATGTAGTGTATATGCAAGTAACACTTATATAAAACACTTATATAATTACCATCCCGGCAATAATATCTACATATTACTCAAATACAAATCTCACTCATTCCCATTCCATAGCATGTCGGTGAACAGTCTTATCCTGATCTATAACGTGCTTCAGTGTGAATCACTTCCACTCTCATAGCCGCTGATCTTTGCTATACAAAATCATTATGCTTATATTGTCTTTGATGTTCGAAATAAAGTTTTTCCACCAATCTGTTATATTAGAAGTATTACCAACAGCTCACCCATGCTCCTAGCTAGAGGCTGACACGTTTTGACCTCGTGGTTACATTTGCTAAAAAGTCCAAAACATTTGATTAGCAAAGGGTGGCGGGGTGTGATCCCTAAAGCATGTCAGTCTCATGGGTTATAATTCAATGCAGAATATTGCCCCCCGCCACCCCCACCGCCCACACGCCCAATTACATATACACAAGAGCACACGGGTCTCTCTAATCTGTTAATAGGACAAAGCTGAAGCAGAATGAAGAATCTTCTAGACATTCTCGTTGTTGCATGGGCTATCAAGCGCACATTCTCCCAGCAAAGTGCATTAGCTCAACGATTTGTTAGCAATTTGCACTCGGGGGTGGGGAGGGTAGGATGGGGGTCCACAAATATTCATCTCTGACACTGAGACTGAGATTAATATCTGCCTTTTCATGGAGGTGACAAGGTAAGGATAAAATTGTTATCTTCGCAGATAACATCTGGACTGAAATAAATACTACTTTCTTGTTTGCCTCAATTAGTCACATATTCATGTGTGAAAAACTTGAACGTTCGCTGATTTATTAATCATAACTGGTTTATCAATATTAAATATCCGTGTAAATCACATTTTCCTTCTCACGAGACTGACCTTATGGGATTGTTTATTGTAAATCCGGTGGGAAACACATTGATGAATCAGACCCAATACGAGCATAACTCTATATGATTAATTTCAGGCCAAATTTGTTCACGTACCTTTTATATGCTGATAACGTTACTTATTGTACTCGAATCAAAAGATAACACTGATGCATATTTTGAACACATTATAACCAAAGGTGGTTGTCGAACTTGGGCACCAATTTCTCCCAGTATAAGTAAATATGTGCCATTCCTGGTTTGTCCACCAGTTTGATACTACCTGGAAGTATATACAGTCCATTTAGTCGATGACTCACTTAGCAGACCGTCAGTCCTGGTAATTACTGAGCAATTCACCAGTATGACAGCATTTTAGGTGATAACCTACTCAACAGAACATGAGTCGTTAATTGACCCACTCATCAGAAGATCAGTCCTTGAAGGAAGGATCCATTTATCACATGCTCAGTACTTAGTAAGTAATAGCCCGATTATCAGAATGCCAGTCCGTATGATTGTAATATGTCAGGGTAGACATTACGCATTAACAGTACTAGTAGTGAGCGATAAATTCAGCATCAACCTTGTCTCTCATCCTCATGATGTAGTTGTAATTAATATATGCACGTTCAATGTTTTGTAATGACATGTGATTAATTCACTATCTACAATAGAAGTGATTATTTACAGAAGATCTTATCTTAAACCCCTAAACATCTAGTTCATGGACATTGTGATAGTATATTGCATAGACCATCAAATCTCAGCTCATACAATTACATCTAACATCATTTCATAATTAGTCCAAATTTCAATTATTAGCAATGCATTCCATACATTGACGACTGCATCCACATCTAAAGCAGTCCTATGTTCCAATGAACAGGACCGCTACTGCGCCTCCATGTATCCACCAGTTCTCAGTGTCATGTTCTCTGGGATGAAGCAGTACAAGGCCTCTATATATATCCGCCATTACTCAGGGTTGAGATACCCCGGTATCATTGATAAAGTAATTCAGTATATTTGCTGTATTTTCTGTATTTGTAAGGATAAGACTGATTTTATGCATCCATTTTCAATTTGTATTGGAACACATTATGGTGCACTTGCTCGGGTATGCTATCCATAGCTACATTTGGACTGGAGAAATGTTTAGGTAAATATTGCACTTTGTTTTTTCTGCGCCACTACATATTGAAGATTTCTGATGTCTTCTTATTCTAGCTAACTACAATCACTTCGACTTCGGTAAGGCCTGTATGTGTGGTTGCTGCGACAACCGGTCTTACCAACGACGAAAGTAATGGATACAAGCTCCCCTCGTTTGTCGATGAAGGTAACGATATTTCTGTCTGTATCCGGGCCTGATCTGACTATTCTAATTGAAGATGATGGTAAGCTACGGTGGTCTTCCGTAGGTGCCAGAGTAAACGCTATATAAAACACGAACTCGTGCCTTGAGGTAAAGTATCAAGGTGATGGCTTTATTCTCTTAGTTCTAACTATACGGTACTTTAAGTAAAAGTGACTTATACTGTCACAACAGAAGCTACAATAAACTTATTTATTTGATTCAGTTTTTCCTAGGTATCCTACTTACAACGATTACGTATTCAATTCAATGTTTCTTAACGGACTAGCATTACTCTCAGCCGCTCTGATCTGATCTGCTATTCCACTAGCTCTTGCCTACTCAAAATACATTCAGCAAGAACTTTACCACGAGGTGCGAGGCGGACCGAACTCTCGATTAAAAGTTAAAGTCCCCCTTATGTACTATCTCAGTTTCTATGCTCCCTCCATCTTGGTTTCGCACCGCCGGAGGTTGCTCTGATTCTCATTGGATTATGACATCATTTTGACCAATCAAGACCCCGACCCTCCCTCCCCGGAAGGGTGCTTTCTTCCTAGCACTTGTGATTTGGCTGGTTCTTGAGTGATGGGATCTGTCATTCCCATAACTTTATTTTAGAATTCCAGCTAGCTTCCCATGTCGTTCCCGACTAAGGACCTGCCTAAAATGACGGATGCTTGTTTGATAGCATGGCGTCCTCTTGACTCTATCTTATGATTCCATTCGGCTTCCCATGTCATCCGGCTTTATATGTTTTTGATAGTAACTTTCGATTGTGTACCTAATACCTACCATTGCCTATTAGTCGACAGTCGACCGCTTGTAGGATGCTAGAGTCATCGGCACACAAGTTACCATTCCTCTTAGCCTGACTGCTTATTTTCGGCCTATCTTCTCAAGCTTTCGTGAGAACACAGCCCGCTAATGTAACTAACTAAGTCCGTTTGTCATATCTAATCCTTTGATTGATTCCAACCTGGTGCCAACCAAGTTTCAAAGCTGTACCGCGCACTAGCCGACGTACCTACTGCCGGTCGTCCAGTGCTGATAATATATAAATCTTCCTAATATTACATAGACCCTATTTATTAAAGTGAACTGACGTTTGTGTGTGGAACGATAATAATCGTACACCGCAACGTTTATCTCAATTCTTAAACAGCCAGATGAAATGCACTAGCGAGAGTAACCCATTCAAATTGAAGGACGAAACCAGTGAATCGATTAACCCTCAATAATTAGTTGTGGTAGTAAAAACTTGATAATGATATGAGTGAAAATTGTTGCTGTCTTGGTGCTACGTCGTTTATGAGCAATAATCTCTTTGCTGTAACATAAATGACTGTAGCAACAAACATCAATGAGTTTGACCATGGCAGTATGCAAGTTGTACGAATATTGAATCGTTGTAGACGGGAAGAGAATGTTAACCCTAAGTTAACCCTCGATGGCGTAACTTGTTGCGCGTTGCTTTTACCGCTGTGAATGGCAATAGCATCCAGCAAGATATATAGATGATGATCAGTGCTAGTAACGCATCTAAACATAGCCGCTGATCGGTGCATCCTAATATACATGGTGACAGAGTCTATTAGCTCACCTGGTATTCACACATGACTTTCACTCGGGACTTACCCGTACATACAAGATGTCCGTACAGTGGGGTCATGACTTCCCACAAAGACATTCCCATATCCACAATATGTCCAGTAGCTCGCCGGGTAGTGTCAGGCCATTCCAGTGTATCATGTCGACTCGCCACGCTGCAAGTGCATGACGGGGTGACGGACTTTGTACAAGACTGCCCTGCGGGTAACAAAAACTGGCTCCTAAGGCCGGTGGAACTCAATCATTCCGGCGGGGCCGTGCGATCATCGTCGCGAGCATTAAACACAACCATCTCATCCCAAGAATTTGTGTGACCAGTGTGCCTGTCCATAGCAATTTCTTGCTCTATGGACTTACAAGATTTGATTTTGGTGACCTAAAAATATAAGTCTTATATTATAAATATGCTAGATAAAACTAAAATAAGAGCATACGAAAATACGAGACATAGGGACAGGTAGATGAACTTTTAAACATGGGGCTCCCGGAGGTACCACACAGACTCGCAAGTCTGCAGAGGAATCCCCGCAAGGGAGGCTCCTGTACACGAGACTTAACTAATTAACTTATTATAAGTTATTATACCTCTAGGCTGAAAGGAAGAAGATTATATCGGACGAAAAGTTATGTGCCTCACATGGGCACTACTCCTCGTGCTAGTTTGGGTGAGGAGTATTATCCTGGCGTGGACCGTCGTCGCGGAATCCTTGCAAGAGGCAAGTGCCTCACGTGGGCCTCCGTCTCGGGAACGTTTCGCCACTGCTTAAAGCGGGAGAAGAGTAGTAGGCAAAAATAGGCCTACTCTAATATTTCAACCAAAAATGCTTGAGAAAGAAAAGACCATACCAAGTGAGATTATGACTATAGGGATGTGTGATGTTTTACGTGAAGATGGGACGAGCGATTCCCAATGGATTCCCCCGTCACCATCTTATGTGATTCTTAGTATGCTGAGTTAGTAGTTGCCACTTTATTTATGCGGGCCTTCTGCTTTGTTTAATTAGCATTTAGTTGTTTTTTAAAACAAGAACTATTTTTGGCCGCAAATGGCTGGTATCGTTTGGCTATTAGACATGGCTGTAACTGAGAACAGATGCCCTAAGACATCAATACTGAAGACAGCGCTCATACATGTTACTTAGTAAGATCTCCGAACTGGATAAGAATCCGGACATCCTACTCCGTAACCACATAAAACATTACAAGACATAGGTTACTTTTCACGAAAGCGTTATTAGACCATTGTTCTATCATTATGGTGGGGGTGAGAGAGACCAATACCCAGCGTAAATGTCCTTCCCTCAAGGGTGTGGCAGATCTAAATATCATGCCCAGACATTCTTATGGAATTCGGTGGGGATATGTATCTCGCCCGTCACCGGGTCCTATGGAACTAATCGTTTAACCTGTCGTTAGGTTTATATACAAGTTGCCCTGTTTTGCACTGCGGTGCGGGAGGTTTGTTCAGTGATAAAAAATAAATAATGCATTTATGTTTTCGCAGTGATTTCATACATTGACAAAAGTGCTAAATACTAAGTATCCAAAGATACAAGGGGAATGTATGTGATACCACACCCTGGCCATCACCGCTCGGAAACCCCAACCGTTTCCCAGAGTCGGATCAGCCCATAGTGCGGATAGGGACATCCAAACAATTAAGAAGCTGCAAGGCTGAGTGGAGAATGAAGAGAGACAAAATCTTGGAGTTATGAGTCTTACCAGAGTGCAGGGCTAGATTATCGCACTGCCGGAAGAGAAGAGTATATTACCGAGTTGGTAATGAAGAAAGTATCTCTATTCATTTTGAACTTATCCTATCGAGCTGAATAGAAAAGATTTAGTCGGTAGCATGCCAGGCTAAACAGAGTTATAGCATGGACAGCGACCTCAGTGAAAAATTGTTGGTGGCGGGAGAATGTGCTGCATATATAAGTGTTGCTGTATAGTGTTTCCTACGTGCACTGCAGTCCTATATTTTCTATAAATAAGCGAAACATATGAACTGTTGGCCACTGGCCATATCTATACATAAACTAACCAGAACAATCAATACAGTGTAATATGATCAGAATTATATATCCTAGTACAGGTTAATGAACCTACTACAGTGCGGTTAGTAAAACACCTTACAGAAAATGAGAATAACTATAAACAAATACAGAAATTATAACTAGCAGTTCTAAGACCGTTATGGTACCTTTTAGTCATTGGAACCGTTCTTACAGATAAAATATAATTAGAAAAGTACATATAGCGAAATAATTGAAATGTCAAATATAGTTACTTGAATACTCGGTAGTCATTCTTAAGTTAGGCTGCCGTGTTGCTGAAATTGATACGTCATTCTATAGTTGACGTGCGTTGATGCATTCTCAGGAAGATGGAAAGTTCCCGCAGGTTGGTTCCCGCAAGCTGTTGTCCGCAAACAAGATTCCCGCAAGAACCCCCATGGCGCGATTACATCGCCCAGCACTGTAAGCCTAATGGCAGGTCTAACGAGCAGTCAGCAAAAGATACGATAGTACAACTGTGGTGAAGAAAGTTCTCATACACCGACGGCATGGATGGAAGTTGTAAACAACCCAATCACAAGCGGGGGTTGTCAGAGGCAAACGAAGATACAAAACAAAGCTTCGTGGTGCTGGGTACGTCAGCCAGCTCTGAAGACACACCGGGCAGAGTGTACTTGCTGCGGTCGAAAGTTAGAAGAACCTACACGATATTAGTGCGGTAACAGTTGAAATACCACTTTTAGGCATGGCAGGCAGATCGGCCAAGTCATCCATCAAAGAACATCGTGCCTCTATATCTGTAGACTCACATATTCAGGCCGGAAAGGCCTCACCACAAATTTGTGTTCTGAATTAGATATTGATATTCGTGAACAGTAATCAGAAAGTTCCAAATTGCTCCCGTAAGTAGGGAGTTACAAAATTGTTTTAGTGCGGTGGGTTGGGCAACTGCCAGCTATGGGAGAAAACCCCGACACATAGCGAAGTAATACGTGTATTGTCTGTTGCGCTGATAGAAGCTGGTACAGATCCAACCTGCTCGGCCCCTGGCCAAGGATGCTCTCGATCTCTGGATCGCGTCGCCTTTTATACTCCTCGTGACATAACAGGCACAGGGTCCAACCAATCATCGTTCGAGAAACAGCCAATCAGCGCATAGCTAATAATAGCGCAGTCGAATGTTATAGAACATTCTAGAAGTTCGGCGTCCACGTGGTTATGACGTCACAGCAATATTTTGAAGATAATCAAGAAGGATTTTCCGTGGATAACTCAGCCATTTCCGAACCGATCTCGAAATGGTTTACAGATTTGAAAACCCCGTCGAATTCTGGTCTTGATCAATGCCAGATCTAACGGGAATAGGTAATCACAAAGGATTACAGGGTACCATCTCGGTACACTAAAAGCACCATCCTATCTTGGCCATAAACTATGTGCTCCATCAAAAATAGCATCTAAGTGCGCATGCACATCATGTGAATTAACGAACTTAGTGGTTTTCGCAACGCAATCTCTCCTATAGGCCCATATATACTTATGGCTCTACCCAGGGGGAGGGGGGCGTGGTCAGGGAACGAATCCAGGACAGACGGCGCATACCCAGCTTAGCTGGTACAGCCGGTACTAGACCGGTCGATCCGAACCACAGTCCACCATTCATCGGGATTGGGATGCCACTATCGCATAATCGATAAAATAGATAAACTAAACCACAATATTTGCTATATGTCTAAATTTGTAAATAAAGGATTCATTGTATGCATCCGTTTCAGTTTGGATTGGAACATGCCCGCATTATGGAACTGTCGGTAGAGTGCCACCAATTGGACAAGAGAAATGCTTAGGCAAATATTGCACATTGTGGTTTCTGTCATCACGAAATCCAATATTCTATATTCTTTCATGTGTCAATGCTCATAGTTGAGACTGTGTGCATGTTTTGTGTGCTCAAAATATTATTTTATCAAAGTCGTCAGCTCATGTTGCAGTAGAATAACATTTCAGATTCACAAATGTTTCTTCATGACAAAAACATCAGGTTTAAAGGAATCCTTAAATTTGACAATACTAATTAATCTGTCTAAACTAACAAATCTAGATATGGCTATAATGTGGGATGATTGGTTTGACCGCAATCAACTGTAATCTGTTGAGGATAATATCAATATTAATGATCACATTTGTTTCCATATGTATGTGTTTATATTACGAGGCAGTCATTCTAACATTAATAGTGGAAGGCAAAAGACAGGCATAACTATAGAGGCAGTCGCTCTGGCATAAACAGAATTAGACTAAATGCTAGTTTAAGCCAGGATGCATTTGCTTTTGCATCCAGCTCAAAAGCTGGTATGAAAGCAGGCATTTGATCTAACATCAACAGACTAAATGCTAGATTAATCTAGGGCCATTTGTTTTAGCATTGTCAATGGGAGATTAGAAGCCAGTATGAGATAGAAGGCAGTTGTTTTATCATCAACAGCCTAGATGCTGGTCTAATCGTGGGCCATTTGTTTTAACGTCGGCACTGTGAGATTAGAAACCATTATGAGATAGCGGGCAGTTCTTTTAACATCAACAGCCTCGATGCTACTCTAATCTAAGGCCTCAATTGGAGACTAGATGGTACGAGATAAAAGGAAGTGGGTTTAACATCAGACTATATGCTGGTTGAATCTAGCGCCATTTGTTTTAAAATCAGCAGTGAGAGACTATAAGCCGGTACGAGATAGAAGGCAGTTGGTTTGGCATCAACAGACTAGATCCTGGTCTAATCAGGCTGATTGTTTCAACGTCAGTACTGTGGGATTAGAGGCCAGTATGAAATAGAAGGCCGTTGTTTGAACATCAACATTCTTGATGCTGCTCTAATCTAGGGCCGGTTGCTTTAACGTCCTCAACTGGAGACTATAAGCCAGTACAAGAAAGAAGGCAGTTGGTTTGGCATCAACAGACTAGATGCGAATTTAATCTGGGGCCAGTTATTTTAAAGTTGGCAATGGGAGACCGGAAGCCAGTAGGCGATAGAAAGCAGTTCTATTAACGGCACCAGCCTAGATGCTGGTTTAATCTAGGGCTGGTTGTTTTAACGTTGACAATATTAGACTAGATGGCCTGTGAGATAGATGGCAGTTGCTTTAACATCAAGGGACTAGGTGCCGGTTTAATCTAGGCCCAGTTCTTTTAAGGTTGGCGATGTGAGACTATAAGCCAGTATGAGATAGAAGGCAGTTGTTTTAACATCAACAGACTAGATGCTGGTTTAATTTAGGGTCAGCTGTTTTAACGTTGGCAATGAGAGACTAGAAGCCAGTACGAGATAAAAGCAGTTGGTTTAACATCAACAGACTAGATGCTGGTTTAATCTAGGTCCGGTTGTTTTGACATCCGTTTTGATGTGTTTAAAAACGTAGTCCTGCATCACCACTAAAATAGAAATTCGAAAATCTGTGTTTACATGGTTAGAGTATAAATATTTGGACTCTGCGATTTGATAGCGTACCTGCAATTTTCACTTTAATTTATAATTGAAGACACTAAAATGTCATCTGACTAAATATGGTTTTGGTCGAATGGTGCCATCGTTACTTCAGCCTTCTCGACTTCAGAATTCTATACATCTGCTGATTTAACCCGGCATGTACTTATACCGTGCAGCCCGTACCCTGAGTGTCTTTTGCAAGCCATTTCCTGAATGTTTGATTGGCAAATGTGGGCGATCTCTGAAACACATCTGTCTCATGGGTTATATTTCTGTGCCGAAAATTGGGAAGCGATGCCGAATTTCGTGCTCATTCACTACACATTTTGATTGTGACGTCAGCCTACATGTCACGTAATTAATTATGACGTCATATAATTGAGTGACAGATGGGATTGATCTAATGGGATATTAATCATCGTCCCCATCACAATGATTCTTGGTAATGAGTGCTTGTGTGTGATTCCATTCATAATGCGTTCTTCTCTGATAAGTAGTGCAATTAAGCTGCGAGCTCCAGATCTAATTCTTATCGTAAGGTGGTTATGTAGTCGTTCCAATCTGCCAGTACAATCACATACGTCCTTTGCATCTAAGCAACATGATTTGTTGCTAAGCAATATCATCCTGATCAGTGACTTATTTAATCGATTCCACCCAGAATCACTCACCTGTGTATGACACTATCATTAGATTTACCTTGAGCGTTATCCACAGGTTCCTTCCACATAATCAATCACTTTCCAATCTTATCTGCAATGCATCCAGCAATCTAACTACGTGTAATGCATTTCATTATTGAGTTATTGTAATGAGCAGTGTCTTCAAAATCTCGCCTAGAAGTGGTTCACTTGAATTCACTTCGCTTCATGGGTAATATTGTTTACATGACTAGTCTTTCTAAAATTAGATTATAGCCAGCATACAAGATCAGTATTATCATCCACATACTCAGCATTGGATATGTCCTGTCCTATGCAGCGGGCACGTGTATTCAGAGCCTATCATATCTTCCTCCTAGGATACTGCTATCATATGTGACAACCTGATTAATGACCAATAAGTTTGACCAGAATATGTTTCCATGGGAGTAAAAAAATTAGATTGAACATTATTGCTGGCAGATAATTGATGACACACAGTCAGTCGAATGAATGTACAATTTTCATCGAAATAATGTTAGGATGTGCTTGATTTATCATTATTCTTGTTCACAAGCCATGCAGAAGTTAATGTTTGACAGATTGCATTTTAATAATGCTGTTTATTAAACGATTCTCATTAACAGCACGAGTATAGCCGCGCTTCTAACCAGAACAAGCCAGCAACAGCAACCAGCCAAATTACTTTCAAAATATTCAACACTTTACCTGCAATGTTTTCTAAAAGTTGAGATTCAGGGAGTTCGGGGTTTGATCGATCCCAACACGGACAACGCGTGTGCGGAGCTTATCTAGAGATGTGAGGGGCATTGTTAAAAGTGGATTCATCCATTACTTCACTGCATGACAATGTGGAATTGTACCCTAAATAAAGAGACTCTAAACATGCCACACGAAAGGTGACTCAAGGTGATGGCCATGACGTCATATTAAATCTACTTGCCGATTTCATGAAGCGATTTCATTTTTAAGATGGGTAATATTTAATATATTTTTTTTAAATAATTGCAAGGAATGTCGTTGATAAGATAATATTGGTTAAATAAATGACTTTAAGCATTTGCACACACACACGCACGCACGCACGCACGCACGCACGCACGCACGCACGCACGCACGCACGCACGTACGCACGCACGCACGCACGCACGCACGCACGCACGCACGCACGCACGCACATGCATGAACGCACACAAACAAACATGCACACACGCATGCACACATGTACACTCACTCACTCACTCACTCACTCACTCACTCACTCACTCACTCACTCACTCACTCACTCACTCACTCACTCACTCACTCACTCACTCACTCACTCACTCACTCACTCACTCACTCACTCACTCTCTCACTCACTCACTCACTCACTCACTCACTCACTCACTCACTCACTCACTCACTCACTCACTCACTCACTCACTCACTCACTCACTCACTCACGCACGCACGCACGCAATCACGCAATCACGCAATCACGCAATCACGCACGCACGCACGCACGCACACAGTCACCCACTTACGCACGCACGCACGTACGCACGCACATACACATACGCAGATGCACAGACGCAAACATGCACACGTGCAGATTCACGCACACACGCACACATGCGCACACACAGGCACAGGCACAGTCACAGTCAGGCACATGCATGCACACACGCACACATGCATGCACATACACGCATAAAACGTGATTATACCGACACAAACACATACACAAGCACACAGGTCTATCTAATCTGTTAGTGGTACTAGGATAAGATGAATCAAAAGGAAAACTCTTTCAGACAGTCTCATTGTGCATAGGCTATCAATCGTGTACTTTCACAGCAAAGTGCATTATCTCAGCTCTTTGTCACCAATGTGCATTCGTGGGCATCCATAAATCTTCATCACTGACACTGAGACTGAGATTAATATCTGCCTTTTTAATGGAGACGACGACAGATAAGACCTGGACTGGAATAAATACTACTTTCATGTTTGCCTCGATTAATCACATGATCATGTTTAAAGAACTTGATGTTCGCTGATTTATTAACCCTAACTGGTTTATCAATATTAAATATCCGTGTAAATCACATTTTCTTCTCACGAAACTGACGTCACAGGATTGTTTATTGTAAATCCGCTCGGAAACGCATTGATGAATCAGATCCAAATTCGCGCATAGCTCTAAATGATTAATTCCAGCCGAAATCTTTTGATGCATCAGTTAAGTATTTTGTTCGAATCCAGAGCTAACACTGATGCATATTTTGAAAACAATGTAACCAAATGTGGTTGTGACCATCAGACCCAATCTCTACCAGTATCAGGCGATATTTGCCATTGTTCGTTTGATCCGAGGTTTCATACTACTGGGAAGTATATAGTCAGTCCAGGTAATTGATGACTCACTCATCAGATCGTCAGTTATGGTAATTACTGAGCCAGTTTGTCAGAACACTGGCCTTGTATTTGATGACCCACTCATCAGAACGTGAGTCCTTGTAATAACAGATCTATTCATCAGAATGTCAGTCCTTGTATGAATGACTCATTTATTACATGGTCAATACTTGGTATTTAATGACTCAATTATCAGAATGTCAGACCATGTGTAATGCGCTATAGTATACACTAAGAATTAACAATATTGGTAGTTAGTGCAAAATTCAGATTCAACCATGTCTCTCATTCTCGTGATGTAGCCGTAATTAATATAACCACGCTCAGTCTTTTGTAATAGCTTGTGACTAAATCACTATCCGCAATAGAAGTGATTCCTGCCAGCAAATTTGGTTCAAACACCCACACCTCGAGTCCATGGACATAGTGATAGTATCTTCTATAGGCCATCATATGTCAGCTCATGCATTTGCATCTTAACTTAACAGAACAATTATTATAAATGCTTCCCATTCACAGACCACTGCCTCCATATCTCAAGCAATCCTTTGTTTCCTGTTCAATGAACATGCATATTACAGTATTGTTGCCCTCTACATGTCGATCATTCTACAGTGCCATATTATCTGACATGGTGCACTACTGGCCCATTAAATGCATCCCCCATTACTCTGGATTGAGATACCGATAAAGTAAATCACTATATTTGCTATATTTTCTATATTTTTAAAGATAAGATTCCTTTTATGCATCCGTTTTCAATTTGCATTATGTAACTTTCGGCTGGGTCTGCTATGCATAGTACCAATTGGACGGGAGAATACGCTTAGGCAGATATTGCAGTTTGTGGTTTCTGTTAGTACAAAAATCCAATATTCTGTATTCATTAGCTAGTCAATGTTAATAGTTCAAAATGTTTGCTTGTTTTGTTTATTCAAAATATTATTTCGTCAAACTTGACATCTCCTTTTGCTGTAGAATATCATTTCAGATTACCAAATAGTGTTCTGTGAGAGAAAGATGAGGTTTACATGAATCTCTCAATTTGGTGTTGCTAATTAATCTGTCTAACCTGATAGATTTTTTCTTACAGAGCTCGCAGACATTCATTCATTGTTATCCATATTATCAAATCCTCATATTGAAGAATTTAAATGTGTCTTGGTTGAACCCTGATCTAATGGTCCATTTACAGGGGGATATAGTTATCTGCTTTCTTCGCCATCCTTTCAGTATCTATCATATGCACTGTAATATTCTCATTTGTTAAACTAAGATGACTTGATGCACTCAACATTGCAGGATCTGGATATTTAGTGTGTGGACCATTATTTGCAACTTCTTGGACGGGATAGCAACTGTTGCAATATTGGGACTGGTACTCATACTTCTATTTTGCCCAGCCTTTGTGTGAGTAACTCCATGTACATATTCCGACTAAATGTCATTGTGATCAATGGGCATTCACTTTCCTGACAATTTTAATCGTGCACGGATCAGAACATATCACAGGGTACATAGATGAGCACATTTAGAGGGATCCATTTCTCGTTATGCTCCACCCCTTTATAGCTATGCTCCACCCACTCTTTACCCGTGTTGGGATTGATCGAGCACTAAATTCTCAGAATCCTAATATTAAGGTAACTATACAGGTAGGATGTTGAATATTTTGAATCTAATCTGACTGAGCACTGCTGCTACATATGGCATAGTAAATTGAGCAAGGACATACAATTCGTACCCCTGACAAACTATTCCAGCTTCATGAGTAAGATTTCTGTTAATTATGATTGTGACGTCAGCCTGCATATGACGTAATTGAGTTTGACATGATATACATTTGGGATTTATCAATTGCAATGGTCAAAATACATTGATACAGCCACTATAGACTCCTACGTGTATAGTGTGCTGCCACACATATTATAGATTCTACCACTGTTTATACAAATATAGTTACGTCACACACCTGGGGAGTTCTCCATAATCCTTCGTACCGATTTAGGTAGCATCGTGGGTAGAATTAGTTTTTCTTTAATGTAAATGTTTTGTTTTGTGATATACATTCGTCCCTAAGACCGGGTCATTCATTTTAGGGACGAATCACTTGCATTCCTCTGCAAGTGTTTATTGAAGGCAGACTGAATCCATTATGTCCATGGTCTGCTGCTTATCTGGCCTTTGATGAAGTTCCCTGTAAACAAGAAGAGAAATATTGACATATACGGATAGTTAGACTAGACAATTGGCCTATTAGCCTCATTAAAATTATTACCAAAGTGATTGTTAGGGAAAAATCCAGAAATTATCATTGGTCATATTCTTAGTTAATATTTCCATCATTGCATGACGTTGCATCTCGTATCATCCGATTAACAAACCCCATTGTCAATCGTCATCTGATGTCTGAAGGGTTGCTGATGCGGTCGATACTGACTGGATATCTCTATAATCACATTCACACGTCAACATTGATTGTTTTTATACTATATATATACTATACTATTGACACCAATATATATATATATATATATATATATATATATATATATATATATATACACACTGAATGTAAACGGGTTTTGGAAGCTTTTTCATGAAAGGGTTCTTTTGACTCTGATTGATATTTTATAATCCCCATTCCGTCATGGTTATCCGATTGTTGTTCTGACTACACTTTCTCTTAATAATTGGAGAATTGGTGTCTTTATAAATGTTTTTTACCAAGTGTTAACAGATTTCATCAACATTCGCGATTTCAATGTGCGCGGTTAATCTAATCCATATTCATCTCATTAAAAACTTTTGTAGTCTTAAAATTTTATATTCCACTTGTTTTGGATATTTCGTTGCACATGGATATAGGACATTGGTATGTGCATTAACCTTTAATGGCAAAATTTGGTCACTAAAATCTAAATATTGGGTTATTGAATCTCCATTTGCGGGCCAAGGGAAGGATATTTTTTAAACGTTCCTACTGGAATGCCTTGCCCGGTTATCCAGCCAAGCCATTCCAGTGGTAAAATTAAAAAAAATAGTCTCCTCATTGCCTTCAAATGGAAATTCTTCAAAACCGCCGCAGATGTAAGTTTTCATCGGATTCGGCATAAAAGTGTTAAATAACCTGTCTAATTATCTGTATGTTTGTAGTTACCAGTGAAAGGCCCATCTCTGTAGTCACATTGCCCTGTATGGGGTTAAACTATTCTTTAGGAACAAAACAAAACGCACCTTTATCGACATATCTACTGAATAGCGAGTGCTACTATTATATCCCTGATATTGTGATTAGCTTGTAATCTCACATGACATGTTAATGAAGTTCTTGGCTTTGATTTTATTCTAACCATGTACTGATTTTATCGAAACACCCTGAAGCTTACACAAAAACATACACTGTTAAGACATGTTGATAGACAAGGCAATGTAGTGTATATGCAAGTAACACTTATATAAAACACTTATATAATTACCATCCCGGCAATAATATCTACATACTAACTTAAATGCAAATCTCCCTCATTCCCATTCCATAGCATGTCGGTGAACAGTCTTATCCTGATCTATAACGTGCTTCAGTGTGAATCACTTCCACTCTCATAGCCGCTGATCTGTGTTATACACCATCATTATGCCTATATTGTCTTTGATGTTCGAAATAAAGTTTTCCACCAATCTGTTATATTAGAAGTATTATCAGCAGCTCACCCATGCTCCTAGCTAGAGGCTGACACGTTTTGACCTCGTGGTTACATTTGCTAAAAATCCAAAACATTTAATTAGCAATTGTGGGCGGGGTGTGCTCCCTAAAGTATGTCAGTCTCATGGGTTATAATTCAATGCAGAATATTGCCCCCCCACCCCACCGCCCACACGCCCAATTACATATACACAGCGCACACAGGTCTCTCTAATCTGTTAACAGGACAAAGCTGAAGCAGAATGAAGAATCTTCTAGACATTCTCGTTCACCCAGCAAAGTGCATTAGCTCAACAATTTGTTAGCAATGTGCACTCGGGGTGGGGAGGGTAGGATGGGGGTCCACAAATTTTCATCTCTGACACTGAGACTGAGACTAATATCTTCCTTTTCATGGAGGCTACAAGGTAACGATAAAATTGTCATCTTCGTATTAATCACATTTTCCTTCTCACGAGACTGACGTTATGGGATTGTTTATTGTAAATCCGGTGGGAAACACAGGGCATTGATGAATCAGACCCAATACGAGCATAACTCTATATGATTAATTTCAGGCCAAATTTGTTCACGTACCTTTTATATGCTGATAACGTTACTTATTGTACTCGAATCAAAAGATAACACATGCATATTTTGAACACATTATAACCAAAGGTGGTTGTCGAAATTGGGCACCAATTTCTCCCAGTATAAGTAAATATATGCCATTCCTGGTTTGTACACCAGTTTGATACTACCTGGAAGTATATACAGTCTATTTAGTCGATGACTCACTTAGCAGACCGTCAGTCATGGTAATTACTGAGCAATTCACCAGTATGACAGCATTTTCGGTGATAACCTACTTAACAGAACACGAGTCCTTAATTGACCCACTCATCAGAAGATCAGACCTTGAAGGAAGGGTCCATTTATCACATGCTCAGTACATAGTAAGTAATAGCCCGAGTATCAGAATGCCAGTCCGTATGATTGTAATATGTCAGGGTAGACATTACGCATTAACAGTACTGGTAGGGAGCGATAAATTCAGCACCAACCTTGTCTCTCATCCTCATGATGTAGTTGTAATTAATATATGCACGTTCAATGTTTTGTAATGACATGTGATTAATTCACTATCTACAATAGAAGTGATTACTCACAGAAAATTGAGCTTAAACACCTAAACGTCTAGTTCATGGACATTGTGATAGTATATTGCATAGACCATCAAATCCCAGCTCATACAATTACATCATTTATTAATTAGTACAAATTCCAATTATTAGAAATGCATTCCATACATTGATGACTGCATCCACATCTCAAGCAGTCCTATGTTCCAATGAACAGGACCGCTACTGCGCCTCCATGTATCCACCAGTTCTCAGTGCCATGTTCTCCAGGATGAGGCAGTACAAGGCCTCTACATATATCCGCCATTACTCAGGGTTGAGATACGCCGGTATCATTGATAAAGTAAATCAGTATATTTGCTGTATTTTCTGTATTTGTAAGGATAAGACTGATTTTATGCTTCCATTTTCAATTTGTATTGGAACACATTATGGAACACTTGCTCGGGTATGCTATCCATAGCTACATTTGGACTGGAGAAATGTTTAGGTAAATATTGCACTTTGTTTTTTCTGCGCCACTACATATGTCCTGTAGCTCGCCGGGTAGTCTCAGGCCATTCCAGTGTATCACGTCGACTCGCCGCGCTGCAAGTGCATGACGGGGTGACGGCCTTTGTACGAGACTGCCCTGTGGGTAACAAAAACTGGCTCCTAAGGCCGGTGGAACTCAATCATTCCGGCGGGGCCGTGCGACCATCGTCGCGAACATTAAACACAACCGTCTCATCCCAAGAATTTGTGTGACCAGTGTGCCTGTCCATAGCAATTTCGTGATCTATGGACTTACAAGATTTGATTTTGGTGACCTAAAAATATAAGTCTTATATTAAAAATATGCTAGATAAAACTAAAATAAGAGCCCACGAAAATACGAGACATGGAAACAGGTAGATGAACTTTTAAACATGGGGCTCCCGGAGGTACCACACAGACTCGCAAGTCCGCAGAGGAATCCCCGCAAGGGAGGCTCCCGTACACGTGACTTAACTAATTAACTTATTATAAGTTATTATACCTCTAGGCTGAAAGGAAGAAGATTATCTCGGACGAAAAGTTATGTGCCTCACGCAGGCACTACTCCTAGTGCTAGTTTGGGTGAAGAGTATTATCCTCGTGTGGACCGTCGTCGCTGAGTCCTTGCGAGAGGCAAGTGCCTCGCGTGGGCATCCATCTCTGGAAGGTGTCGCGACTGCTTAAAGCGGGAGAAGAGTAGTAGGCAAAAATGGGCCTACTCTAATATTTCAACCAAAAATGCTTGAGAAAGAAAAGACCATGCCTAGTGATATTATGACTATAGGGATGCGTGCTGTTTTACGTGAAGACGGGACGAGCGATTCCCAATGGATTCCCTCGTCACCCTCTTATGTGATTCTTAGTATGCTGAATTAGTAGTTGCCGCTTTGCTTAATTAGCATTTAGTTTTTTTTTTAAAACAAGAACTATTTTTGGCCACAAATGGCTGTTATCTACCTAGCTATTAGACACGGCTGTTACTAAAAACAGATGCCCTAAGACATGAATACTGAAGACAGCGCTCATACATGTTACTTAGTAAGATCTCCGAACTTGATAACTATCCGGATATCCCGCTCCGTAACCACATACAACGTTACAAGACATAGGTTACTTTTCATGAAAGCGTTATTAGACCATTGTTCTATCGTTATGGTGGGGTTGGGGGAGACGAATACCCACTATAAATGTCCTTCCCGCAAGGGCGTGGTAGATCTAAATATCATGCCCAGACATTCTTATGGAGTTCAGTGGGGATACGTATCTCGACCATCACCGGGTCCTATTGAACTAATCGCTTAACCTGTCGTTGGGTTAGGTTTATATACGAGTTGCCCTGTTTTGCGCTGCAGTGCGGGAGATATGTTCAGTAATAAAAAAAAAAGATACAAGGGGAATGTATGTGATACTACACCCTGGCTCAAAAGCTGGTATGAAAGCAGGCATTTGTTCTAACATCAACAGACTAAATGCTGGATTAATCTAGGGCCATTTGTTTTAGCATTGCCAATGGGAGATTAGAAGCCAGTATGAGATAGAAGGCAGTTGTTTTATCATCAACAGACTAGATGCTGGTCTAATCTTGGGCCATTTGTTTTAACGTCGGCACTGTGAGATTAGAAACCATTATGAGATAGCTGGCAGTTTTTTAAACATCAACAGCCTCGATGCTTCTCTAATCTAGGGCCTCAATTGGAGACTAGATGGTACGAGATAAAAGGAAGTGGGTTTAACATCAACAGACTATATGCTGGTTTAATCTAGCGCCATTTGTTTTAACATCAGCAGTGAGAGACTATAAGCTGGTACGAGATAGAAGGCAGTTGGTTTAGCATCAACAGACTAGATCCTGGTCTAATCAGGCTGATTGTTTTAACGTCAGTACTGTGGGATTAGAGGCCAGTATGAAATAGAAGGCCGTTGTTTTAACATCAACATTCTTGATGCTGCTCTAATCTAGGGCCGGTTGCTTTAACGTCCTCAACTGGAGACTATAAGCCAGTACAAGATAGAAGGCAGCTGGTTTGGCAGCAACAGACTAGATGCTAATTTAATCTAGGGCCAGTTATTTTAAAGTTGGCGATCGGAGACTAGAAGCCAGTAGGCCATAGAAAGCAGTTATATTAACGGCACCAGACTAGATGCTGGTTTAATCTAGGGCTGGTTGTTTTAACGTTGACAATTTGAGACTAGACGGCCGGTGAGATAGATGGCAGTTGCTTTAACATCAATGGACTAGGTGCCTGTTTAATCTAGGCCCAGTTCTTTTAAGGTTGGCGATGTGAGACTAGAAGCCAGTATGAGATAGAAGGCAGTTGTATTAACATCAACAGACTAGATGCTGGTTTAATTTATGGTCGGCTGTTTTAACGTTGGCAATGAGAGACTAGAAGCCAGTACGAGATAAAAAGCAGTTGGTTTAACATCAACAGTCTAGATGCTTATTTAATCTAGGTCCGGTTGTTTTGACATCCGTTTTGCTGTGTTTAAAAACGTAGTCTTGTATCACCACTAAAATCGAGATTCAAAAATCTGTGTTTACATGGTTACAGTATAACTATTTGGACTTTGCGAGTTGATGGCCTACCTGCAATTTTCACTTTAATTTATATTTGAAGACACTAAAATGGCATCTGATTAAATATGGTTTCGGTCGAATTGACGGTGCCATCGTTACTTCATCCTTCTCGACTTCAGAATTCTATAAATCTACTGATTTCACCCGGCATATACTTACACCGTGCAGCCAGTACCCTGAATGTCTTTTGCAAGCCATTTCCTGAATGTTTGATTTGCAAATGTGGGCGATCTCTGAAGCACATCTGTCTCATGAGTTATATTTCTGCGCAGAAAATTGGGAAGCGATGCCGAATTTCGTGCTCATTCACTACACATTTTGATTGTGACGTCAGCCTACGTGTCACGTAATTAATTATGACGTCATATAATTGAGTGACAGATCGGATTGATCTAATGGGATATTACTCATCGTCCCCTTCACAATGATTCTTGTTAATGAGTGCTTGTGTTAGATCCCATATATAATGTTTTCTTCTCTCATAAGTAGTGCAACTGAGCTGCGAGCTCCAGATCTAATTCTTATCGTAAGGTGGTTATCTAGTCCTTCCAATCTGCCAGTACAATCACATACGTCCTTTGCATCTAAGCAACATGCTTTGTTGCTAAGCAATATCATCCTGATCAGTGACTTATTTAATTGATTCGACGCAGAATCACTCACCTGTGTATGACACCATCATTAGATTTACATTGAGCGTTATCCACAGGTTCCTTCCACATAATCAATCACTTTCCAATCGTATCTGCAATGCATCCAGGAATCTAACTACGCGTAATGCATTTCATTATTGAGTCATTGTAATGAGCAGTGTCTTCAAAATCTCGCCTAGAAGCGGTTCACTTGAATTCACTTCGCTTCACGGGTAATATTGTTTACATGAATAGTCTTTCTAAAATTAGATTATGGCCATCATATAAGATCAGGATTATCATCCACATACTCAGCATTGGATATGCCCTGTCCTATGCGGGCACGTGTATTAAGTGCATACCATATCTTCCTCCGTGGATACTGCTATCATATGCGACCACCTGATTAATGACCAATAAGTTTGAACAGAATATGTTTCCATGGAAGTAAAAAAATTAGATTGAACATTATTGCTGGCAGATAATTGATGATATGCGGTCACTCGAATGAATGTAAAATATTCATCGAAATAATGTTAGGATGTGCCTGATTTATCATTATTCTTGTTCACAGGCCATGCAGAAGTTTGACAGATTGCATTTTAATAATGCTGTTTATTAAGCGATTCTCATTAACAGGGCGAGTATAGAAGCGCTTCTAACCAGATCAAGCCAGCATCAGCAACCAGTCAAATTACTTTCAAAATACCTGTAATGTTTTCTAAAAGTTGAGATTCAGGGAGTTCAGGGTTTGATCGATCCCAACACGGACAACGCATGAGCGGAGCTTATCTAGAGATGTGAGGGGCATTGTTAAAAGTGGATTCATCCATTACTTCACTGCATGACAATGTGGAATTGTACCCTAAATAAAGAGACTCTAAACATGCCACACGAAAGGTGACTCACGGTGATGGCCATGACGTCATATTAAATCTACTTGCTGATTTCATGAAGCGATTTTACTCTTAAGGGAGTTAATATTTAATATATTAAAAAAAAATAATTGCACGGAATGTCGTTGATAAGATAATATTGGTTAAATAAATGACTTTAAGCATTTGCGAAATTAACACTTGTCTGGACATATTATAAAGTGTATATAATGACGGAAAATCAATTCCAATTCAACCCTAGGTTAATTTACTTGAGTTGAAGAGGCAATCTGGACATTCGTGTAGTCATTAAATCAGCCAGTCTGATCGCGTCCGCACTAACTATGAGTTCTTGTCTAATCATTATTAACATGCAATGATTTATCAGCCAAAAAGAGAACATATTTATGGAATTCAGCAAAATACATTTGTAGAGGGAATTTCAGGCAATTACTCTTCAGATTAACTGACTACAACTTAAAATTGTATCAGTTATGCAATCCGCGTAAAGTTATTGTCAACAACACGAATTTTCTCCACAGGAGGAGTAAGACTGGTAGACATTCGTTATTGAAACTTCTATAAGTGACACAACACAGATTTTCTATATCAACAAAATGATATAACCCCCCCCCCCTCCCCCCCTTCCCACCTATCTTCATTCGTGGGCATCCACAAATCTTCATCACTGACACTGTGACTGAGATTAATATCTGCCCTTTTATGGAGGCGACGACGAAAGGATAAAATCGTTGTCTTCGCATATAATACCGGGACTGGAATAAATACCTGATTTCTTGTTTCCCTCAATTAATCACATGTACATGTGTGACGGAACTTGAACGTTCGTTGATTTATTATTCGTAACTGGTTTCAATATTAAATACCTGTGTAAATCTCATTTTTCCTCTCACGAAAATGACGTCACACGATTGTTTATTGTAAATCCGCTAGGAAACAGTGCATTGATGAATCAGGCCCGAATTCGTGCATATCTCTAAATGATTAATTCTATGCCAAATTTGTTGATGTATTAGTTATATGCTAGCGTTAAGTGTTGCGCTCGAATCCGGAGCTAACATTGATGCATATTTTGAAAACAATTTAACCAAATGTGGTTGTGACCATCAGACCCACTCTCTACCAGTATAAGGTGATATTTGACATTGTTCGTTTGCTCCGCAGTTTCATACTACCAGGAAGTATATAGACAGTCCAGGTAATTACTGACTCAGCCATCAGAACATCTGTTATGGTAATTACTGAGCCAATTCTATAGAAAACTCACCTTGTAGTTGATGACCCACTCATCAGAACGTGAGTCCTTATAATAACGTATCTATTCATCAGAAGGCCAGTCCTTGTACGAATGACTCATTTATTACATGGTCAGTACTTGGTAAGTAATGACTCAATTATCAGAATGTCAGACCATGTGTAATGTGTTATGCTATACATTAAGAATTAACAATATTGGTAGCCAGTGATAAATTCAGATTCAATCCATGTCTCTCATCCTCGTGATGTAGCCATAATTAATATAACCATGCTCAAAGTTTTGTAATAGCGTGTGACTAAATCACTATCCACAATATAAGTGATTACTGACAGTAGTTTTAGTTCAAACTCACAAACCTCGAGTCCATGGATACTGTGATGGTATCTTCTATAGGCCATCATATGTCAGCTCATGCAGTTGCATCCTAACTTAACAGAACTCATTTCAATTATTATAAATGCTTCCCATACACAGCCCACTGCCTTTTATCTCAAGCAGTCCTTTGCTCCCTGTTAAATGAACATGCATATTACAGTATTGTTCCCCTCTACATGTCGACCATTCCACAGTGCCATATTATGCATCCACCATTACTCTGGCTTGAGATACCGATAGAGTAAATCACTATATTTGATATATTTTCTATATTTTTAAAAATATGATTCATTCTATGCATCCATTTTCAAATTGCATTAGGTAACTTTGGGCCGGGTGTGCTATGCATAGCACGAATTGGACGGGAGAATATGCTTAAGCGAATATTGCAGTTTGTGGTTTCTGTCAGCACAAAATCCAATATTCTGTATTTATTCGCTAGTCAATGATAATAGTTGAGAATGTTTGCTTGTTTTGTTTGCTCAAAATATTATTTCGTCAACCTTGGCATATCCTGTTGCTGTAGAATAATATTTCACATTACCAAATAGTGTTCTGTGAGAGAAAGATGAGGTTTACATGAATCTCTCAATTTGGCGTTACTAATTAATCTCTCTAACCTGACAGATTTGCTCTTACAGAGCTCGCAGCCATTCATTCATTGTTATATTGAAGAATTTAAACACGTCTTGATTGAACCCTGATCTAATGGTCCATTTACAGGAGGATATAGGTATCTTCTTTCTTTGCCATCCTTTCATTATATATCATATAAACCGTAATATTCTTATTTGTTAAACGAAGATGACTTGATGCCCTCATCTTTGCAGGATCTGTATATTTAGTGTGTGGACCATTATTTGTAACTTCTAGGACGGGATAGCAACTGTTGCAATTATTGGGACTGGTACTCTTACTTCTATTTTGCCCAGCTTTTATGTGAGTAACTCCATGTACATATTCCGACTAAATGTCATTGTGATCAATGGGCATTCACTTTCCTGACAATTTTAAGTATACACGGATCAGAACATATCACATAGTACATAGAAGAGCACATTTAGAGTGATCCATTTCTAGCTAAGCTCCACCCACTCTTTACCCAGGTTGGGATTGATCGAGCACTGAATTCTCAGAACCCTAATATTAAGGTAACTATGCAGGTAGGATGTTGAATATTTTGAATCTAATCTGACTGAACGCTGTTGCTACATATGGCATAGTAAATTCATCAAGGACATACAATTTGTACCCTTGTCAAACTATTCCAGCTTCATGAGTAAGATCTCTGTTAATTATGATTGTGACGTCAGCCTGCATATGATGTAATTGAGTTTGACATGATATACAGATCGGATATATCAATTGCACTGATCAATATACATGGAGACAGCCACGATAGACACCACCACTTCTCCTATGTGTCTAGTGTGCTGACACACGTATTATAGATTCTACCACTGTGTATACAAATATTGTTAAGTCACACAACTAGGGGTGTTCTCCATAATCCTTCATACCGATTTAGGCAGCATCGCGGGTAGTATTCGTTGTTTTTTAATGTAAATATTGTGTTTTGTGATATTAGAGTGGATGGCATACTTCTGCGCATCATAGCGTGATGTATGGTTAAACTGTCTATAGCAATCACTAGCCATTTGAGAATACGGAAACCGCCTGGCACAAATAACCACCATGTTGTAGATCATGCTTAGTTCTATATACGTTGTAGATTTTGAAGACATGCTTGCTTAGCTCTCTATATAATGTACGTCATAATGGTTTGGTTTTTTAATCTCACATGAAAATGCTTTCAAACAGGAATGCCACGCAGGACATGCTTGTGGCCCCATCATTTAATTAAACCGTAGCTATGTGTGTTATGTGGTTATAAACACTAGTTGTGATACAATCTAATAATGAAAGGCATGTTTCAATTACAAGGCAGTTGCTCGAGTGTAAACAGAAGTTGGCTGAATTCAGATTTAACCCAGAAGACAATTGCGTTAGGATCAGACTGAAACTTGGTATAAGTTAGAAGGCAGTTGGTGTATCATCAACAGACTAGATACCGGTTTAAGTTAAGGTCTGAGACAAAATGCTGGCTTGAATTAGAAGGTGGTTTTAATCGAACATCAACTGCAAAAACAGAAGATGGGCTTCAAATGGAATGAACTTGTTATGGCACCACCACTGAGAATCGAAATCGAAAATAAAAAAATAGAATTTAGCAATTCGTTTATATGGGCAGTGTAAATGAATTTTGGCTCTTCGATTTCCACTGATTTGTATCATGTAAACCTAACTCCAATTTGCAATTTTTTCTTTATAATTATCGATTGCATAGGTAATTGAGGACATATTAAAATAACGTATTCTGATTAGCTATGCCTTCCATCAAATTCCAGAGAAATTGAACTTGTCAAGATGACGTCTTCACTTAAGACTGATCGACTTCAAAATTCTATTAATCTGCTGATATAACCAGGTATATAATTACATTGTGCAGGATTCAGCTGCACTCAGGATATTTTTTTTGAACCACCTTGTTAATGAGACAGCAATGAGTTCTGATACCGCCCACGTCACAACTGGCGAATTCGGTCAGGATATGCGAGCTATTTGAGGGAAGGCAACTTCATGGAAATGTTTGATTACAGTATTAAAGAAGCTTTAAGATTGATATTGGTGATATGAATTTCTCTGAAATTGCATTATAATATGCACACACTTGAAATTCAGCCTTCCCATTTGTTCTAATAACCAGCCCAATATAAATAAATCTTGTTGAATATTCTGAATCAATTTCATCAAATGCATCATTGCTTATCGATGGAGTATCGAATCACACACTTAAAATTATTCAACATTAATTTTATTATATGCTGTAATAAATTCGATTTGTGCAATTGCCTTCTAAAACGAATGAATAAATTATACAAGCAATATAATTTTAGCTACCACAGGAATAAGCTTTCTTGCAGTTAATGGTAGATGATATGGCTACACATTTCCTTGCATATCTGTTAATGTTATCTTTCTATACAAACAGTAAATCCTTGCTCATATGTGCTGTTTTCGTCAAAACACTCTCAAGGACACACATTGATAATAACTAGAGACTGTTAAATTGTGGGCGTTTTGACATCGTAAACTGACATAGCACCAGAAAACAATTACTAATGTTGTTAATTGATCTAACTAGGACACAATGTAATTGTTCCCGGGGAAATGTTCCATACAGAGCCATCAGAATAATTGCAGAAAATCTGCTAATCTGGACACACACATTTGAGCAGATGCAGGGCCATCATAATATGTGTCAAACATAAAACATGTCAATCTCAGACAACTGTACACTATTGAAAGCCAGGACTGACTCTCAGGAATTTGTTATAAAAAGTGTGATGCTCTTTTAAATAACAGTATCTAAAAGACCAGTTGTCATACTAAATTATCATTGCTATGATGTCTTCTAAGCTAAGCACTTCATACAATATTATGAATAGATTCGGCCTTTCATGCAGCTAAAATAGTAGCACTGGAAATGCAACTGATGTAACTGACTGATGATTTGATACAGTAATCAGAAATAGATCTGGTTACAAATTCAGTCAAAACTCATTGTGATCATTTCCATAGATATGGATTGCTAGCTTAGTAGACGATCAACATTGAGTTTGTAGATATCATATATTAGAATCTGAGAGAATACATTTTGCACATAATGCGAGAGTAAAAGCGGACACATCTAGCTATTGTATATTTAACATATCTGTGATATAATACACCCCTATCTCTAATTCTCTTTCTCAAACTCATTCTCTCTCACTTTCTCTCCAATACTTCTCTCCCTCACACTTTCACTCCAAATCACTCCTCCTTTCTCTTTTATTTCTTTCTCTCATTCTCTCAGGCTCTCTCTCCCTCCCACTGTCCCATCTTCCCACATCCCCCACTTCATCCATCCATCCTTCCCTCGCTCTCTCCCTCCCAACACGTCTCCCTCAATTTCTCTTTCTCCCTCCTCCTCTTACTTTCTTTTTTCATCCGATCCATAGTTCAATCTCAGCATAATAGAATAACATTACATTAGAAAATAAACCGTTTTTATGAATTAGTTTTCTATTGAACCGTGTTACGATTGAATCCTATTTCTGCACTAAATCTGTCATCAATCCTTAGGGCATCTCACTGAATGGCCACCAGCAGATGAACAGCAGACGATACCGGTTACCTTTGGATATCCATTATTCATGTTATTTCCGAATTTTTTGAGTGCTTGAAAAGAAGTTGGCAAATTTGCTAAGATTAGGTAATGGCAGAATTTCATACGTCTATTGAACCCATTGAGTCTACCCAGGATTATTATACAAAACCAACAATAAATGGATAACCCAACTCTCACATTCACCTCTGTCCTAGTGTTAACTATGTATTTCTGGATGGGAGTATTGGAAATACGTTTATGAAATGGGTCATATATCAGGCAGGTTTTGAAAGGGACAAAAATTATTCCAGGATATAATAGCATCGTAACAATCAGCATTGTGTGTTGATTGATGATTTTTGATTTGCCAGTACTTGTAACAAGATCGACACTTTGCACATATCATCCAGATTGTGGATAACTTGATTTAACATACGATGCATTTGAAACCTGTCTTAAGCGACCACCTTATGGTGCACAGGTAATGGAGGGATCCATCCCAGCTATGCCACGCTCATCTCCTGCTAAGCGTTTCTTCTCCTTTGCATGTGTTGGGATCAATTTATATACTGGGAAACCTGAATTCCCGGAATCCTAATCAAGTTAACTATATAGGTAATCTGTTGAATACTTTGAAACAAAAGTGACAGGGTGCTGTTGTTCCCTAACGGAAGACCAAGCTGTATTTAACCTTCATTAAGCACCGGACTGTGTACAATTAAACCCAGTTTAAGAAATATAGAAATAAACTGAACCAAATTATTAGGACAGCAAAAATAAACTACTACCATTCTAAATTTGATGAGCAAAAAGATAATATAAAAGAAACATGGAAATTAATTAAATCACTATTGAATAAACAAAAAAGTGGCTTGGAAACAGCGCGGTTCATTAGTACTAACGCAATTATAACAGATAAAAATGAGACAGTAGACAAATTCAATGAATCTTTATTAATATTGGACCTAACCTATCATAAAAAATTCAATCCAGTTCACCCAAAAATTTAAAAGACTATTTGTCAGGCACCTACCAACACTCAATGTTCCTAACACCAACAGATGAAGATTAACCCGACTAAAAGTGCAGGTATTGACAACTTTAAATGGAAAATCTTTAAACACTGTATAACAGAAATACTCACCCCACTAAATCACATCTGCAATCTCTCACTCTCACAAGGTATATTCCCATCCCGATTACAACATAATTGTTAATTATCTAAATAGATATTAATTATCTACAAATCTCAGTATGGTTTCGGAGAAAAACACTCTCCTATGCTTGCCATTGTGGATATGATAGAAAAAATATCCTAGTCCTTGGAAAATAAAGAACATAGAATCGGGGTGTTCCTGGATCTTTCTAAAGCATTCGACACTATTGACTATGAAATCTTATTGAAAAAATTATCACATTACGGTATAAGAGGCATCGCTTTGGATTGGATTCAAAATTATTTGACTGACAGGATTCAATGTGTTCAATTTAATGGTGCTATTTCAGGAAACAAGAAATTAGTCCGCGGTGTACCTCGGGGGTTCAATCCTTTGACCCCTGCTGTTCTTACTATGCATGAATGATTTACCCAATGCCACTAACCAACTTTCATTAATACTATTTGCAGATGATACCAATGTCTTTGGTAGACATAAGGATATAAATACTCTATAGAAAAATGTAAATAATGAAATGGAAAAAATTATAAATTGGTTCAAAATTAATAAATTATCTTTATATGTTAACAAAACTAACTTTATACTATTTACACAGTCTAGCCATCCTGAAGAGGCTGCTCTCCCAAAACTTTACATAGACAATCAAGAAATGGAGGAGGCCGAGTGTGTTACATTCCTAGGAGTCTATTTGGACAAACATTTAATCTGGGAGAAGCACATAGAGATAATCACATCCAATGTAGCAAGGAATATTGGTATCATGGGCAGACTCAAGTCATATCTTCCATCTCATATCTTAAAAACTCTGTATAACACATTGATACTTCCACACATAATCTACTGCAATGCTATCTGGAGCAAAATATACAAAAATAAACTAAAAAACCTAAAATCACTACAAAAGCAATCAATCAAACTATTTTCGCAAACAGCAGGGGGACAAGACACCTTCAAAAGTAACAAAATCCTAAAACTCGAAGACATTGGAAGGGTTCATTTATATGCAATTCTAAAGGGACTACCACAATGGCAACCTACCCTCATCTCTATGCAATCTTTTTTCAATAAATGCAGACATATATACGCACAACACAAGAACAAGTTCCAACCTACATGTAACATACCACCGAACAGAGGCAGCTACACGAACACCATCCTACCAAGCAATAAAACTATGGAATAATACAGATACAGACATACGTACACACATTCTCACATTAAAATCATCCAAAGAATTCATCAAAAACATAATTACTGACAACTACTAGAAACCACACCACTAACCACCACCACCATGGCCATTACACAGCATAGATCTGGAACGACTTGGCATGCTTCCGGAGTGAGCCGAGATGTCCTGTTGGGCATTCTGGGCACGGTGATGGAAGACATTGCTTCCCAAAGAGGTGGTGCCTTCCAATCCGATTGTTCTCGGAGTGCTCAGCGGAGCACTTCTCACTAATTAACATGTTAACTTACTATCTTGACCTGGAGGCATGCCAACTTCTTTTAGCATTATTAATCCTATTATGAGCTGTGCTGCAGTCTAACTATTCAAGGCACCTGTTCACCGGAACAGAACATCAAATGTAAAACTGTATAGGAGTAATAATAATAATAATAATGATAATAATAATAATAAAAATAATAATATGGTAATATATAATAGATGAGCCCCCCCCCCCCCCCCCACGTCCATCTCCTCCCCTCCATCCCTTTATGTTCATGAATGTAATTGCCCTGTTTTACTGTTGTACCCTACATGTATGTACCTACTGTTCATATAGTATCACGTAATATATGTTTGTTTATGTTACATCCTATTATATATGTCATAATATATTGTGCAATTAATGTTTATATCTTAGGGGTCCACCACTTCATAGGCTTGCCTTTGGTGGACTGCCTGTTGTAATCTCTAATAATGACGCCTAAATACGAAAATAAATAATCTTGAATCCTGAATCTTGAAAGCTGGCATTTGTCTGAAGTGTTAAATAAATAGAAATCGCGATGACGAATCGTCACCAGGACAATCGATATAACTACATAATTATTGATTTGTCTAGGTTTGTGTGTCCCGGTAAAAAGATCGTTTTCATAGCATAAACTTGAATTATTTCAGACCCTAGTCAATGCATCTGGATATTGTCAAAAGATCACGGGTTTGCTGGAACCAAAAGATGGTCGCTATCTAACCAGTTCACCACTAAATACCACGTATAGCCTGTGGAACGTCATAGAACAGCACATACTGGTTCTCGTTTGGCCAGTGTTAAATGTGCGGTCGATTTTCTGGTTCTTTTGTCTGAGACAGCTCTAGAGAAACCGCCATAGTTACAGCATCAGTGTACACCTTATAATTTACATACATAGATCAGAAGCGCACTCTTTCACCGATAGGGAGTGAAGAGACACAAAGGAATGTTATATATACTGCATTTGAATAGATGCTACCAACTCGTAAAGTTATTTACCTGACAAACAAGTAGGTATACACGTAGATGGGTGGATATATATATATATATATATATATATATATATATATATATATATATATATATATATATATATATATATATATATATATATATATAGATAGATAGGTAGACAGATAGACAGACAGACAGACAGACAGACAGACAGACAGACAGACAGATAGATAGATAGGTTGGTGGCGGGTGGGCGGGTGGGTGAGCCAACTTCTGCCAAGCCAAATGTTTTAAAGAATGCACCGATGACGATGGTGGGTAGCGTTAATATCGCATGTCTGTCCTATTGTGAAGTTTAAAACACTCATCGAAGAAAATTAACTAGAATACAGTACATTTTATTATGCCAACTACTCTTCTAACATCATCTAAATTGAAATACATTTTAATAGTTTGCCATACATTCATAGATGTTAATCATTAAAATTGTGTGTTTGTATTTCTTTGCATTGGTAATTTATGGTATAGCACTTGCCATCACCTAATCGGGCAACAGATCTCAGGGCAAAGGCATGGCCATGCAACTTAGGGACGAAGCACTTGTACTCATGTTGTGGTGTCTAATGAGGTCAGAGTGAATCTAAAATTATCATGGACTGGTGCTTATCAGACTTTCATGTAGTCCTCCATTCAAATGAAGAGAATTATTAACTTATACTGATAGATAGTTAGACTACAGCTGTTGAACCCCTTTTTTGATGGCGAAAATGGGCTTACATCCACAAAAAACGAAATACATGCATTCATGTTCAGATGTTTAATGAGATCAAGTTGAATCAATTATGTCCATGGTCTGGCGATTATTTGGCAATCGATATCGACCTTGGTTGCTTGTTAGCGCAAACTCTAGAAATTATCATCGGCCATATTCTTAGTCAGTATTTCCACCATTGCGTGACGTCGAGTCTCATATCATCCAATTAGCAAACACCTTGTCAATCGTCTTCTGATGTCTGAAGCGTTGTTAATGTGGTCAAGACTGTCTGTATATCTCTGTAATCACACACACGCACGCACACACACACGCACGCACGCACGCACGCACGCACGCACGCACGCACGCACGCACGCACGCACGCACGCACGCACGCACGCACGCACGCACGCACACACACACACACAACATGATTGCTTTTATACCATATATATTATTGAACCCTGAATGTCGACGACTTTTGGAAGCCTTTTCATGAAAGATTTCTTTCGTATGTGATGAATATTTTACAATCCCAATTCCGCCATGGTTATCAGATTGTGTTGTTGTTCTGATTAAGCTTTCTCTTAGTAAGAAGAGAATTAATGTTTTTGTAAATGTTTGAAACTTAGTGCCACTAGATCTAGTCCACATTAGTCCACATTCACGATTTTAATGAGCACAGCTTTGTGTCCTTAAAAACCAGTTCAGTCTTGAGATACTACATTCAATTTGTTCTGGATATCGGCCCTTGCTCTTTACTGGCAAAATTGGTCACGAAAATCTAGATATTGGATTACTGAATGCTCCTTTTCAGGCCAATTGAAGGCTATTTGGAAATTTTTACTACTGGAATGACTGACTCATTTACACAGTCAGCCATTCCAGCGGTAAAACATCAATAATATTTTCTCATGACATTCACATGTTTTGAATGGATTCGGCATAAAAGGCTTAAATTACCTGTCTAAGTATCTGTATGTTTGTAGTTACCATTAAAAGGCCCATCTCTGTAGTCACATTGCCCTGTAATGTGGTTAAACTATCCTTTAGGAGCAATACTATACACGCTTTCATCGACATATCTCCTAAATAGCCAGTGCTACTATTATATCCCTGATATTGTGATTAGCTTGTATCTAACATGCCACGTTAATGAAGTTCATGGCTTTGATTTTATTCTAACCATGTATTGATTTTGCTTACATAGTCTGAGGCTTACACAAACACATGCTGGTAATGCACGATAGATGTACAATTAAAACATATTGATAGTCACGACAATGTAGTCTATATGCAAGTAACACTTATATAAAACACTTATATAATTACCATCAAGATAATAGTATCTACATGCTGACCTGGACACAGATCTGCCTTATTCCCGTTTCAGAGTATGTCACTGAACCATCTTATACTGATCTATAACGTGGTTTAATGTCCATTGCTTCCACTCTCATATCCGCTGATCCGTGTTATACACCACCATCAGGCCTATGTTGCGTTTGATGTTTCGAAATAAAGTATTTGCACCAATCTGATATATTTGAACCATTGTCAGAAGCTCGCCCATGATCCTAGCTAGAGGCAGACATGTTTTGACCTCGTGGTCACATTTGTTAAAGAGCCCAAAACATCTAATTTGCAAGTGTGGGGGATCTCTAAAGCATATCCGTCTCATGGGTTATATTTCTATGCAGAAGATTGCCACCATCCCCACCCTCTCCACCCCACACATACGCATGTGTGTGAGCATGCCCGCATAATCACATATACACACGCGCACACAAGTATCTCTAATCTGTTAGCGGGACAAAACCGAAGCAGAATGACGAATCGTCTTGACAGTCACATGGTGATTGGGCTATCAATCACATATTCTCCGAGCAAAGTGCATTAGCTCAATGATTTGTCACCAATAAGCACTTGTGGGACACCAATATTCATCTCTGACACTGAGACTGATATTAATATCGGCCTTGTTATGGAGGCGACGAGGTAAGGATAAAATTGTTGTCTTCACAGATAACATCTGAACTGGAATAAATACTACTTGATTGTTCCCCTCAATTAATCAGATGTTTATCAATATTAAATATCTGTGTATATCTCATTTTTCTTCTCACGAAAATGACATTAAGGGATTGTTTATTGTAAATCCGCTGGGAAACACAGTGCGTTGATGAATCAGACCCAATACGAGCATAAATCTATATGATTAATTCTAGGCCAAATTTGTCAACTTACCTTGACTATGTTAACGTTACTTATTGTACTGGAATCCAAGGATAACACTGATGTCTATTTTGAAAACAATATCACCAAAAGTGGTTGTGGAAATATGGCACCTATCTCTACAAGTATAACGCGATATATGCCATTTCTGGTG
This sequence comes from Chaetoderma sp. LZ-2023a, assembly GCA_034401795.1. Taxonomy (NCBI): domain Eukaryota; kingdom Metazoa; phylum Mollusca; class Caudofoveata; order Chaetodermatida; family Chaetodermatidae; genus Chaetoderma; species Chaetoderma sp. LZ-2023a. The sequence goes on along the minus strand of CM067369.1, from coordinate 275,254,043 downwards.
TGTTCGCCAGTTTATTACGACCAGGGAGTACATAGTCAGTCCATGCAGTCGATGACCCACTCATCAGACAGTCACTCCTGGTAATTACTGAGCAATTCACAAGAATTCCAGTCTTTTAGGTGATGACTCAACCGAACCCGAGTCCTTGTAAGAACTGACCCACTCATCAGAAGTTCAGTCCTTTAGGAATGAGTCATTTGTCAGTCCGTGTGTAATGTGTCAGGGTAGACATTAGGCATTAACAATATTGATAGTGAGTTATAAATTCAGCTTCATTAATATACCCGTGTTCAATGTTAAGTAATGGCTTGCGACTAATTCACTTTACACAAATGAAATGTTTACTCACAGTAGATTTAGCTCAAACACCTAAGCAACCAGTCCATAGACATTGCGATAGTGTATTATACAGATCATCAAATGTCAGTTCACGCAATTACATCCTACCATGATTTCATAATTAAAACAAATTTCAAATATGAGTAATGAATTCCATGCACAGACGACTGTTTCCACATATCAAGCAGTCCTATATTCCCTGTTCAATGAACAGGACCACTACTGCGCCTCCATGTATCCACCAGTCCTCCATGCCATGTTCTCCAACATGGAGCACTACTGCGCTTCCATGTATCCATCAGTCTTCAGTGCCATGTTCTCTGCACAAACAAACGGGGAAAAAAATTTATATGACTGGATTCCCGTTAAATTAATTTCATAATATTCAACACTATGTGCTATGTATCGAAAAGAATTACATTTCTCGGGGATTTGTAGTTTAAAGGGTTAATACACGTGGTCTTAGAGAAGCCTATGTGACCGCCCCAAAGCACATACCCGATATCAAGTTACTTGTATTAAGAGACCACTTATCTATGCTGAAAAACTGTTTGTGATTCATAGGGTGGTCATTTAAGACAGGTTGTAATATCACTATATAAAGTGTTATTGGCACTTAACATGCAGGGTCGAACCATTGTCAATGCGACTTCGATGACTTCGATATGGCGCTATTCTGATGCTGTAGCTCACTGTCTGGTCTACAGTAATGGGATCCTGCTTCGCGTCAGACACACCTTAGGCAGGGGTCTTTGGGATGGCATAGAATAGCGCATAACCTTTCTGTTTGGATCACGTTAAATGTGCCATCGATTTTCTCATATTTTAGTTTGAGACACCTCTAGAGAGACCTTTATAGTCTACTTATAACATACACACATAGATCAGAAGCACTCTCCTTATCGGTATGGAGTGAAGAGATACAAAGCTATGTTGTATTTTCAATAGTTACATATTCACTTGCCTAAATGCTATTAACAAACATAATTAAATACATGACAAACTGGCAGGTATACACATAGATATGTAAACAAATAGATAGATAAATGAATGGATGGATGGGTTTGAATGTATGGGCGCATGTCTGCCCTATGGCAGAACACAGCGTATTTTATTGCATCAGAAATATTAAAATAAATGTCACATTGTACCATTTACTCTTACATTTATTCTAACATCGCTGAGAGAATCTTGATTCAAATAAATTTTAATATTTCGCTATACATTCATAGATGTTGATCATTACAAGTTTGTGTTTATATTTCTTTGCATTTGTAATTTATGGTATAATACTTGCCCTCACCTAATTGATCGACATATTACAGGGCAAACACATGGTCATGCATCTTAGGGACGAAGCACTCGTACTCATGTTGAGGCATCTAATGAGGTCAGGCTGACTCCACTATTTTTATGGTCAGTTTTTAATGAGGTTGGGCTGAATCCATTATATCCATGGTCTGCTGCTTATCTGGCATGTACTCCCCGGTAAACAAGAAGAGACTTAATGACAGATACGGATAGTTAGACTGCACAATTAGCATATTCGCCTCATTAAACTTATTATCAAAGTGCGTGTTAGGGCAAAACCCAGAAATTATAATCGATCATATTCTTAGTTAATATTTCCACCATTGTGTGATGTTGCGTCTCGCAACAAACACATTGCCAGTCATCATCTGATGTCTGAAGGGTTGTTGATGTGGTTAATACTGACTGGATATCTCTATAATCACATACACACGTCAACATTGATTACTTTGACTATATATATTGAACCCCGAATGTTGAAAGGTTTTGGAAGGCGTTTCATGAATGGTTTCTTTTGTCTCTGATTAATATTTTACAATCCTCATTCCGCCATTGTTATCTGACTGCGCTTTCTCTACGTAAATGAAGAATTAGAATTAGATGTCTTGAACCAAGTATTAATAAATCTCGTCCACATTAGTCAACACTCGCGATTTGAATGTGCACTGTTAATTTACTCCATATTCCCGTCCTAGAAAACTGTTTGAGTCTTACATTCGGTTTGTTCGGGATATTTTATTTCACATGAATATCTAACCTTGGTATGTGCATCAAATTACCTGTCTAATTATCTGTATTTTAGTAGTTGCCAGTGAAAGGCCCATCTCTGGAGTCACATTGGGTAGTACGTGGGTGGACTATCCTTTAGGAACACTAGAATTCCCGCCTTCAACGACATGTCGCCTGAATAGTCAGTGCTGCTATTATATTACTGGAACTTTGATTCGCTTGTGGTCTCACGTGGCACCTTAATGAAGTTCTTAGCTTTGATTTTATTTTAAATGTGTGTCGAATTTTTCTACATAGTCTGAAGCTTACGTAAGCGCATGCGCTGTTAGTGCACGAATGTGTTACTACCCAAACGTGTTGATAGTTAACATGATGTAGCATGTATGCAAGTAACACTTATATACAACACTTATATAATTACCATCTCAACGATAGTATCTACATGGTGAATCACATACAGGCCTGCCTTATTCCCGTTCCATGGCACTGACGTGATCTATCATGCACCTCAATGTCCATCGCCAGCACACTCATAGCCATGGCTTACTCTTATACAACATCAGTAGGCTTACATTGTCTTTGATCTTTCGAAATAATGGTTGTGCACCAATCCGTTATATGTGAACCATTGTCAACAGCTCACCCATCATCGTAGCTAGAGTCAGACATGTTGTGACCTAGTGGTCACATTTGTTAAAGAACCCAGTACGTTTGATTGGCAAATGTTGTCGATCTCTCAAGCATATCTGTCGCATGGGTTATACTTCTGTGCAGAAAATGTGATGGCGCATCTGCCACAAAGAGAAAGCGCAGTCAGGGATTAACTAGAGGTGGGCGGGGCGTAGCTAAAGCTGGATTCATCCATTAATTCACTACATGACAATATGCCATTGTACTTTGAGGATAGAGGCTGTAACATGCCCAGAACCACTTGACTTTTGGGCTACGTGACAGTTGTCTCCCCATGATAGACATGATGCCATATACAATCTACAGGCTGAATTCATGAAGTGATTTCATCAATCGCACTGCAGCATAGTGGGCGTGGGGTGGGTGTAAGCGCAGCCAATCTATACACTTAACACACTGCATATATATCAAATGTGGTATTATTATTGGTTTGTTTGCTACTTTACGACATGGTGTAAGTGTAACTTACCAGCATTTGTGAAACCGACCCAGCAGAATATTCCAATCTTAATTTGGCTGTTCCTGTTTTGTCAAATGGCAGAGCTTTTGTAAATCTAGTTTGCCTCTAGATATTTGCATGATGGATGTTTTTTCACGGTCGGTGGAAATCCTCTCCCCTGTTATCTCAAGGGAGTTAATACTTAATACATTTTAATAATTGGACGGAATGTCGCTGATAAGATAATATTAGTTAAATAATTGCCTTTAAGTATTTGCGAAATTAACAATTGTCTGGACGTATTATAATGTGTATATAGTGACAGAAAATCAATTCCACTTCAACCTGAGGTTAATTTCTTTGAGTTGAAGAGGCAATATAGTGGTTCTTGTAGTCAGTAAATCAAGCAGTCTGCTGGCGTCCGCGGGTTCTTGTCTAATCATCATTATCGTACAATAATTTATCAGCCAAAATGATAATGCATTTATGAAATTCAGCAAAAGACATTTGTAGAGGGAATTTCAGGGAATTAATATTCAGAATGACTAAATACAAATTGAAATTCTATCAGTTGTGCAATACTGTTAAATTAATTGTTAAACTACATGACTTTGCTCCCGAGGAGGAGTAAGACTGATAAACATTCGTTATTAAAACTTCTATAATTGATACAACGTGGAGCTTCTGTTTCAACAAGATGGTATGTTAGTAGTTTCTTTCGGTGGTTAATGCCAAGTAAAATGACCTCCACACACACACACGCACGCACGCACGCACGCACGCACGCATACCCCAACAAGCACATATACACATGCTCACACAGGTCTATCTAATCTGCGGTACTAAGTTTAGCTGAAGCAGAAGGAAGAATCACCCAGACAGTCTCATTGTGTATGGGCTATCAATTGCGTATTTTCACAGTAATGTGCATTAGCTCAATGCTTTGTCACCAATGTGCACTCATAGGCATCCATAAATCTTCATCTCTGACACTGAGGTTGAGATTAATATCTGCCATTTTATGGAGACGACGAGGTAAGGATAAAATTGTGTTCGCAGATAACACCTGGACTGGAAAAAGAACTACTTTCATGTTTGCCTCAATTAATCACATGTTCATGAAAGAACTTGAACGTTCGTTGATTTATTAATCATAACTGGTTTATCAATATTAAATATCCGTGTATAGACTTAGTTTAGACTCTTCGAGTTGATAGCCTTTCTGCAATTTAAATTTAAATTTATAATTGAAGATACTAAAATGACATATGATTAAATATGGTTTTGGTCAAATTGAAGATATCATCGTTACCCCAGCCTCTGCTGATTTTATCTGGTATATAATTACATTGTGCAGCAATAAACTGTACTCAGGCTATTTTATTGGAAAGCAATTTTATTGGAATACGCTGCTAATGAAATAGCAATGGATTTAGTCACCACCACGTCCCAATGACGAATTCATACAGGAGATGCGAGCTATTTGATGTTAGCAACTTCCCGGAAACGTGTGGTAAATCAGTACTAAAGAAATAAAGATTAAAATTGGTGGTATGAATTTAAATTTTGTTGCTTCATACTAACTAAGTACTGGCTTGAAATTCAGCCGATCATATTTGTTGTGACAACCTGATTTAACCAAAAGCATAGCTGCTTATCCATGGAGTATCGAATCTCAGACACATATTTAAAAAACTACTCAACATGAAATTTATTGTAAGCTGAAATAAATTCGATATTTGCACTTGGTTCCCAAAATGAGTGAATAAATTATACAATCAATACAATTTTAAATTAATCTACCAGAGGAATAAGCTATTACCTAGTTATGGCAGAGGATATGACTAAAGATTTCCGTACATATCTGTTAAGTCTATCTGTCTACGCACATTGTCAGAACAGTATATCCATGCTTATACAGATAAACTGCCCAACTGGACAGCCATATTATGTATTGTTTTTACAAATTTTATTAAAGAAATCAGTGCATACCTTATAAATCTGTTGCAAAAGCACCAGAGACGAAGCCTACAGCCATATAGGTGGTGCCTGGAAAAGCCCCAGACTAGCGACCAGAAGGTCATGAGCTGATGCAGGGCCATCAGAATAAGTGTCAAACTGAAGTGTGTCAATCGTAGACTAGAAAAGTGATAGACATGACAGTTCCAGGACCTGGTCATAATTAAGAATCAAGCCTTCCCAACAGACCACCTGTCTTTTGGGACCAATCCCGACATCGTTTACACGTGTGAAAGACCAGCTGGCTTAGTCAATCACAATGCCATCTTCTATTTCAAGTACATCGTATCAATGTTAGCAATAGATCCAGGCTTCATTAAGTAGTAATGGGAAAGCAATTGATTCAATTCACTGATGATTTGATACAGTAAGAATACAGAGATATGTTACAAGTTCTTTCCAATCAAATTATGATCATGTCAAGAGATATGGATGGCTACCCTAACATTTTGCAGATAATGCGAGAGGAAAAGGGGACACATCTAGCTATTGCATATTAAGCATATGTGAAATCTAATACCGCCTCTCTCTCACTTTCAAGCTCACTTCACTCACACACACACACGCACGCACGCACGCACGCACGCACGCACGCACGCACGCACGCACGCATGCACGCACACACGCACGCACTATCTCGCTCGCTCTCTTCTGATTATTCCTCCCTCCCTATCTCCCATTCCCTCTCTCTCTCTCTCTCTCTTCTCTCTCTTTCTCTCTCTCTCTCTCTCTCTCTCTCCCTCTCTCTCTCTCTCTCTCTCACCTTCTCTCCAACTCACTTCGATCCAGAGCCATCAGAAGAAATGCAGAAAATCTGCCAATCCGGACACACATTTATCGCTCGTTCATGAGCTGTTGGATGGCCATCATAATACGTGTCAAACCTAAACATGTCAATCTCAGACAACAGTACCCTACTGAAAGCCAGGACTCAGTCTCAGGAACTGTTCATAAAGAGTGTGATCCTCTCTGAATAACATTATGCAAAAGACCAGTTGTCACAATAAATTACATTCCTATGGTGCCCTCTAAGCACTCCCAATATTCGGAAGAGGTACAGCCTTTCATGTAGTTAATATCGTAGAACTGGAAATGCAGCTGATGGAACTGACTTATGATTTGATACAGTAATCGGAAATAGATCTGTTACAAATTCATTCCAAACTAATTTTGATCATTTCCACAGATATGGTTTGCTAGCTTAGTGGACCATCAAGATTGATATTGTAGATATCATATATTAGAATCCGCTAGAATGCATTTAGCAGATAATGCAAGAGTTGAAGAGGCCACATCTACCTATTACATATACACCTGTACAAAAGTTAAGCACCAGCAAAAACAATAGAACGTAGAAACATGATGGTACAACTAGGCTGCCATACTTTTTGTCCCCGCGTTAGCTGACATAATTCCAAGTACGAAATGCACATGCATGCATGACTTCACGCCGCTTGATGTCCGTGCGTGGCGGGAAACAGCACACGTGTTCAGTTATGTAAAAGTCCAGTTTGAGGTGTAGAACATTACATACAGATTTAGGCGACAAGATTAGGAATTTTGTGTTCATGACCGTGGTTTATTTGTACAGAGAGAATTAGCTCTTGATTGTGAACCGCTATGGCAAGACGAAGGTTAAGTGATCGTGTGAAATGGCAAATCATAGGCATGCATACCACTGGTATGTCATGCAGAGAGATTGGCAGACAGCTGAACATTAACCATACTGTAATCAGTCGTTTGATTGCAAAACATGGGCAACCTAACGAGGTGAAGGACAGGCCTAGTTCTGGAAGACCGAAGAAGACTACTGCCCGTGATGATCGAGCCCTAGTACGCCTTGTTAGGAGATCTCCATTCACCAACAGCAGAGTGCTCAGCCAGCAATGGGAAACACGCAATAGAGTGTCAATGTCTACCGTCAAAAGGAGACTGTATGCTGCTGGCATGAAAGCTAGGAGACCTGTCAGACGTCCTCTCCTCACTGCACACCACAAAGAGGAGCGTCGGAGGTGGTGCAACGAAAGAAGACACTGGAACATGAGATCCTGGAGACGGGTACACTGGTCCGATGAAAGTCGGTTCCTGCTTCATGCCACAGATGGTCGAACTCGTGTATGGAGGTCCAGACGCACTGCGTACGACCAACGTAACATCATGGAAGAAGTTCCATTTGGTGGAGGTTCCGTTATGATATGGGGGTGCATCTCATTTGATTGTAAGCTGGATCTGTTGACTGTACCTGGAACACTAAATGGACAAAGATATCAAGATTCCATACTGGATAGAGTTCTGGTCCCTCATTTTGTAAATCATGCACCTGGAACCCACCCTATATTCATGGATGACAACGCCCGACCACATCGTGCTAGAGCTGTGCATGAATACCTCCGCCAGAATGCCATCGAAACCCTACCATGGCCAGCAAGGTGCCCTGACATGAACCCTATTGAGCATATCTGGGACATTCTGGGAAACATGGTGAGAAGGAGGGATCCTCCTGTGCAGAACCTACAGGAATTAACAGACGCACTCCATCTTGAATGGCAACGAATACCACAATGGCGTATCAGTCGGTTGGTGATCAGCATGAGACGTCGTGTCCAGGCCGTCATCCAGGCACAAGGTGGATATACCCGGTATTAATAATTATAGTCTCAAACTCGTGCACAGATGTTAAACTTCGTTTTCAGACACCATTAATGACAATCTAGCCACGTGTGTCAACTGTAGGGCAATTGTTGTCAGTTGTGTCAACGTAACCATATTCAGGCCTCGTTTTCAAGTTCAAACAAAAACATACAATGTTTCCCCACCATCATAATCAGCATTCCTCTAGTTGCATTATTACCTCTTGCACTAAGATGGATGGGTACATAAATGTTTATGCTATTGCTTTCTTCATAGCACATGAATATACCCTCGCATGTGCGTAAAAATAGGGTGGTGCTTAACTTTTGCACAGGTGTATATCAAGCTTATGTGAAATATAATAGCTCCTCTCTCTCACTTTCTCTTACACTTACCTCTTTCTCTCTCACACTCACTATCCCTCTCTCTCTCTCTCTCTCTCTCTCTCTCTCTCTCTCTCTCTCCCTTTCTCTCTCTATATCTCTCTCTCCCTCTCTCGCTCTCTCCCACTTTCTTTCTAACCCATTTATGTACCCTCATACCACCCTCTCTCCCTCTCCCGCCTCTCTTCCGGTTTCCTCTTCTCCTATGAATTAGTTTTCTATTGGACCGTGTTAAAATAGAATCTTCCTTACACTGTAAATTCACCATCAATCCTTAGGGCATCTCACTGAATAGCTACAATCAGACGAGCAGTAGACGATACCCGTAACCGTTAAATATCCTTTAGCCACGCTGTTCCCGATTTCGTTGAGAACTTGAAAAGTAGTAGGCAAATTTGCAAAGATGAGAGAAATGGCAGATACTCATACATCCATTGAGGTAAGGGGCTGTATCCAGGATTATTATACAAAGCCACCAATACATGAATAAACCGAATCACACATTCACTTCTGTCCTAATGTACGCACGCATACCCCCACAAGCACATATACACATGCTCACACAGGTCTATCTAATCTGCGGTACTAAGTTTAGCTGAAGCAGAAGGAAGAATCACCCAGACAGTCTCATTGTGTATGGGTTATCAATCGCGTATTTTCACAGTAATGTGCATTAGCGCAATGCATTGTCACCAATGTGCACTCATGGGCATCCATAAATCTTCATCACTGACACTGAGGTTGAGATTAATATCTGCCATTTTATGTAGACGACCAGGGGCGCCGGAAGCAGATTTGAGGGCCGGAGGCAGCCTCCAGAGAAAGGGCACACTGAATGGCATTGTCTCGAGGAAGATCTGAAATGGGGTTCCCTCCTATTATAAAAGGGTCTTCGGGGATACCAACTAACACACCAAACCACCAAGAGAAAAATATTGAAAGATGCAGGCTCTGAGAATCGATGTCCTGCATTATGAGTTTCCTATGATTCCTATGATGTATAAATGGCACAGCAATGTTGAGTGTAGAACTTATGCATTCTTTGGTCTTATAGTGGGCAATATTATCCTCTGATGCCTGCTTCTAGTCAGTTGGAAGCTGTCACTAACCAACGATTAGCTACCTCTCTGGGTGTGCATGTATGCACGCCAACGAGTGTGTGCGTATGTGTGCGTGCGTGCATCCACGAGTGCACGCGTAATTTTATATTAATCCACCAGAGGAATAAGCCATCCTCCAGTTAAGGGCAGAGGATATGACTAAAGATTTACTTGCATATCTGTTAAGTCTATCAGTCTACGCACGGCAAGGACACAAATTGATAATAGCTGGAGATTATTTAACTGTGAGCGTTCTGACATCGCCAACATATAAACAATGAGGAAACACATCCTAATTTCGTTAATTCATCGGGTGATGTCACTGTGTGTGTGTGTGTGTGTCTTTGGGGAAGGGATGTTCCTTCAAAAGGCAATCAGAATAAATATTTTTTATCTGGACAATCCTAACCGTAAGTCTGATTCTGTTTAACTGGTTAAGAAAAAAATAAGAATGCTGTCATGCAGAGAATCTGCCAAACTGGACAAGCATGTTATGCATTGTTCATGAGCTGATGCAGGACCATCAGAATAAGTGTCAAACTAAAGCGTGTCTATCGTAGACTAGAAAACTGAATGCCAGGCCTAAGTCCCAGGACCTGGTCATAATTATGAGTCAAGCCTTCCCAATGGACCACCTGTCTGTTGGTACCAAATCCTGACATCGTCTAAACGTGTGAAAGACCAGTTGGCGTAATGAACCACACTGCTCCCATGTCTTCTATTTTAAATACTTCGTACCAAAGTTAACAATAGATCGAGGCTTTCATTAAGTAGAACTGGAAATGCAACTGCTTACATTCACTGATGATTTGATGCAGTAATCACACAGAGATCTGTTACACATTCTTTCCAAACAAGTTATGATCATGTCAATAGACATGGATGGGGATGAAGATATCGTATTTTAGAATCCAATAGAATACATTTTGCAGATAATGCGAGAGTAAAAGAGGACACCTCTACCTATTACAGATCAAGCATGTGCGAAATCTAATAGATCTCTCTCTCTCTCTCTCTCTCTCTCTCTCTCTCTCTCTCTCTCTCTCTCTCTCTCTCTCTCTCTCTCTCTCTCTCTCTTTCTCTCAAACTCAAACTCACTTCTCTCACTTTCTCTCTTAGTTTTCTCTCCCTCCCCCCTCTCTCTTCTTTCCTACTAATCTCTGCCCATTTCCCTCCCACCACCTCTCTCTCCCTCTCCCTCTCTCTCTCTCTCTCTCTCTCTCTCTCTTGATTCTCTCTCCCTCCTCGCTTATCTCCCTTTCTCTCTTAGTTTTCTCTCCCTCCCCTCTTCCCCCATCTTTCTCTCCCACTTTCTTTCCAACTCATCTCTGTCCTTTTCCCTCCCACCACCTCCTTCTCCAACCCCACCCTCTCTCTCTCTCTCGCTCTCTCTCATCTCACTCTATCCCTTCCTCCCGCTATCCCCTCTCTCTATCCCTCCCTCCCTCTCGCTCTCTCTCTCCCCCCCTCTCTCTCTCTCTCTCTCTCTCTCTCTCTCTCTCTCTCTCTCTCGCTTTCTCTCTTCATATGATCCATTGTTCGATCTTTGCATACTAGCGTCAAATTTCTATTGGACCCCGTTAAAATAGAATCCTATTTACACAATAAATTCACCATCAATCATTAGGGGATCTCACTGAATAGCTATAATCAGACGAGCTGTAGACGATACAAGTACCCTTTAGATATCCGTTATTCATTTTATTCCCGAACTCTTTAATTGCCTGAAAAGTAGTTGGCATATTTGCTATGATTAGGGGAATGGCAGAACCTAATACGTCTATTGAAGCCAGGGACTGTACCCGGGATTTTTATACAAAGCCACAATAACTGACCATTTACAAATGAGTGTGGACTATATCCCTTTAGGATGATTGGAAATACATTTATGAAAGGGGTCATCTATCAGACAGACTGTGTAAGGGAAAGTGATTATGCCAGGATATAATAGCTGGTTTAGTTTATCAATCAGCATCGTGTGTTGATAGATTGATGATTTTTCACTTGTCAGTGCTTGTAGCAAGATTGATGCTTTGCACATATCATCCAGATTGTCAGTAACTTAAGCTACCACCTTATGGCTCACACATAATAGAGGGATTCATTTGCCTATGGCAGCAACAGCGCCAATTCAAATTAGTCTCAAAATATTCAACAGAATCTTTATTAGACAATACATCCATAAAATACAATTAATACACTTGACATACTATTAAAAGTTCATGACGGAGCTAGATACATTATTCATTATGCATTTTGATTGTGAATGTAATTCTGACGTTAACTTACATGTGACCTAATTTATTATGACGTCATATATGTGAGTGATAGATCGGATTAATCGATTACTAACCGGTTGAACGCTATCTTGATGGGTTTCACACAATACAGGTAATATTTGTTAGGTAACTGGTGCCAATTTCAAACAACAACTGCAGTCGGGAAGACAATTCCACCATTCTTCGGCGCCTACAGGAAAGCTGACATTTGTCTGAAGTATTAAATAATTAGAAAGAGTGATGACGAATCATCGCCAGGACAATCAATATAATTACATAATTATTGATTGGTCTGCGTTTGCGTGTTCCGGTAAATGGATCGTTCTTATAGAATAAGCGTGAGCTTTTTTCAATTATAGTCAATGAATCTGGTTATACCGGCAAATATTGTCAGAAGCTCACGTGTTTGCTGGAACTAAAAGCTGGCCGTTATCTAACCCTTTCACTGCTAAATACCGCGTATAGTCAATCTCAGCACAAACAAACGGGAGGAAAAATTCATATGACTGGAAACCAATACTGCACTGGGCAGCAATGGATTCAAGTTATATTAATTTTAAAATATTCATCCCTATCTGCTATGGATCGCAACGAATTTAATTTTTCGGGGATTTGTAATTGAAAAAGTTAATACATGTGGTCTTAGATAAGCACTATGTGGCAGCTGCAAACCACTTACCTTATATCAAGTTACATAAGAGACCACCTATCTATGCTGATAAACTGTGTGTGATTCATAAGGTGGTCACTTAGGACAGCTTCTGACATCACTGTATAAAGTGTTATTGGCAGTTAACATGTGGATCGAACCATGGTCAATGCGACATCGATATGGCGCTATTCTGATGCTGTAACTCACTGGCTGGTCTACAGTAGTGGGATCTTACCTCGCGTCAGACACACCTTAGGCACGCGACAGTGGAAGAGCAAAGAATAGCACATGCTGTTTCTTGTGTGGGTTATGTGAAATGTGTCGTAGATTTTCTGGTAGTTTGGTCTGAGATAGCTCTAGAGAGACCGCTATAGTTATAGGATTAATCAACTACTTATACCGTACATACAGAGATCCGAAGCACACTCCTTACGGATAGGGAGTGAAAAGGTAATATTGCATTTTCAATAGTTATATATTCACATGACTAAACTCTATTAGCACGTATAATTAATTACCTGACAAACTGGCATGTTTACACATAGATAAGTATCAAATTAGCTGACTAGATGGCTGGCTGGCTGGCTGGCTGGCTGGCTGGCTGGGTGGGTGGGTGGGTGGGTGGCTGGCTGGGCGGGCGGGCGGGCGAGTGGGCGGGAGGGCAGCTAGCTGGCTGGCTGGCTGGCTGGCTGGCTGACTGGTTGGCTGGCTGGATGGACGGATAGATGGATGGATGGATGGATGAATAGATAAATAGAAGGCTGGGCGAGAGGGCAGGTCGGTGGGCGGGCAGGCAGGTGGGCGGGCGGGCGGGCGGTCGGACCGATCGATGGACGGACGGACGGACGGACGAACGGACTTCTGCCGGGCCAAATTTTTTAAATAATTCACTGATGACGATGGTGTCTAGAATTACTGTAGCATGTCTGCCCTATTGCAGGGTTTGAAACATTCATCGAAGAAAAGAACTAACGAGAACATAGTGTATTTTATTCGCTCAGCAATATTAATATAAATGTCGCATTATGCCATCTACTCTTACATTTATTCTAACTTCGCTGAGAGAATACAGATTCAAATACAGTTTAATATTTCGTCATACATTCATAGATTGATTGTTCCAAGTGTGTGTTTGTATATCTTTGCATTTGCAATTTATGCTTTGGCACATGCCTTCACCTAATCGATCGACATATTTCACGGCAAAGACATGGTCATGCAACTTAGTGACGAAGCACTCGTACGCATGTTGAGGTATCTAATGAGGTCAGGCTGAATCCAATATTTTCATGGTATGGTGTTTATCAGACTTTAATGTAGGCCCCGCTTCAAATGAAGAGAAACATCGACTTATACAGATAGTTAGACTACGGCTGTCTTTGGATTTGTGAAAATGGGCCTTACACCCTCAAAGCCTGACCCACATCCATTCATGTTCAAGTCTGCAATGAGGTCAGGCTGAATCCATTATGTCCATGGTCTGCTGCTTATCCGGCGCTTGATGTAGTCCCGGTAAACAAGAAGAGAAATAATGACTTATAAGGATAGTAAGACTAAACAGTTAGCGTATTAGCTTCATTAAACTTACTATCAAAGCCTGTTAGGGCAAAACCCGGAACTTACCATTGTTCATATTATTAGTCAATACTTACACCATTGGCGGACGTTGCGTCTTGCATCATCCAATTACCAAGCTCCTTGTCGGTAGTCATCTGATGTCTGAATGGTTGTTGATGTGGTCAATACTGTCTGGATATCTCTGTAATCACACGTACGTACGTACGCACACACGCACGCACACACACATCAACAGCACGGTTGCTTTTATATTATATATATTATTGAACCCTGAATGTAGATGGCTTTTGGAAGGCGTTCATGAAAGGTTTCCTTTATCTCTGATTATCCTTATTCTGCCATGGTTATCTGATTGTGTTGTTGTACTGACTGCGCTTTCTCCTAGTAAGTGGAGAATTAGTGTCTTTGTAAATGTTTTGCACCAAGTATTAATAGACCTCGTCTACCTTGGTCCACACTCGCGATTTGAATGCTCACTGTTAATCTAATCCATATTCCTGTCCTTAGAAACTGTTTCGGTCTTGATATCATGCATTCGATTTGTTCGGGATATTGTATTTCATACAGATATCGGACTGCATCAAATTACCTGTTTAATTATCTGTATGTTAGTAGTTGCCAGTGCAAGGCCCATCTCTGGAGGCACATTGGCCAGTACCTGGGTAGACTAACCTTTAGGAACACTACAATACACGCCTTCACAGACATGTCTCCTAAATATTCAGTGCTGCTATTATCTCCCTGGTATATTGATAGTCTCGCGTGGGCACCTTAATCACGTTCTTAGCTTGGATTTTATTCTGTGTGTTAATTTTTCTTACATAGTCTGGAGCTTACGTAGACGCATACGCCGTTAGTGCCACGAATGAGGTACTACACAAACGTGTTGATAGTCTACACTATTTTTTACCATTCCAGCGAGAGTATCTACATGGAGAATCACATCAACAGCTCACCCATCATCTTAGCTAGAGCCAGACACGTTTTGACCTAGTGGTGACATGTGTTAACGAACCCAGTATGTTTGATTGGCAAATGTTGGCGATCTCTAAAGCATATCTGTCTCATGGGTTATATTTCTGTGCAGAAAATTGGCAAGTGACAAAGCGTGGTCAGAGCCTAACTAGAGGTGGGCGGGGTGTAGTTAAAGCTGGATTCATCCATTACTACACTACATAACACTCTTCCATTGTACTCTGAAGATAGAGGCTGTAAACATGCTCAAAACCACTTGGCTTTTTGGCTACACGACAGTTGACTCCCCGTGATAACCATAACGTCATATAAAATCTTACCGGCTGAATTCATGAAGCGATTTCATGAAGTGCACTGCCGTACAGTGCGCGTGAGAAGGGGGAAGGGTGTGTGTAAGCTGAGCCAATCTATACACTTTCACGTACGGTATATGTGTCAAATGTGGTATTCTTTTTAGTTTGTTTGCTACTTTACGACATGGCGTAAGTGTAACTTACGGGCATATATGAAACGGACCCACATGAATATTTTGTTCTTAATTCGGCTGTTCCTGTTTGGCCAAAGTGCAGACCATATTTAAAAATATTTAATAATTGGACGGAATGTCGTTGACAAGATAATATTGCTTAAATAACTGCCTTTAAGAATTTGTGAAATTAATAATGTCTGGACGTATTATAAAGTGTATAGACCTATAGCGACAGTCTGCTCGCGTCTGCAATAATTTATCAGCCAAATGGAGAACGTATTTATGAAATTCAGCAAAAGAAATCTGTAGAGGAAATTTCAAGCAAGTAATCTTCATATTGACTGAATACAACTTGCAATTATATCAGTTGTGCAATACTCTTAAACTAATTGTTAAACTACATGACTTTGCCTCTGAGGCGGAGTAAGGCTAGTAGGCATTAGTTGTTGAAACTTCTAGAAGTTGTACAACACAGATGTTCAATGTCAACAAGATGGTATGTTCCTAGTTTCTATGGGTGGTTAATGCCAAACAAAATCACACCCACCCCAAAACACTCACACACATAACACTCACATGTATGCACATGTGCATGAGCATGTGCGCAACAACACATATACACAAGCGCACACAGGTCTATCTAATTTGCTAGCGGTACTAAGATAAGCTGAAGTAGAATGAAGAATCTTCTAGACAGTCTCATTGTGTATGGGCTATCAATCCCATCTTTTACAGCAAAATGCATTAGCTCAACGCTTTGTCACCAATCTGCAAGCGTGGGCATTCATAGATCTTCATCACTGACACTAAGTCTGAGATTAATATCAGCCTTTTTATAGGCATAAAGGATATAATGAGGATAAAAGGATACACTTTTTATCTTCGCAGATAACACCTGGACTGGAAAAAGAACTACGTTCATGTTTGCCTCAATTAATCACATGTTCATGTGTAAAAGAACTTGAACGTTCGCGGATTTACTAATCATATCTGGATTATCAATATTAAATTCCCGTGTATATCACATTTTCCTTCTCACGAAAATGACGTCACAGAATTATGTATTGTAATCGGCTGAGAAATAGAGCGCATTGATGAATCAGACCCAAATTCGTGCATAGCTCTAAATGATTAATTCCAGGCAAAATCTGTTAGTGTAATAGTGATATGCTATCGATAATTATTATACTCGAATCCATGGCTAAAGCTAATGTATGCTTTGAACACAATATAACCAAAAGTTGTTGTGGCCATCAGGCACTAATCTCTACCAGTATAATGCTATATTTGGTATTCCTGGTATGAACCAAATTTTATTGCTACCATGACGTATATAGTCAGTCCATGTAATTGGTGACTCACTCGTAAGAATGTCAGTTATGGTAATTATTGAGCAATTTCAGTTCGTGTGCAATGTGTTAGGGTATACAATCATTAAACATTAACAATATTGGTAGCGAGTGATAAATTCAGCATCAACATTGTCTCTTATCCTCATGATGTAGCTGCAATTAATATACCTATTCTCAATCTTTTGTAATGGCTTGTGCTTAATTCACTATCCACAATAGAAGTGATTACTCCCAGTAGATTTTGTTTAAACACCTAAACACCCAGTCCATGGACATTGCGATAGTATCTTCTATTCCATCATATCTCACCTCATGCCCTTACACCCTAGCTTCG
>CM067369.1:274891763-275231763 GCA_034401795.1 Chaetoderma sp. LZ-2023a | reverse complement strand
CAAAAGACATGTGGTCGCCCGAGAAATTAATTTAATGTTGTTCGTGTAACGAGATATACCTATTCGAATAGACTGGAACTTGAGTCGTGCCTGGGTTTCTACTTCCTCTGATCCTTTAGGATTATATCAATCAATAATACGCGCTCTACTTCTCATAGCCACTTGTAAGCACAAGGTGCTATCTTTGGAGAAACTTTTTCCAGATTTTGATAGTTAGAATATTCGACAATGATCTGGTAAGAATTTATATGATGGATGATTAATAATAATCCCATAGGGTGAACCTTTCATAAGAGAATCAACAAATAATTGTATATATAATTTTTAGTGTTCGTTGTTTATATAAATTTGGCATTCGAATATTCGTATAATTATATGAATGAATATTCGAATTATCGAATATATCAGATGAGAGGTTAAATGAAATGCAATGCCGTCACTAAGCGTGTAAACATTCCTATATTTCCTATGGGAGACACCTTGGGTGAAAAATAAGCTTTCACGAAAATTATTGGAGGGATGTCAGTGATCCAATATAAAAATGTGTACCTAATCAAGAAATTATAGCGATTTGGAGTTTATCCATCTTATAATTGTCAGTAGAGGATCGGACGAAGACAATTTTGGCGGCCATTTTGAAGAAAAAACAATTTTCCGCTTTTCCCTGTAGGGGTGTACATTTATGTTTGGGAACAGATATAGGATATACAGTTTCTGCTTATATGATCATTGAATGTATGTGATTAAGGGGAGGTTATTTCTGCTAAAATTTAAACTTCTAACATTGATAACATAAAGGATCACCCTGGCACTAAGAAATGAGATTGACTTTTGACCCAAAGGTCAACCTACTTCATTGGTAGAAAACCCGTTAACATGGCGCAGTTCGAACATTCTCCTTAAATGGATAACATTGTGTGCAAAGGGATAACTTCTAATATGTCCATTGAACTATAACGGCTTACAGGCATATATATATTTCTATCTATCTATCTATCTATCTATCTATCTATCTATCTATCTATCTATCTATCTATCTATCTATCTATCTATCTATCTATCTATCTATCTATCTATCTATCTATCTATCTATCTATATATATATATATATATATATATATATATATATATATATATATATATATATATATATATATATATATATATATATATATATATATATAGATAGATAGATAGATATATATATATATATATATATATATATATATATATATATATATATATATATATATATATATATATATATATATATATATATATATATATATATATATATATATGTATATGTTTCTAGCAAAGGAACAAAATGGATGACTTTGACATTAAGGGAAACCTTGTCCTTTTAGCTTTGGCTCCAAAACCAGCAGCCATCTTCTGGAGCTAATGGTGACGTCCAACCAACTTAGTGCTGATACTATAAAACTGTTACACATGGTCGTGGTTGAAATATGCATAATGCAAATTCCTATTCCAGTCATGGGTATCTCGAAGACCATGGCATCCAATTTAAAATTAATACCATATCAAATCAATAGAAATTGATAAGGTTTTACATTTGTGATTAGGTAAGACAACCGCTCACACATTGATCGACAGATAAGATTTTAACAGCCATTTTGAAAAAAGAATTTTGTTTTCAATCCAATTTAAGACAATTTTGTAATTTTCCATATGATCTGCGAAATATTCGTTCATATTGGTCGATTTGAATGAATATTCTAATATTCGGGTCGAACACTAAAGTAATTTTCCACAATCGGTCCATTTTATTGGTATTGCAGATTGTCTGTTTGTGGTGTCATGTAATATGCTTGCAATAAGCTATCATATCATAATGTCAAAATATAGATAATTGTGCTCAAATCATTTTCAATAGAGAGTGACACGTGACGATTTTGATACCCATATGTAGAGCAAACGTGTGTCCAGTCCGTTGAATTCAGACTAGTCTACATCACGTGTTCAAACATGGCTATTTGATCTACCCAAACCCACGATAAAGAGGTTGCACCTTGTTCCACAACAGCGGAACTGCTTATCCTGGCTTTAGCCTATCGACATCTAAACAATAGTCAGAAAAGAAAACATAGATGGTGGGTACATAACCCGCTTCTTCAAAAAACGAAAGACGCGTGGAAGTTATTATCATCTAGTCAAAGAGTTAGGACCGGACACAGAACGGTTTTAGGAGGATTATTTTCGTCTTTATTTGGCCAAAATACGAGAATATAGGACGATGTTGACGCCATGCTCCGTTTTCTCGCCCGTGTACGCAAAACTAGCTCTAAAGTCCATTCGAAAACTGACTGCGGATGTGGAGAGGAAAACTGATAACGTATGCGGACACATGGAATAGCTAAATCCGGGCATCCATTGATACGTGATCAGTGGTCCGTGCTCGTATTCGCGTTCGCTTCCACGTCAGTGAAAAATCGAACATATTGACAAACCGTTGAGAGTCATCTATTTATCATGCGTTTTAGGTTTAACTTGGGTGCGAGGCACCTTAATTAGTACATGGACCCATGCCTTACATTGTGTCTTTCCCATTACACATTGATCTAATTCCTGAACGTTGGGCTGAACCAGGCTCTTTGGAGTGGAATTCCATGCATGACACGGATCGGCCACTTAACAGACTCGGCCACTGCGCACATGTCCGTGTGCACGTACGAGAGAAATCGCGCAGAGCTACATTAGCATATGGGGTGTGTGGGGGGGGGGGGTGAGGGTGGGGTGGGGGGAGTTGGTGTGTGGGTGTGCGTGCGTGCGTGCGTTCGTGCGTGCGTGCTTGCCTGCATGCGTGCGCGTGTGTGGGTGGCCGTGGGGGGTAGGGTGTGTGGGGTGAGGGGTGGGATGGGGATGGGGGGGGGGGGCGGGGTGCAGTTATTACATGCAATATTTATGACAGCGGAGCTATTTTATAAATAGCATATTTGTAGTATATAATTGAGGTATTATAGTACATTTAAAATAATTTTAAATATTTAAATATGAATTTTCAGTATCTTGATAACATGACTGGGGTCAGGCAGCAGCAGCAGCAGCAGCAGCAGCAGCAGCAGCAGCAGCAGCAGCAGCAGCAGCAGCAGCAGCAGCGGGTTGCACGGATGCTATTTCAGAAGCTGACCTCATTGTTCTTGGCAGTAAAAATCATTCAAGTGCGGACAGGTGAGTGACATCAAAGTAGCTTATCCGAAGCATACAGACGAAGTAGTTCAGTAATAAGCATATGCTTATAGTGTGCAAATCTATGCTTTATTATTATGCTCATATATCAATGGAATATTGATCCGAGCGTAAATAAATTTTTTTTTTGTTTACATACAACAGTCAATTGTATGCGCTGCACAGCAGCCACCATATCAAAAGCCTGCAGACTGATCAGCCAAGGAGCGCGCAAGACATTGGTAGAACTAATAGGACGTAACCCTGTAATACATACGGTACAATTCTTCGGAAAGATAGGGACGCAATATACGTGGCAAAACTTATTGCAAAGTCATTCCGAAGGAAAACTGAAACTGTTCCGCATCCAGTTCCAATAATCCAATTCCTTCACTAAATTACAGGAGCCCCATGGTGATGACATTTTTAAATGATCTTATGGTTTCTTTTTCTTGAATTTTGACGTCCTCTGTTGATGTCAATACTAACCATCCCAAGTAAATGGCTATGCTCTTCCAATTTCTGATATAGAGACATTTTGGCTTTCTATGAGCTAATGAAAAATTGGCACGCCACCCATATAGCAAGCTTGGTGATAGCACATGAAAAAGACAACATTCCGATGCACGAACTCTGGAGGGAGCAACAGCGCCCAGTCAAATTAGTTTCAAAATATTCAAAAACATATTTATTAAATTGCAAAGCCATACAATTCATGAAAATTAGTTTCAAAATATTCGACAGAATGAATGCTTATTAAATAGTAAAGACATACACTTGAGTATGACGTCATCCTACATGTCACGTAGTTGTTTATGACGTCATGTGATGGATGTATAAGCAGGAAAGGTCCATTAGAAGTGATACATCTTCAATGCGTCACTGATGAGCATTTAGCTGCTTTAGTAACACTTTGCCATGAAGATGATGACACAACTTGCTCATGGTTTTCTGTAGTTAATAATCTCCTTTTAATTCAAAACTATTGAATGGGAGAACCCCTGCAATCGGGGCTCGTATGTTTACTGGCTTAATGGTCTCTGCACTACTTCATCTTATAAACAGGCCCTCGCCTTGTAGGAACGATACATGGAAATGTGGACTGGTGGTGCTATTCGTGATTTCTGGATGGGATTGCAAAACGATGTTAAGATAGAGAAATACCTAGATGTCAATGGACCTTTCCAGTTTTACCTATGCCACGCCAATCTCTACCTAAGCTCCACTCACACCTAGCTCGTGCTGGGATAGATCGATCCGTGAACTCCCTTGCTATCAATTTCCAGAAAACTATACAGGTAAGCTGTTGAATATTTTGAAACTAATTTGACTGGGTGCTGTCGCTGCCTATGGCTAATGAACTAACGACATTCATTCAACATTTAGATTTAAGTGACTGAAGAGTCGTGTGGCTAGTCATTAAAATAGAGAACGCGCATCCGGAAGATGATGAGTCAGTCTATTTCACTAGGCTACTTGGATATGTATTCATGTTAAATAACTTTATTATCTAACTAACAGATTAACCACATGGATGGAGTATCACTTTTATTCAGCCACCAACTTCCACACAGTAGACACACGCACACGTGCACGCACACGCACATACACGCGCATGCACGGGTGCATAGATGCGATAGCTTTCAATGTCGGCAATAATTATCACCACCAGTGTTCGGATGAAAGCAGAACCATTCAATTTCCTTCATCAATATGTTATTCTTGATTTCTTTGTGGACTTGGAAAGTATTTGGCAAATTTGCTGATGCGAGAGAAAAGACAAATCTCCTCGCTCGTCTAGAAAGTAAACCACTATATACGGGAAGTTCGTACAAGCCATCAAGATATCGACGTCGAGACATGTATGTTCATTTCCGTCTGTATGCCAAAATGATAGGGATATTTGAATTGGCCCTTTATGAGGATGGAGCTAATACCATGGATACAGAATAGATGCCGTCTTTGATGAATCGACACGGAGGCCACTTACATCTATATGGGATGCATTTTAGCTCTACATAAACAGCTCACTGTCAGCAACATGTTATACATAAGGCTTTGCTGATTCTGTGGAAATCAACGGACCTTTCCAGTTTTAGCTATGCCCCGCCCATCTCTATCTACGCTACACGGCACACCTCGCTCGTGTTCGGATCGATCGATCTCTGAACTACCTCACTATAAGTTTCCAGAAAACTATATAAGCAAGCTGTTGAATATTTTGAAACTAATTTTTCTGTGCCTAATGCAGCAATAGCGTCCAGTCAAATTAGTTTCAAAATCTTCAACATCATGTTTATTAAATAGCAAGGAAATACAATTCGTGAAACGTGTCGGACTATTAAGCGTCTAAGACGGACTAAATCGAGTCATTCATGACGCCATGATTATGACGTCATCCTACACGTCACGTAGTTGAGTATGACGTTATATGAGGTCATATGATGAATAGATAAAATGGAAACGTCCATTAGAGTTGACCAAGTTAACAGTCAATCAGTGACTGCCCTTGACGATTTGTCGAATGTTGCAAGATCTGACATCGTCATTTTGGTGATTTCGCGCTCTGTATTCTAACAAAGACTATTGCAATTAATTTTGTTGCCATTCTATCCAGCATACTTATGATTATCGGTTATAGAGCCTACACAATGTATGATGCTACATGTTATATTTAATACGAGTCCTTGAGGTGCCGTCTGAAGTTCTCCAATGTGAAATAAATCAAGTAACATGTATGTAAGAAAGAGCCGCTTAGCTTCAGTTGATCTCTTGAAATTGATCACCTGTCAGACGACCAATATTAATTCAATAGCTGTTCCTATGCTTGATATCTCTTGTAACTGTAGTATGAACTATGGGAGCTTCTAAGATGACTGGTAGCGTGAGCTAGCATATGACTGAAATTAAGCACACATTTGCACCCAGGGCATTTGTGTGAAACTGACAATGCATCGCGTTTACACTCGTACCTACTCTAGGATACATCATCTAGTCTCGAGTCGATGTTACATATGGCTAAATTACATCAATTTCAATGCTAACACTTGACTTACTCGACTAACCCATAGGTCGATAGCATCGAGTATGGACTAGAGCACACACTTTTAGGTGCTACTCTAGTAACTCGAGGTGCTACTCTACTAGGAGCCTAAACTCACTCAGTCAGACAGGAATCGTGTAACCATTTCTGCCTCGGTGATGCAAAACAGATTTATCTGAATTAGTTTATGATTTCTGATGAAACGGAATGTTAGTTTAGAGAGTGTCGATGACTGAAGATAGAGCCGAGATAGAGTCGAGAGTCGAGGACCGATATTTGTAATATTGGAGGTAGGTGGGTTCCTATATTGAAAGTTTCCATTCAACACAGTGTCAGTGTAAATTGATGTGGCATTCTAATCAAGGCAAACACTGTATTTAGTATCTCAGAATGCCTACCATACTACCAAGGACAATTATTTCCATGTGTTATATTCTGATAGCGAGAGGCTTTTCAGTCAGAGATTATTTTAAAAAAACCATGAGCTTAGGTTTCATCAGACGGTTGAGAAACATGGGCCTGTTCAGATATCTAAAGAAACATATGTCCTGATGCGCCAAAATACACTTGGTTACTCGAATCTATTTCACTGTGTCTTCTAAATAACGTGTATTCTGTGCTTAAGATTCTAGAAAGTGTAAAAATACGTTGTCAATGGATGGATCCTGTTTGAGCTATACCACGCCCATTTCTAGCTATGCTCCACCCGGACCGTTTGCCCATGTTAGGATCAATCGATCCATGCATTCGGCGAATCTCAATTCCCAGAAAACTATACAGGCAAGCTGTTGACTATTTTGAAATTAATTTGATTAGATGCAGTTACTACCTATGGCAGCAACAGCGCCAAGTCAAATTAGTTTTTAAATATTCAGCAGAATGTTTATTAAATAGAAGAGACATACAATTCGTACAATCTGATGAACTATTAAGCGTTTAAAGACGGACCAAATCCGCAAATCGAATCGTTCATGACGTAATTGATTATGACGTCGACCTACATATCAGGTAATTAATATGACGTCATATGATTGATGGAGAAAATGGATTCCGGCATTTTCCTAAAAAATGAAATACGATATTTGACTGTATTATAGTTAATCCAGAATACATAAGCCATGACCTGCAGCCTTCAGTTTATTATGTTTACGTGTTCACACTCGTTTCACGTGCCCATTCCTTCAAGATATTTTGTGAAAGGAGACTTTGTAGCATAAACCGTAAACAATTAAAACTACATTTGGACAAGAATGTATTACTCAAAAGAACTGAATAATAAACTCATTGTTATTAACTGACCTGGGATATCCGATATATATCCGTCCTAAGCTCGTGGACTACTTTAATCAAATTTGGTAATCAGCATCCGTTGCTGCGAACCATCCAACATGATTAAAATAATGTTAATTGGTCCGGTGTGAAGTATGTGCAATGGACCTTTCCATTTCTAGCTATGCCCCGCCCATCACTAGCTAAGCTCCACCCACACCTCGCCGTGTTTGGATTGATCGATCCCCGAATGCCCTAGCTATCAATTTCCTGAAAACTATACAGGGAAGCTGTTGAATATTTTGTAACTAATTAGACTGGGTGCTGTTGCTGCCATAGGCAGCAACAGCGCCCAGTCAAATTAGTTTCAAGATATTTAACAGAATATTTATTAAATAGTAAAAGCAAACAATTTGTACAACAGCCCATAGACCGTCATCAAATATGCGTTCGTGACGTACTTATCGACGTCATTCATTATGTCATTGTACACACCACGCTGTTCATTATGACGTCATATGATGGGTCGGTACTCTGGAAAGGTAAATTATTAAACCAAATTTAAGACCAAAATAGAAGAATGATACACTTAGATAGCTTAGGTAGCTTACTATTCACAATAAAGCGATATGTGGAATCACTGGAACGAGTGACGCATATTTTGGGAAATATGATTAGGGATTACGGTCAATTAAATTTTGCTTAAGGGAAGGTGATACATAAAAATCATGCCCAACTTCGAGCAACAAAATTTCAACTTTTGTTAATTGATAGACTTTGAAAATGAGGAACCATTAATTTTGTGTCGTGGTTAATTCGGGAACATGATTGGTCCGTCCTGTTGGTGACCATCTTGATTCTTTATGTATAAGGTCTTAGTTACAAATATCAAAGTCTAGAGCCAAATCTTTGATTTCTGATCGAAATATGTGCGTTTTCAAGCTCAAACTTTCGAATTCCTACACCAGATTTTCAATTTTTTCAATATCTTCGTATCTCTTGTCAGGCCTTATGTTTTATGTCTTGCTGCAACTGTCTATGAAGCACTCATGTGGATGCTTTTAATGAGGTGATGCGGACTCCAATATTTCCATGGTCGTGTGATTGTTCAGTCATTAATGTATTCCCCGGTTCAAATGTAGCGAAGGATCGACTCACTCGGATAGTTAGGAGACAAAATTATCATTTTAGTCTCATTAAGCTCATTATCAAAGTACTTGTTTGCGTAAAATCCGCAAATACCATCGCTCCTATTCTTTGTAAACATAACCACGATTGCGCGACGTTAAATCTCGTATCGTCCAATTAACACATTCAGTTGTATATCCTTTTCATCTTTTCATTGATGTCTGAAGGGTTTCGGATGTAGTCAATACTGAGTGAACATCTTGGCAAGCTTATTCATGCATGAATACTTACCAGCCCGCCCAATCGTGCGCCGCCCATATGCCCGCATGCCCGCCTACACGACCACCCATCCGCCCGCCCGCCCGCTCACGCGTCCGTCCACCTGTACACGCACGCATGCATGCCCGCCCACCCGCCAGCACACACGCACGCACGCACGCACGCACGCACGCACGCACGCACGCACGCACGCACACACGCTCGCACGCACGCACGCACGCACGCACGCATCTATCTAATACCGTACCGAGATGAGCTGATGTAGAATAACGAACAGTTCAAGACAATGGCCACGGAGTGCACACTATCATCCGGTTGGCTTCACATCAAAGCGAATTAACTCAAAACATTGGCACACATTGTGCGTATGGACAAACTTTCACCACTGACAAGCAAATTGAGATTAATTTTATCTGTCTTTTATCTGCTTTTCTATGGAGACGTCGAGGTACGGACAATCTTGTTGTGGCTGGAGACAATGCCTGTACAGGACACTAGACGAGGAAGTACTTTCACGTTTGCTTAGGTTAATCACATGTTCAGGAGAGCCAGCGTGTTCGATGATTTAACTGGTTTATATCTAGTAACTACCCGTATACATACATCTTTCTTTCTTCTCACTAAATTAATTATATGTTGTAGTCTTCTGGGGAAAATAGCATATATCCTAACTATATCCTACATAAAACTGCTTTATAATTTGAAAACTAAATACAAATAATTGCTACCAGGCACAAATTATATAAGCTCATATTTGCCATCCTAGGTTTAATGACATGTTTAATACTATCCGGAAATTGATCGTCACACCTTGTATGTCCTTTCACCAGAAGAGCAGTCCCTGTTGGTAATGACGCATCCATCAGATAGTCATTGTAGATAATCGGTTATTTACTAGAAGGCCAGTCCTTGTAGGCAATGGTTCCGTCTTCAGAAAGTCAACGTAATGAACCTTTCCAGTTTTAGCCATGCCCCGCCTATCTCTAGCTAAGCCCCACCCACACCTCGCTCGTGTTGGGATCAATTGATCGTTACACTCTTTGAATCTCATGTTCGTGAAAACTATACATGTAAGCTGTTGAATAGTTTGAAACTAATTTGACTGGGCGTAGGCAGCAACAGTGTCTAGTCAAATTAGTTTCAAAATATTCAACATATGATAACGACATACGTTTCGTTCAACGTGTCTGATTATGAAGCGTTAAAGATCGAGTCATTCATGCCATAAATAATTATGATGTCATCTTACACTCCGTGTAGTTGATTGTGACGTCATATGATGAATGGATACACTGGACAGGTCCACCCACACCCTCCTGCCGCCCTTCATCAGTAGATCAGTCATTGTGCGTAAGCTTTCCGTCACCAGAATGGCAGTACTTGTATCTAATGATGCTTTCACCAGATAGTCAGTCCTTGTAGGTAATAATTCATAAATTTCACGGTCAATGTATGTATGTAATCACTTAATTATCAGAAGACTTCTTGTACACAATGGTTCCTTCTTCTTCAGGTCAATTTTATAGGCAATGCCTCTTTCATCAGAAGATCAATTCTTGTATATGATAATTAAATCATCTTACGGTAAATCTTCATAGGCAATGACTTAAGACCCTAACAGTAGATCAATGTTCTTTCGAAATGATAATAATTTATTTCAAGCCACGTCGGTTAATGTGTCAAGCTATGAATTTAAGAATTCAATAGATCAAAATACTGAGCTCGTATCGATAACAAATGGATGCTCAATGCGCATATTTGGAACACGTGTGATTCATTTTATGCATGCCTTTTCAATTGCATCGGTACATTCACAAAGGAATACATATTGCACGTTCATCTATATTATCTATAGCAGCACCTGGATGGATAAATGTTTAGGCAAATATTTCATTTAACAATTTCTTTGTATACGAAATCCAATACTATACACATTTCTTCTCGAGCCAATGATAGTGGGTGAGAATGTTTGCTTGTGTTCAAAATAGTATTCAATGACATATTCCCCGCTCACATTGGTGTGGAATAACATTTCAGGTTACAAAATAATTCTTCATGGCAAAGTTATGATCCTTAAACGAATGTTCCAATTGTATGTACTAATTAATCTGTATAAGCTGACAAACCCAGTTTTATAGATATCCCATTTAATTACTTAACTGTGATATATATCAGTATTACTATCTCACATATTCTACAATAACTTTACAAATCTCTTGCAAGAATTCCAATTACATACTAGTAGTAGTAGTAGTAGTAGTAGTAGTAGTAGTAGTAGTAGTAGTAGTAGTAGTAGCAGCAGTAGTAGTAGTAGTAGTAGCAGTAGTAGTAGTAGTAGTAGTAGTAGTAGTAGTAGTAGTAGTAGTAGTAGTAGTAGTAGTAGTAGTAGTAGTAGTCGAAGTGAACGCACGTGTTTATTTAGCTCTGCAATTGCTGCCCGAATTTGCTAGTTTCTAGCGCGATTTTGTAGATAAGTTTTATACATATATTTCGTATTAGTATTTCCTTTCAAACCTTATGTTTAATTTGTAAATTCTTGTCTTGGTTGGAGCGCATTTTGTGTCTCCATTTTCTAAAGGCACTCTTCTTAGCTGGCTGTTTCAGCCATTTAATAGTTCTCCTCTTACTGTGGTCAATGCAATGCATTTCTCCCCGCGACAGTATGCTATTTCTATAATTCGTTGGCTAGCGCATTATATTTGGCAAGATCGCTTGAGTGAGTGGATTTAATTCCTTTGTCATTTGTAAGCGCAAGCCTAGTACTTTGATTATATAAATATTTATAGTCAGTTGTCTGTCTACGGTCAACTCGAACAGACTAACAAATATATGTCTGTAATATGTTAGTATGCATTAGGGAACAACTTTAATCCGTTAGGTGTTAGTGAACCACTTAGAAAGTGGTTCAAACTAACAAATATACGACTGTACTCTCTATTCGTATATGTGTTGGTAGACGTCAGGGTTTCAAAAGGGGACACTATTTATTTAGTGTTTAGCTCTTTCCCCGACGTCTTGGTGTTATAGTTTAGTATTATATATTGTAGTAGTATGGGTTTCCTCTTTTTATAAAACACCATGGCAACCTATAAGCGTACCCTAAGCCTTAAGATAACAACTAAGGGGTGGGGTGTCACGGCTATCGACGTGTTTCATGGGTTAAAGGACGTCGTTGGCGCGGGACCTGCTGCTGTGCAGGGGCTTGTCAATGTTTCTAAAACTGTATGGAATGTAACAGTGTCAAATGAGGGTGTCAAGGAAAAGCTTCTAGAAGATGTTCTTATTGTAACAGGCGAAGTTTGTAACGTAGAGGAAATCGAATCAGATAGGTTGCTAGTGAAGATGAAAGTTTCACTAGAAATTCAGGGTGACAGAATCATAAATGAACTCAAGAGGTATGGCAAAGTGCAAAAGATTGAACGGGAAACGTATCCATTTGACAGAACACTAGAAAACGGTGTAAGACGCATCTGGTTTAATAAAGTGGATATATAGCCCGTTACAAAGCAGATTGACGCTTGATGGCAGCTTTGTCCTGCCCTTATGGTATAGAGGGCAAATTAAAGAGTGCTGGATCTGCCTAAGTACTGACCATTTGGCAACAGATTGTCCCAATCGAAACAAATGTTTGCTCTGTGGGTCAGTTGACCATTTTAAATGGCGCTGTCCAAAAAATCAAAACAAGCCCTCAGTATCAGGAGATAATCGCCCATTATGCAACTGAGTCGAATGCTTTTGGAGCAATCACGACGGAAGCTGTTGTCGTGATTCATGCCACTGAAAATGACACAAACAAATCATCAAATCCTGTTAAAGCAACTACAGTTGATGAAATTCAAGTATTAGAGGAGGGTATAACCTTAAGTCAAGAAAATAATCAAAATGCAGTGGAGCCAAACGTGGCTGTAAAAGACACGCAGGAAAATGATGATCTTACAGAAAAGACAGTTTACAATTCCTTAGAAGATGAATTAAAATTAGGACAGGATAAGGTTAGGACTCAGAAGATGGAAAGTTTAGTCGATTTTCCGCTAAGCCCACTTGATCTAAGTCAGCTTGAAGATATGGTAAATGACGGTCCTGCCAAATGTAACATAAGTAGCAATACGCGTCATAAAGAAGACAATAGCTCGGAATCTGAGATTGAAGTAAATGATATGGATGATGATACAATGTCAGTTGCAGAATCAGATCTGTCCATTCAAACACAGAGTTCACAGATGAAAGATGAAATGGTAATGTACCGATCAGAAGGGGGTGAAGTGTTAGTGCCATATGTAACGGCGGGAGGCGTGAAATATCGTCTACTGCGCCATGATTATGATATTTCCAAATATGAATATTTGTCTGTGGTAGAACTAGGAAACATTGAATTCGCAGGAAAATTAGGTAAATGCCCTAAGAAACGAGCTAAAAAACCCAAATCAAGTTAATCTAATGATGGCGGTTGTAAACATCATTTTAAAATTATGATTATCTGCACCGTCAATTGCAGAGGATTAAATACCGAATTCAAGCAGCGCCACTTGCTTGAAGAATTAGCAAATGAGAGAGTTGATATTGCTTTTCTACAAGAGACCAAAATTCGCAAAATTGAATTGTATCAATCTCTCAAAGGTATTTCAAAAGGGCAGATTTTGTATTCTTTATCACAAGATAATAGCGCGGGAGTGCCATTCTTATCCTGACCCGATGTCTCAACTATGTTGATGTTATATCGTCGTGATCAGATACAAATGGACGATGGATTTGTGTATCAATTGATGTACTAAACACAAGTTTAAATTTGATGTGCCTTTATGCGCCAACCTCTCATCAATTGCGTCATGAATTTCTAAATTATGTTTCCACAATAATTCAAGACAGAACGCCTGAAAACCTAATTATGGGCGGTGACTTTAATTGCATATTGGATGAAGTTAAAGACAGAAACGCTATTTCTAATTTTAATGACACATCTCAAAATATTTTGAAACGCATCTGTGAATATAAAAGCTTGTTAGACACTTATCGGATTGAAAATCCAGAGGGCAGGAACTTTACTTGGTTTTCAACCGATGGAAAGAAAGCATCCAGATTGGACAGGATCTATGTAGAACGATCATTGAAAGGTACATGTGTAAAACTAACATAAAACCAGTAGCTTTTTCTGATCACAATATGTTTTCCATCACATTAGACAATGCTGACTGGATCAAACGAGGAGATGGATGGAGATAGTTGCTATCGCAAATGTGTAGAAAGTTGTTGGAGGCATTGGGATGAAAAAAGAAGTTTGTATGAATGTATAACAGACTGGTGGGAGGATGTTAAATCCGACCTGAAACATATTTCAAGGCAGTATTCCATCAGGAAAGCACGAGAAATGCGAAAGCGTAAAAAGGCGCTTCAGCGATCGGTGTGTAAAATTAATAAGGAAATTAATGATGGAGAATATAATTATTATGAACTATTAGTTAAATTAAAAGGTAGACTAAATGAA
Source organism: Chaetoderma sp. LZ-2023a (assembly GCA_034401795.1). NCBI lineage: Eukaryota > Metazoa > Mollusca > Caudofoveata > Chaetodermatida > Chaetodermatidae > Chaetoderma > Chaetoderma sp. LZ-2023a. The sequence continues at coordinate 275,217,373 of CM067369.1, read as the reverse complement.
ATAGAGCAACATTAGTTTGATGGGGCCAAAATAAGGGCAAGAGCACAAATGCACACCGAGGGTGAAAAGCCTACACGTTACTTTTGTAATTCAGATTTTAGAATTGTAAATGGAGTATTATCAGATTTTCAAAAGGCATCAGGGCTGTAAGTCAATAGAGACAAATCTAAGGGATTATTTTTGGGCGCTTGGAAGGACAGAGCTGACAATGTTATGGATATTAACTGGTCAGATGATGTCATAAATATTTTGGGCATTTAGTTTAGTAGAGAACAGGATGTAATAATAAACTGGGAAGAAAGGCTATCCAAGCTAACGTGTGCATTACTAAATTGGAAACGACGTCGCCTAACTGTCTTTGGCAGGACATTTGTTCTTAATAATTTAATTTTATCTGGACTGTGGTATACCGCTTCTGTAGTTCATATGCCCAAATCAGTAGAGTCAAAGATCAACACGTTACTTTTGTCCTTCTTATGGGAGGAAAAAGCCCAATGAAAAGCATGATGGAGGCCTGGATTTGGTTAATGTTTCAGCAAAGTGTGCTCCTTTAAAATTGAAATTCTTGAATAAGTTCCTTACTTCAAACTCATCTTGGTCAAGTGTTTCAAGGGCACTTCTCCAAAGGTACGTTGACACATTTCCAGTAGAATGTTTATTTATGTGCAATAAACTGCCACCTAACCATCAACATATTCCAAATGTATATAAAGAACAGCTCGAAGCCGTAAAAATATTTACAAGATCAATGCCACAAGCCAATTGTTGGGAAAATGCCTTAGAGCAACGTCCTTGGGGCAACGAGTTGATTCGTGATAATGATGATGTATTATATTTGCCTTCTATGGCCAAAAATGGTATTCAATATTTACGTGCCTTGGTAAATCCGAACTCTCGGATGCAAGATGTAGCAAGAATAACATCAATGAGACATATTGATGCTCAGCGCTTATTTGTTAGAATAAAGAATGTAATACCTGCTGTATGGTTCGAATTGCCGAAAGCACGTGGCAACATTGATATGTTGCAACCAACATTAGTATTTATGTCAGAACCTATGAAATACAACATGGCATCTAGAGACTGGTATAGAATTCTAATGCAAAGTCGGAGACAGACTCCTATTGCGGTTAGGCATTAGAACAATTTAGGATGCCCACCAAAAGAACTGGAAACATGCCTGGAAAGACATCTACCTTGTCTACCAGGAAATGCACGGGACCTGGCATGGCGATTACTCCATCGAAGGCTATGGGTCGGCCATCTTACTTATATGTGTAAAATAACAAGCACACACACAGTGCTTATTATGTAATACTGAGGAAGAAACGATAGACCATCTATTTACTCGGTGTCGCATAACTACAGGCTTTTGCGTATATATCAATATGCTCCTTGCTAAATTTGGAACCAAATATGTGAATTTAGTGGCTGAAACAATTTTGTTCAAAGATTGCTCAACTATCGGACGAATCATTAATAGCAAGGAGAAAGAATTGTTAATAACCCTGTTATCTGTAGGAGTGTGGGCCATCTGGAAGCATCGGTGTTCAGAGGCCAGATATAAAACCGGCAACAACCATCAGAGAGCCATACAAGCTATGTTTCGATCATTGTTGATAAACTGCATTCATTGTGGATTTTACAGGCTAGTAGAACATGGGAGAGAAAGTAGATTTAAAGACGTATGGTGCAAAACTGGCCTAATATCAATTGAATACAGATATCTAAAATATCAGAAGCGGAACTTGTATAAGCTAGCACACTCGCTGCTTGCTGTATATTGATAAATGATATTTTAATTTAATTTAATTGCCTTTATTTTAAAATTTTAATTCCTTAGGAGACTCTAATCTTGACGAATATCCTAACCTTGGGATCAGTATATTAACATATTAAATGAGCATTATGTCAATGTTCTGGAGGTGATCCGATTTTCAAGTTAACAGAGTGTGATATCTTACAATTAGCTTCCTGTTATAATTGTTTACTGTAGGCGTATTTGTTCCAGGATAATTTGCAAACACTTACAATGAAGTAAATTTAGAATGTGAACGCAAAGCGCCATCTAAGTAGTCATGGTTTGTATGCTTTTGCTTTGTGCATTAAATTATATAAAGGCTACTACGTCCGTTGGGAATCTAAGAATTGGCTAACTGGCGTCAATGAGTGACTTTTTGTTACTTATTGACGAGTCACCTCGCCACTTGTTGGTGAGCTGCACTCGCCATTTGGCCCTACTACTATGCGGTGTGCTACGTTAAACTACATATGATCTACTTAGCCTGCCGGCCATGAATCGGCTCAATGGCGTCAATGATTAGCATTAGCTTACTGCTAATTATTGATGAGTCGCTTTACCACTTGTTGGTTAGCTATGCTCGCCATTTGGGCCCACTACTACATGGTGTTCAAATAGCAATGGATTTGTTGTATTATGTTATGTTATCAGCTCTTTATTAATTATGTTTTCTATGTAGTTATGCCACGGTTGTGGTATATGATAATAGAGTATTTTAGCTTGCACTGTTTTGACATGTTAAGTTTGTATTGTTATTCTATTAATAAATCCTGCTATTTCAACCGATTTTTTATGGGGGTATGCAGGTCTTTTTAAAGGAGTTCCTCCGTGAAGTGTATCCGACTGCGTCAGCGTCGGATTTTCAAAAAAAAAAGTAGTAGTAGTAGTAGTAGTAGTAGTAGTGGTGGTAGTATTAGTAGTAGTAGTAGTAGTAGTAGTAGTAGTAGTAGTAGTAGTAGTAGTAGTAGTAGTAGTAGTAGTAGTAATGCTAGTAGTAGTAGCAGCAGCAGCAGCAGCAGCAGCAGCAGCAGTAGTAGTAGTAGTAGTAGTAGTAGTAGTAGTAGTAGTAGCAGCAGCAGCAGCAGTAATACAGGTAGTGGTAGTAGTAGTAGTAGTAGTAGTAGTAGTAGTAGTAGTAGTAGTAGTAGTAGTAGTAGTAGTAGTCGAAGTGAACGCACGCGTTTATTTAGCTCTGCAATTGCTGCCCGAATTTGCTAGTTTTTAGCGCGATTTTGTAGATAAATTGTATACATATATATCGTATTAGTATTTCCTTTTAAACTTTATGTTTAATTTGTAAATTCTTGTCTTGGTTGGAGCGGATTTTGTGTCTCCATTTGCTAAAAGCACTCCTCTTAGTTAGCGGATTCCGCCATTTAATAGGACGCCTCTTACTGTGATCAATGCAATACATTTCTTCCCGCGCCAGTATGCTATTTCTATAGTTCATTGACTAGCGCATTATATTTTGGCAAGATCGCTTGAGTGAGTTGATTTTATGCCTTTGTCATTTGTAAGTGCAAGCCTAGTACTTTGAGTATATAAATCTTTATAGTCAGTTGGCTGTCGGGTCAACTCGAACAGACTAACAAATATATGACTGTAATATGTTAGTATGCATTAGGAAACCACTTTAATCAGTTAGGTGTTAGTGAACCACTTAGAAAGTGGTTCAAACTAACAAATATTCGACTGTACTATCTATTCGTATATTTGTTGGTAGGCGTCAGGGTTTTAAAAGGGGACACTATTTATTTAGTGTTTAGCTCTTTCCCGGACGTCTTGGTATTATATATTTGTATTACCCCTTATATATTGTAGTAGTATGGGTTTCCTCTTTTATTAAAACACCATGGCAACCGCCTATAAGCGTACCCTGAGTATTAAAATCACGACAAAGGCTTGGGGTGTTTCGGCAATTGAGGTGTATCATGGGTTGAAGGATGTAGTTGGGGCAGGGCCATGGGTCCTTCAAGGTCTCATTAACGTTTCCAAATCTGTATGGAATGTCACCGTAGTTAATGAAAGTGTGAAGGAAAAGTTGCTCGACGAGGTCCTTGTCGTGAAGGGTGATGTGTGTAATGTGGTGGAAATAGATTCTGATCCGCTATTAGTCAAGATGAAGGCTCCATTAGACATCCCAGATGAACGGGTTATCAATGAATTGATCAAGTATGGCAAAGTTTACAAAGTAGAACACGAGACCTATCCATTTGATGAACCTTAGAAAATGGCATCAGAAGAATTTGGTTCGAAATGGTAGAACAACATCTCCCAAGTATGGTCACGATAGATGGTCGATTTATCTTGCCATTATGGTACAGGGGGCAAATCAAAGAGTGTAGAATCTGCTTAAGCACAGAACATCTTGCAACAGATTTCCCTGACAAAAACAAATGTCTAATTTGTGGATCATCTGATCATTTTAAGTGGCGATGCCTGCAGAACAAATATGTCAAAAAGGGTGCTGATAAAAGTGCAGAGCAAGTTGTCTCTAAAGAGAATGTCATAGAACCGGTAGCTGCTGAGATTGTAGCTGAATTCCATGTTAATGGGAAGCACGTTGCTAAAGAAAATGTCATCGAACCAGTAGATGCTGAGATTATAGCTGAAGTCCATGTTAATGAGAAGCATGGGGAAAAAACTAAGAATCCAATCACTGTAGTTGCAGGCGATGAAATAGAGGTTCTAGATGAGGGGCTAATTCTTACTCCAGTAACAAGTCAATCCAAGTCTGATGTCAGAGAGCCTAATTCCACACAAGTTGAAGATGATGATCAATACCATCTGGAAGAGAGTTTTAATTTAGGACAAGTAAAATTCAGGTCGCAAGATACTGAAACTAACTTTGATTTTCCACTGAGTACACTCAATCTAGACGATTTAAATAATATGGAGAAAGTAATTGGTGTCTCGGATCGATTGAGTGGAACAAAGCGACAGAAAGATGGAGATAGTTCTGAATCAGAAATAGAGGAAAGTGATATAGAAGACGATAATATGTCAGTTGCTGAATCAGATATATCCATTCAAACACAGAGTTCTAAATCACCCGATGAAATGTACAGGTCAGAGGCACGAGAGGTGCTAGTTCCATATGTGATGGCAAAAGGGGTTAAATATAGGCATCTGCGTCATGATTCAGATATATTAAAATATAAGCATTTGGAAAAAGTTGAGCTAAGTAGTGCAGCGTTTGCGAGTAAAATAGGTAAATGGGCTAAGAGAGGATAAAAAACCCAAAATCTAGTTAGCTTAATAATGGCGGTTATGCACATCATTTTATTACTTTTTATGCTAATTTGCACACTCAATTGTAGAGGCTTAAATAGTGACATAAAGCAACGTCACTTACTAGAGACTCTGAAAAATGAGCAGATTGACATTGCTTTGATACAGGAAACAAAAATTCAGAAGTCAGACTCATACGATAATTTAGAAAAGATTTCTGGATCCAGAATATTCTATTCATTATCTCAAGATAATAGTGCAGGCGTAGCAATTGTTATACTCCCTTGTTGTTTAGCCTATGTAAATATAATCTCTTCAGTATCAGGTGCAAATGGTCGCTGGGTGAGAGTCACGCTAGATATACAACAAACACGTTTCACGTTGCTGTGTATATATGGACCTGCATCTCATCAACTACGTCGTAATTTTTTTAATGATATGTCTACAACAGCACTAGATAACATCACTGAAAACTTAGTAATGGGTGGTGATTTTAATTGTGTCGTAGACAAAGAAAATGCCAGGAATGCAACTTCAACTTATACTGATACAACACATAGATTCTTAAAAGAAATATGTGATAATGAAAATTTAGTTGACACATATAGAATATCAAAACCTCATGGTAAAGATCTTACATGGTTTTTGGCAGATGGTAAAGTTGGTTCAAGGATCGACAGAATTTATGTGAATAGTTTGTTGACTGGGTACTGGAGAGATGTTAATATTAAGCCAGCCGCATCATCAGATCATAACATGGTTTGTGTAACCTCTGCCAATGCTGATTGGGTAGCAAAAGGGGTTGGGTTTTGGAAATTAAACACAACACTGTTGGGAGAAGAATTTTATAAGAATAATATAGAGAGTTGTTGGCAACATTGGATTAAAAGGAAAGCATCATATAAGAGCACATTGCAATAGTGGGAGGATGTAAAACTGGATTTAAAGTATGTTTCCCGAAAGTATGCTATTAGAAAAGCACGGGAAATATGCTAACGCAAGAAAACATTTCATCGATCACTGATGAAAATTAATGCTAAAGTAAATAATGGTGAAGATAATTATTATGAATTACTGGTTAAAATTAAAAGTAAAATAAGAGATATAGAACAATATGAGTTTGAGGGTGCAAAAATTAGAGCAAGAGCCCAGATGCACGCAAAAGGGGAAAAGCCAAACCGATTATTTTGCACATTAGAAAAAGCACGGGCAATAGATAAGGTGATGTGCTCATTAAACATGCCGGATGGTTCAACCGTCTTTACCAACAATGAAATGAGTACTATTGTATGCAATTACTATGAGTCATTGTACAAGTCAGAGGGAATTGATGAAGACGCACAATTGGATTTGTTAGCAAATATAGACAAAAAGGTGTCATACACAGGCAGTGAATTTTGTGATCAACCCTTAACACTAGAAGATTTGACTAAATCCCTTAAAGGTATGAAACTAGAAAAATCACCGGGGTGTGATGGCCTTCCAGTTGAATTTTACCAAACGTTTTGGCACCTTGTAGGTCAAATAATGGAAGAATTAGCCACTGCAATTTTTGAGAAAGGCCATTTACCACCAGCTATGGCTAGGGCATACGTAAGGCTAATATATAAACGAAATGACAGACGTATAATTCAGAATTACAGACCAATTTCTCTACTATGTGTAGACTACAAAATAATATCCAGAGCACTAACATTGAAACTAAGTAGTGTTTTAGGAGAAATCATTGGAACAGAGCAGACATGTGCTATACCTAGGAGGACAATGTTAACCAATACCATGTTAATACGAGACCTTATACAATTGGTTGAGAAGGATAGCATCCCTTCAGCTGTGATTGCCTTGGACAACGAAAAGGCATTTGACCGTGTGGAATGGGATTTTCCTTTTAATTCTTTGAAATCGTTTGGGCTAGGCTCAAACTTTATTAAATGGGTTAAGATTTTATATACGGATATCAAGAGTAGCTATTTAGTGAATAATCAATTATCCAGAGAAACTGTCTTAGAGCGTGGTGTTAGACAGAGGTGTTCCCTATCGCCATTATTATTTGTTATTGTGATGGAATCTCATGGCATAGCATTGAGGCAAAATAATACCTTTCAAGGCATATGTATTCGTGGCATAGAAAGACCACTTAAGCTGTCACAATATGCTGATGATACAACTGTGTTTGCTTTAAACCACGTACTAGAAAAGTTACAAAGTGCATCTGGTTTCAAAATCAATAAAGGAAAATCCAAAGGATTACTTTTGGGGCCATGGAAAGAGCAGAATGACCAGCCACTTGAAATCAATTGGTCTAATGATACCATTAAGATTTTAGGCATCTATTTTAGCAGGAAACCGAATACATCACAAAATTGGAATTAACGAGTATCTAAGCTTACGAGAATATTAGCAAATTGGAAGCGTCGTCGTCTTTCAATTTTTGGGAGAGTGTTTGTTGTCAACAACTTGATATTATCTGGGCTATGGTATACAGCATCTGTTGTTCACATGCCAAAACATGTAGAAAAGGAGGTTGATGAGTTGATATTGTCATTCATATGGGAAGAAAAGAATCATTTAGTTTCCCATCGTGTTCTCAATAATGCTAAGTTAGAAGGAGGACTTGATTTAATTGATATTAAAGTGAAATATGTTTCTTTAACGTTAACATTTTTGAATGATCTTGTTACATCAGATGAGACGTGGGCATGTGTTTCACGAGCTCTCATGGAGAGAATTGTAGAACCATTTCTGGCGGAGCATGTTTTTACCTCAAAGAAGCCACCTCCGAATAGCCAAATGATACCAGATGTGTTTACAGATCAAGTTAAGGAGTTAGAAATATTTGACAGATACATGCCTCCACCTACGTTCTGAAAGGAAGTACTAAAGCAACAATTGTGGGGCAATAGTAATATATGTTATAACAATGCAGTACTTTATCTACCGTCCTTGGCAAAATATGGCATTCAACATTTATCTGATATGATACACCCTCAAACACGTAGATGGATTTCAATGCAAGAAGTAGCTAGAAAAACACACATGAGGCATATAGATGTCCAGCGGTTGCTGAATAAAATAAAACATGCTGTACCAATTGAATGGTTTCGTCTGCCAAATGTAAATAATAATAGTTCGACTCCACAACCTGCATTAGTTCTTGATGATGAGATGTTAAAATACAAGATGAGATCCAAGGAATGGTACCACATTATGAGACGAAAACAAGTAACACCTCCCATAGCAATTAGGAGATGGAATGACTCAAGCTATAAACCATCCAGTTGGAAAAATGTATGGAAAATCTTACATTCTCCATACATACCAAATATGGCTCGTGATTTATTGTGGCGATTACTACATCGACGGCTATGGGTGGGACACGTGACATACAAGTGCAATATTATGACTTCTGAGGTGTTACTTATGTCAAACAGACGAGGAAACAATCGAGTATTTATTTGCGGAATGTCCAATATCGTCACAATTTTGGGACTATATCAGCCAAATCTTTGCACAATTTGAAGCAAAGCCCATTGTTCTAGAAACGCATGTAGCCTTATTTAGAGAATTTGGATCAAGCGGTGCAAATATCATAAAGTCTGAAAGGACTATTTTAATAACAATGCTAACCATAGGTGTTTGGGCCATTTGGAAACATTGGTGTGAACAGACGAAAAATCCATCTATGGGCAATCACAATAGAGCAATAAAGGCGATATTTCGTTCATTGCTGCTGAATCATATTCCTTGCGAATATTCTAGATTAAAGCAGCATGGTAAAGAAAATGTATTCAAGGACATATGGTGCAAAACAAACATAGTTTCAATAGAGTTGAGAACTGTAAAAATAAATCAGCCTGCACTAGCTTAAATCATTTAATTACTACAGCTGATTTATCTGTGTCATTTAATTAATCTGTGTCCTGTAATTCATTTTAGTCTGCACTTTGATATTGTTATGTTTAATAATTCATGTAAAAAATAAACAGACTGGGGTAATTTAATAATCAATCGATAAAGTGAGTTGCCATTGAATTATAAAATCGTCCCGGGTAATTTTAGAAACTTGCACAGGGTTTTATAGGGTTATTAGTTCCCGGGTAATTTAAAAAACCTTACAACAAAGTAAATCGAAAATGTAAACAAGAGCGCCATCTATTTCCATCTATTTTTCTGTAATTTTCCTGCTGACTATATATGTTATGCTACCCAAATGCTACTACGCCCGCTGATCTTTAAAGAATCAGCCCACTGGCGTCAATGATTGACTTATTTGTCATTGATTGACGAGGCACTTTTCATTTGTGCAAGCCTTTTTAAAGGAGTTCCTCCGTGAAGTTTGTCCGACTGCGTCAGCGTAGTAGTAGTAGTAGTAGTAGTAGTAGTAGTAGTAGTAGTAGTATCAGCAGTAGCAGCAATAGCAGTAGCAGAAGCAGTAGAGATATGATGACGGTTTGCAAACGTAAACATGCTCAAACCGAAAAACCAAGTTTAATGAAATTTTCGGTTTAGACAATATTGATTAATCTTGTTTTAATTATAAATATTTCTGCTAAGGTAGCCCCCGTAGTGGTCTTGAGAACTGTCAATTTGCAGACCTAAAGAAGTTTACCTTTGAAAATGTACCACAAATGACTGGCTCGATAACGAAAACAGACATTCTAGGAGTAAATTAAAAAAAGTCTTCCTTTGGCTGCAAATTCCTTGCGAAAATACTAAAAACTAAAGGGGTTAAACACATACATTGAACAGACAAAAGTCACCATTTCCGTTATTTTCTATTCCGACTAAATTGCTGTAAATTTTCCAGTATTTTGAACTAATGTGACTTCAAGATGCCGCTGTTGTTTCTACAGGCTTATCGAAGAAATATTACATACAATAATTGTACCCAGTAGTAGTAGTAGTAGTAGTAGTAGTAGTAGTAGTAGTAGTAGTAGTAGTAGGGGTAGTACCAGCAGCAGCAGCACCACCACCACCACCACCACCACCACCACCACCACCACCACCACCACCAGCAACATCAGCAGCAGCAGCAGTTCTCTCCTTGACCCACCCGATTACAGGCCCTGACAAATAATTAGCCCTGTGCCCTATGTAGACTTAATCCGGCGCTGCGTCGCACTTATATAACTGCACCATATAATTGGCTTTATGTCGCTATCTCATTGTTGTTATAGACATGTACATATTTAGTGTGTTACTCAGAGTATGTAGATGATTTCGTATATGCGGCTCAGAATGTGTGACTATTGGGTAGATAGAGGAGCGCAAGTTTCAACTGGTGCTGTGTGGCCATGATTATGAAATGCTCAGTGTACATTAATACAAGCATGATAGACAGCCCAGCTACTCATTCGTCTCTCTCCTGCTCCTGCTGCGATAGAAAACGCCATTGTACTAGTGATATTAGCACTATGTGTACGAATACTGTTAACACACCATGCCGGGGAGATCTTCCAATTCCTTGGTATCGATTTCGGTAGTATCTTTAGAAGTGGTTGTTATTCACAGTGGATGGTGTGTTTGGTGATATTCGAGTGGCTGTTTTAACGACACGCCTGTGCTTCATAAGATAATGTGCACAACTTTCTCTAATGACCACGACTTGTCTTTTGTGAGACAGATTGGTCGGACACCATGGGATATAAAGAACCACCATCTTGTAAAGCTTGAAGAAATGCTTAACTAAATATAAGGTAGGTAATTATTATACTATTGTTTCAAATTTTCGCATAATAATGCTGTTAAGCGTGAATATTATACACTGCATACACACACATTTAAACGTAATGGAATAGGTTTGCGATGTTATATAGAAATTTGTTTGATTGTAGAGTCTATTCTATTGATATGTGATGATCATAATGCCAATGCTGATGGTCACCGTTGTCTCAATAGTCAGGTGCTTAAATTATGAGACCATTGTTCTACTATCGACAGTATGAGGTTAAAGGCACGTTTATGATCGGAGGCAGTTGCTCTACCATCAACCGTGGAAGAATAAGAAATAAGGCCGGCTTACATTGACCAATTTATCGAATTTGTCTAAATCGACAGTCGAACATTTAACAAGGCGTTTACATAAACAGTCGACATATTCATATCACGATAACCAAATTTTACATTTCAACATTGGATATTTGCTTTATATTTATTGATATAATAGATTATTACAGACATATTTAAAGAGGTTATTCTGAGTAACTATGTCTTTCGACAAATTCCTACATAGTCGAAAGACTTGCTTACGCAGACAGCAATGATTTCTACCGCCCTTTGTCTCGCAATGGCGGGTTCAAACAGGGGCACTTTATCGGAAACATTTCTTTGTAATATCAAACTTTTAACACTTCAATTCTTTCACGAAGATTTCAATTTCTTCATAGAAAATATCAATTTGCAGACCAAGATAATACTATTTTTACATTTTTACCACTGGAATGACTGTCTCGGTTATCGAGCCAGTCATTCCAATGGTAAATTTGCTAAAATTGTCTTATCTTAGTCTGCAAATGGGCATTTCTCAAGACAACTGCAGAAGTAGTTTTTGCTAGGGTTGAGTGTTAAAGGGTTAAATACACGCGCTGAGCTGATTGTCACGTGATACTATGTCTGATGATGGATGGATACTCTGGAAAGGTGAATTACATAACACATCTTGATTATTTTAAAATCGGTACGACCCAAAGTGTTGCTGCTAGAGGTAGCAACGACTTTCAGGCAAATTGGTTTAAAATATACTCACCATGAACTTTATTATAAGATGCAATTTATTTTTCCAATTTTTCAGATTTAGCTATGCCGTGCTCATCTCTAGCTAAGTTCCGCCCACGCTTTGCCCGTCTTGGGATCAATCGACCCCTGCACTCTCTGAATCTAAATTTCCAGAAAACTATATAGGTAAGCTGTTGAATATTTTGAAACTAATTTGACTTGGTTCGGTCCTCAGTCAAATTGGGTTTACTATACCCCATCTTGATGTATTTATTAATGTATTGCATTTGTATGTATGGGAGACACGTGTATAAGACTTACAGTATGTCTTACTGTACTCCCATTGAACAAAATAAAATTCTGTTTAAACCAAATTAGTTTCAAAATATTCAACAGCATGTTGATTAAATAGTAAAGACTTGACCGGCTGTTAAGTGTTTCTGCCTGACTAAGTCGCGTCATTCATGACGTAATTGATTATGACGCCTTGATTACGATAATAGCATAAAATCACTTCCAGGGCTGTGGGGATTTTTTTTTTTACAAACAATTTTCTTTTTGGCGTCTACTGAACAAATGATCCTTATAGAATATTCGTGGATAATGGTGATGGCTGAGACTTCAGATGAAACTTGTAGCTATTGTACATGCTGCCGTTGGGGCTGTAATTGTCGCTAAAAGCAGTGATAAAATTGGAAAAGGGGTTTAAGAGGCGGTAGTATAACACTGCGTATATCATGCTGTCTTCCCTTATTACTTTACGAATGATGAGCATGTATCACACAAACTGTTCTAGCCACGTAGATGTGCTTCATGTAATCAAAAATTGAAAGGACTGTCATAAATATTGCTACAGTGTGATCGCAGAGCATGCCACCGACTCACAGCCATACTTACATCACCATCAAATGTGGAAATGTTAAAGAACACTTGGCCAATTGCTCATGACTGGAGTTGACGAACTCGCAAACGCAATGGCAGAATGTTCTCAGCTAGGAAACGGGTCAACCTACTAGGCTAGAGCTGCCAAATCGTTGTACACACCCTACTGATTGTTCGTGAGCTCATGCAGGGTTGTCAGAAGAAATGCCAACTCGAAGCGTGTCAATTCTAACCCACAAGAATGTGCGCCAGCCCGACACCTAGACGCTGATCACGAGGAGGCAAACCTTCGACATGGATCAATTATCTTGTGGTGCCATAATTTCGTGCTTTTTAAGAACACACATTATATAGACCAGCTGCCATGATGAAGCACCACGTTGTGCTTCTACATGTCATTGGTCGATGTTGAGAACAAGTGCCCCTTAGCTTAAAACATCAGTTACTCGCCTATTGCAAACACATTGTACGAAGTGAAGCAGCAAACCAGTGCTTTCATTTAGTCAATAAAGAAGAACTGCAAATCTAAATGCTATAACGGGCTGATGATTTGATAAAGTAATTGTAAACAGATCTGTTACATATTCTGTCAGAAACAAATTATGAACATGTCCATAGATATGGACTGCTGGCATATTTGATTATCAGCATTAATATTTCTATATATGGCATATCAGAAGCTGAGAAAAAACATATTACTTATAATGGTAGAATAAAATCTGACAAACCTGGTTACTTTCTCTCTCTCTCTCACTCACTCTCTCTCTCTCTCTCTCTCTATCTATCTCTCTCGCTCTCTCTCGCTCTCCCTCCCTCCCTCCCTCCCTCCCTCCCTCCCTCCCTCCCTCCCTCCCTCCCTCCCTCCCCTCTCTCTCTCTCTCTCTCTCTCTCTCTCTCTCTCTCTCTCTCTCTCTGTCTGTCTCTCTGTCTCTATGTCTCTCTGTCTCTCTCTCTCTCCCTCTCTCTCTATCTCTCTATCTCTCTCGCGCTCTCTCTCCCTCACTCCCTCCCTCCCTCCCTCCATCCCTCCCTCCCTCCCTCTCTCTCTCTCTCTCTCTCTCTCTCTCTCTCTCTCTCTCTCTCTCTCTTTCTCTCCATGTCTCTTTCTATCTCTCTCCTTTCGCTCACGTTGTCCTTGCACTCGTCCATCACTCTCACTTCTGTATTTCCATCTCTGCCTCTCCACCTTCTCGCTCTCCATTCATCCCCTATGTCTGTCTTCACGCGCGCCCAACCCCCACCCACCCGTCCGTTCCCTTCTCTCTCCCTCGCTCTTCAGTCTTTCCCTCAATTTAATCGATGCATAATAGCGACCTTTTAGTAAAGATAATATGATACTTTCTGCCATGAATTAGATTTCTATTGGGCCTGGTTAAATAGAATAATATGTATGCAATACATTCACCATCGATCGTTAGGTCACCCCTGTGCATTGGCCACACAGTGGCCGAACGACAGACGATAACAGTACCCTTTTAATATCGTTTATTCATTTTATCCCGAATTCTTTGAGCGCTAAGAAAGTAGTTGACGAATTTGTCGAGGCGAGAGACGCGGTAAAATCGCGTACCGAAATTGAACTGCACTCGGGCTCTTTTGTACAAAACCTGTAATAAATGGACAGCGAGACACGCTCGTTCGTTTCTGTCCTGGCGTGGAAATGATAGATAGCTCTGAATGCGCCTTTTACGAATGAATGCAGACTATATCTCTAGGATGGAGTCTTGGCAATAATGTTTATGAAAGGCTCTCATATATCAGACACGTTTTGTATTTTGATTATCCCGGTATATAATGGTGAGTGTATTTTATCTATTAGCCTCGTGTATTGCGAGAGTACACGGAATAGAGGGATCCATCTCTAGCTAAGCTCCACACATTCATTGCACATATTGGTATCGATTTATATATCTTGAACCTTTAATTCTTGAAATCATAATTTCAAGGTAACTATACACGAAAGCTGTTGAATGTTTTCAAACTAATTTGATCGCCCATTAAAATTAATTTAACAATAGTCAACAGAATGTTTATTAAATAGTAAATCCATCAATCAAAGACATACAATTCGTACACTTGATGGACTATGTCAGCTTCATGGCGGTGTGGTCTCTATCACTTATGATTGTCACAGGCAGCCTGCATAAGATGTAATTGATTATAACATCATATACTTGACCAGCAGATCGAATTAATCCATTACAGGCGAGGGATTGATGACCTCTAAATCCAGGTGACTTGCAATATACCATAATGTTTGAAGACAAAGGATGTTTGTTCCCTGAGGCAGACAGTCATTTCGAACACCTGTCTTAACCATGTCTCCGACAAATCCTTGAGAAAGTACATTCTTTACGATATATCACTTATTCTGTTGAATGTTATGAACAGTTAATTTGATTAGAAGACGTTGCTGCATAAGGCAGCAACGGCTTCCAATCAAATTAATCTAAAAAATATGCAACAGTTTTCCTGTTTGGTTGGCTTGAAAATGAGATATGGGGGTGGGGGTGGGGGGGGGTCATCTGTATTACACTACCACCATATAGTCTGTCTCAAAAGCTCTGAAGTTACAATCCAGTTCATTCTGTTGGATACGATTTGATTGACAGCTAGTGCTGATCTAAGCAGCAATGCTATTCAAATAAGATGACATATATCCATTATCCATCTTATTCGGTCAAATCATGAACTGTAGTATATAGGATGAATGTCACTAATACGAGGAATGTAACTCGGTCATAAAGGGCTTTTGGTAGAAGGTCTCTTTCTAATTTTACAATGAAAACAACGCATAGCTTGCTGCTGATCATGTGCCCATGGTTATCTGTAGATAATATTGTAAACACTATTCTCCACTAAGTTCAGTTCTGTTGAGCGTAAGAGATCCTGTAATGGACTTTTGTGCCCTTCTAAGTTTGTTTGTCACTTCATTATCCCATCTCATAAATATGTTTCAGCAATGTAGGCGTGAGCAATGGGAATGTTGACAGATATTCTGCTATGATATTCTGGATTTAGTATATCATTTATTTTAGATCCTGCTAGAATTTGCTGCAATACTTTAGCTACCTATTTGTATATATTCTCTTCAAACTGACATATAGCAGCAGGTAATCAGTCTAACTCTTGAACAGCATATGGCGAGCAACCAGCGGACTATTTATGTTGGCGTTATTCAAGAAATTCATGTGTAATTGGTAAATGAAATTGATAGGATCATGAAAGGACAACGTCACTAGACAATGCATTACAGCAACAATGGCCTTTTCTAGTTTTATCTATGCCCAGCCCTCCCCCAGATAAGCTCCACTCACACTTCGCCGTGGTGGGGTTGATCGATCCAGCGCACAGTTAAATTAGTCTCAAAATATTCAAAAGAATATTTACTAAATAGTAAAGACATACAATTCGTACAACAACTCATGGTCTGTCTTCAAATATGTGTTCGTGATGTACTTATTTACGTCATACGTCACGTGGTTGATTATGACGTCATAAGATTGATGGATTAAGTGGAAAGGTCCATTCTCCAGTTTATTCGAGAGTTATTGGAGAATTATTCTGATTGTTTGAACATGCGTGGAACTGTGGGCTAAGTCCATGAACGGTGTCTTCGCTCAGACGAGTAGATAAATTAAGGATTTGTTGTTTGTGGCAGTTCACTTTCCCTGACTGTCTTGCATACGACGACGACGACGACGACGACGATACTATGTTCTGCGGTTGCAGTAGTTTGACAACATCCCGCAGCTGCCCTGCGTTCAGTCCTTTTTCTGCGGCCACTGTCCCCAGCGAGAGTCCTCAGTTCCCGCAGATTCTTTCTGGTCCTCAGTCTACCCAGTCTGGCTTCTTTTAGATTGGTACGTAGCACACTAACCAGGCTTGTGAAGTGGCAGCCTCTATGAGCTTTGTAAATGTTCGTACCGAGTACAACATATTCCCAGCTTTCTATGCACAGGCGTCTTGTGGCATTCGCGGAACAAGGCCAAACATCGACACTCGTTGTTGGGCGACCTTTACTGACAGTGGGACTGTATTGTACATAGTGAATAACGCGTCGTTAGAAGTTATACTCTCCGGCTAGTAATGTTGGGTTATAGTACCTTCTCAAGCGCACGCATGCACGCACGCACGCACGCACGCACGCACGCACGCACGCACGCACGCACGCACTCACGCACTCACGCACTCACGCACTCACGCACTCACGCACTCACGCACTCACGCACGCACGCACAAACACGCACGCACAAACACGCACGCACGCACGCACGCGCACACACACACACACAAACACGGACGCACGCACGCACGTACCCACGCACGCACACATGCACACACGCACACACACACGCGCGCACACACATCCACACCCACATGCACGTGCATGCACACGCACGCACGCACGCACGCGCGCGCACACACACGCACGCACGCACGCGCGCGCGCACGCACGCACGCGCGCACGCACGCACGCACGCACGCAAGCACGCACGCACGCACGCACGCACGCACGCACGCACGCAAGCACATATATACTCTCTCTCTCTATCTCTATCTCTCTCTCTCTCTCTCTCTCTCTCTCTCTCTCTCTCTCTCTCTCTCTCTCTCGCTCTCTCATGCACTTAATCGCGAACAAACAGATTGGCGCACAAACGCACACGCGCATGTGCACACATACGTATACACGCACATGAATTTACACACATATGATTACATGGTGGCTAGAAAATGCAGCTGCGGATGCCCCTTGGTAGACCGCCATATCAATAAGACTTATCACTGAGGCCTCTCCAGACGAAAGCAGAAACCCTTCAATTTCCTTCATCAATATATTATTCTCAATTTCTTTGAGCACTTGGAAGATGTTTTGCGAATTTGCTGAGATGAGAGAATTTCGCACGTTTATGAAAAGCAAACCACTATATCCGCGACTTCTACACCAAGTCATCAAGAAATGGAGGGTAGGAGTTGTGTGCTCATTTCCGTCCACTTTGTTGTAGCTACAGCAAGGTTTGTCATCGCTACCGGGTCGTTATGGCAATCCTACTCCAAATGACACTAATTTTTATGTTGTAAACTGACAGCGTTTTGTAAATGAAACGGCTTTAGTATACATCTTAAGACGCACGTGACCGTAGGCGCCCATCAGGAATTTTATCTTGTCACAAAATTCAGGTTGGCACTGCAATTCAACTTTCCAGAGTATCCATCTATCAATTTGACGTCATCTGACGTCATAATCATTACGTCATAAATGGTTCCATTTGACCCGTTTTTAACTCTTAATAATCCGACACGATGAACAGTCAAATTAATTCCGAAATATTCAATAACTTATCTGTATAGTTTACTGGAAATTGTTAGTCAGAGAGTTCAGAGATCGATCAATCTCAGCACGAGTGCGGTGTGGGTGGAGCTTAACTAGCGATGGGCGGGGCATATCTAAAAAATGGAAAGGTTCATTAGTATGCGTGTATGTATATAGCATAAAATGCTGTCTGTAAATAAGTTATCAATTGTGTCCTGTTCATTTTCAGTTCGCGAGCCGTAATGAGACCAGCGAGTGGGCGAGTTAAATGAGACAGCTCCAGATGCAAACGGAACAATGACAATTACTGTTTAATATACATGTAATAGTAATACTGTCTACTGGACGTCATTGGAATTGTATTTGTGGATTTGATGTCATGGGCAAATATTATGTTGGTGAGACATTAAATCTGGATTGGAATATACACGTCATTCCCAACTACTTGTCTGAAAATGTAAACTCATCGTGTATAACGTCAATGACATGATATTACTGAGGAGTCTGCAAATGAAATCTTGTGGAATATTTGCGGTTAGACAAATGATACCGATAACGAAACTTATTCCCATCACTCTATTATTAGGATACATTAACGTGCCATGTCAGCAAGAGATTGGATCTAATAGTTCTATGAATTGATTCAATGCTTTCATAACTGCTGAAGATGATAAAGTATGTTAGAATTTCGATATCTAGCAGAATAAAAATAGAAGTAACATGAAAATAGTAATTAAATCCCGATGTTGGTCATATGTCATGCTGCTACTAAAGGATGATATGTCAGATTATTTTAATATTGCATGTAATTTATTTTATTATACCTAATCCCCGAAGCATCTCTTTTTTCCTATACTGTTAAAATATTTATATGGTCGGCATTATGTACAGGTATTGCCCGGAAGGAGACTCGCTTTTCTCTAGCGACGATAATTCGGATTCTATGAACGTGTGTTATATAAAACGCGGTGAGCCAGTGCGCTGGAATTACACGTAGAAATAGGATGTTTTAGAATGGCGATAGACTTTTTCTTTACCAGATGATGTTTCAGAATCTCGAAGTTCGGCCCATCTTCAACACACTCACCACTGGCATTTAAATATTTTCATTTCAAGAGAAGCACAGCTGAAAGCCTTTGGACATTTTTAAAATCATTTCATTGTGAGCTAACACAGCATCCTAGTGACTTATTCTCAGGATGCCAAAGGAGAATGACTTAAAGTGTAGGTAATTTATTGCATTCTGACGTGTATCTGACCTATTCGTTTATAATTAAGGATAGGCGATTTAAAATGTTTAAAACTTTAAAATATCAGAAATTAAAAGGCGAACCTCATATATGACATTTCATCCGAGTGATATTTAGTTTCAAATCACATTTAATATAATCTGATCCACATGGATTAAAGAGATATGGTAATGCCTACCAGGTACATTAAACATATACAGTGCTTCGCTATCGGATACTGGATACAGGCAATAGGACAGTTGTGAATTCAGTAACGTGCAAGAAGTCTTGTGTATTTCGCTTATCATAAATAAACTGTCCCTCATTCTGTGACAATACTGCCAATGATAACAGACGAATGGCGCTAATCTGAAAGAAAGGAAGAGCCTTGTATGTATATTGTGTATACAATGTACCTTTCCGGTTTTAGCTATGACACGCCCATCTCTAGCTAAGCTCCACCTACACCACACTCGTGTTGGGATCGATCCCTGAACTTCCTGACTTTCAATTTCCATAAAACTATACAGGTAAGCTGTTAAATATTTTGAAACTAATTTGACTGGGCGCTGTTGCTGCCTATGGCAGCAACAGCGCCCAGTCAAATTAGTTTCAAAATATTCAACAGAATATTTATTACATGGTAAAGACATACAATTCGTACAACATGTCGGACTATTAAGCATTAAAGACAGACTATATCGAGTCATTCATGACGTCATGATCATTACGTCATCACACACGTCACTTAGTCGACTATGGTGCCATATGACGTCATGTGATGGATGGATGGATAAACTTGGAAAGGTCCATTGCGTATACGATTCTAACCACAGATGCGCTTTAGCAAAGAGATACCATTCCTTATATATGACATATTTTATTCTACGATAGCAGGTTTTGATGTGATAAGACAAAAGCTACAGGAAGTATAGATATGTTTGCTTAAATATGGATTCCGGAAGATCTGAGAGTGACAGCGAAGAATTTGAATCTGATACACTTCATAACGGTTGTGAAATAGAAATTGGCATTAACGATATTAAGAGTTCACCATGTGATGTCAGTAGTACATCTACAGAACCTGAACCTGTGATTACGTCACAGACTGATATCATCGATGTTTCTCCGGCCAATGATTATGCGTGTGATATCACAATTCTAGAACCGATCGAGGTAAGTAAGTTATACGCTTTCATATATGTCTCGTATGGTTTACTCTCAGTAGATCGTATATAGCATCGGATGTGGGGAAAGGGGAACGGAAATTATCCGGTTTAATCATGATTACTCAAATAATATCTTTTTCGTTGGTCTATGTGCAATCATAGTGTCTACCTATGGACGTTTCCAGTTTTACCTATGCCCCGCCCATCTTTATCTAAGCTCCACCCACACCTCGCTCGTGATGGGATCGATAGATCTATGAACTCCATGACTACCAATTTCCAGAAAATTATACAGGTAAGCTGTTGGAAATTTTGAAACTAATTGGACTGAGTGCTGTTATTGCAACAACACCCAGTCAAATTAGTTTCAAAACATTCAACAGAATGTTTATTAAATGATAAAGACATACAATTCGTACAACGTGTTGAACTATTAAGCGCTAAATACGGACTATTTCGAAACATTCGTGACGTCATGATTATGACCTCATCCTACACGTCACGTAATTGATTATGACGTCATATTATGGATGGATGGATACACTTGGAACGGTCCATTCGTCGTGTGATATTGATACAAATGATGATCAAGCCAATGTTTTAAAGTTATACATCATTATCCTGGCGATGGTGCATAATAAAAGAGCATGTTGGTAGGCATATGCTTTTCATGGATCTATCATTCCTTCTATACCCAGTACTTTGGCAGCCTGTTTTATGTTAAATTCATGTGATAATTCACCTTCCCAAGTGTATCCATCCACCATATGACGTCATAATCAAATACGTGACGTGTAGGATGAGGTCATAATCATGACGTTATCACTGATTCGTGCTTACTAGGCCAACACGTACGAATTGTATGTTTTTACCTTTTAATAAACATTCTGTTGAATATTTTGAAACTAATTTGACTGAGCGCTGTTGCCGCAGCAACAACACCCAGTCAGATTAGTTTTAAAATATTTAACAGCTTACCTGTATAGGTTTCTGGAAATTGATAGACTGGGAGTTCAGGGATTGATCGATCCCAACACGAGCGAGGTGTAGGTGGAGCTTAGTCAGAGCTGGTCGGGGCATAGCTAAACCTGGAAAGGTTCATTATTAGATCGCTGCCACTATTCTATCCGGATTCCAATGTAACCATATAGTTACGGTCTTGAAGATCTTACAACTGCTACTGTTTCAACACAATTATCTTTCATTATTCGTTGCGCATTCCCCTTTGTTGTCAGCATCGTCCTCGTCTGCCATGTGGTTAGTTCATCATAGAACTTGTCTAAGTTCATGTGTGGCAAAAAAATCAAATCCTGTGATTACGTCACAAATTGATAATCATCAATGTTTCGTTGGCTAATGGTTTGTGACATTAAATTCTACGACCAATCGAGGTGAGCAATCGTAAGCATTCATAGATGGCAAGTCTGATTTACTATCACTAGACCACGCATAGCATCAGATGATGTATGTAGGTGAGGGATGTGGCCATTTTTGAGTGGATGAGTGGGGGTGGGGTGGTGGGTTGGTGATTAGACAGTCTAGCCATGGATACTCCAATAATACCTATTTCGCGGAGTCTAAATGCAAACATATCAATGACGACCAAAGAAATATTTTCATTTCATACATTATTATTCTCCCGATGACATATACTAATATAGCATGTTGCGTGTATATGATGTGCATGAATCCATGCTATCTGATACAGCAGGTACCTTGGCAGCCTCTTTTATGACAAATTCATGTTCTAATAATTTGATTTCTGTAATAATCTTTCCTGATTCCAAGGTAAATTTGCGGATATGGTCTCGCATAATTTACAACCCGATGCTTCATCGCCATCGTCTTTTATCATTGTTTATCATTAATCGTCGTTGTCACCATTATCACCGTCTCCGATGTGGTTCGTTCATCATAGATATACTGGTATGACAGTGCCTTAACATATAATCACATACCTAACTGACTGCGAGGTGATGCTGACAAAACTGTTTTAATAAAATAATTAATATGATTTCAACAAAAATCAATAGTGCATAGGATAATTTAATATCATGCCATGCATGTGCATGTTTGCACGCGTGCGTGAGTGTGCGCAGGTGTGCGTAGGTGCGTGACTGGTTGCGTGCGTGCGTGCCTGCGAGGGTGGATTGGTGCGTGGGTTGGTGGATGAGTGAGTGCGTGTGTGCATGTGTGGGCATGCGAGTGGATGGGTGGGTGCGTGATTGCATGCGTGTGTGTGCGTCATGCGTGCATGTGCGCGTGCCTGTTTCCAAAATTAATTAATCTGCACATTACAAACTAAAATACGTTGTTCGAGCGGTGGTGGTATTGCGAGGTTGGGATGGGTGGGTGGGGGTGGGGAGTACAAGAGCATCCATCCCTGATCTTATCGAATCAAATAACAACATTTGGTCATGTGACATTACTGAGGGGTAATAATATGTTTCCCTGTGTACAATTCATGGCAATATATTATTGTGTCATTAGATCAGCTATATAGAGATAAGAAATTACACAGTGAGAGTGTTGAACCATGAACATGACCAGTCTTAGGCTTCATTGTGTCCTCATCTTACTTTGCACGTGCATGATTTGCATTTATACTCTTAGCCATAAATCGTCAGCTCTGATTAATAATCTTCATCTGATATATATTATTATAACAGCGTTTTAAAATGTAAAGTCTTGAATGAAGCCGGATAAGGAGGAAGAAAACATCGTTATTTATTTAGATAGCAAATATCTATATGCCCGTCCGGCATGGTTTTATTGGGCGAGTCGGGAAGCTGCTACAAACGCTAAATATCAAAGTAAGATCACGCTAGATCTTGTTTTTAAGAAAGAATAGTCTAACCCTAAAGGGAACATAGACTTTCATAAAATGCAAGTAAAAGTAAACTGTCAAAATCTTAATTGACTTGTGTTATTGAAATTATTACCATATTATCTGTTTAGGTTTTGTATGTGTGAAGAACTAATATTCTCGACTAAATGCCATTTTTATTTTCATGGACTCAGTTGCCGTTGGCATGGTAACTGGAAACATGCCGAAGATATATGACCTTGTCAATACCGAACTACACGAGAAGAATAATTGGTCTGTTGCTTTCCATCTTGGAATTTGTGAAGCCAGGATAAAAGGATTGTTGCAAGCACAATCAAGACAATACTCCCATCAATGTCGTGTTGCTGGTATTGGATAGCTGAGAGACATGTCTATCAATTATCTTTATTTTATTCAATTACCGCAGAAACAAAATGTAGAATTGATTTGACATCTGGGTCTTCCATTATTATAAAATAATAATTGCATCATATATCGTCACCTGTCTATAATGGTCACCTTGAGGAGCAGCAATAAGTGACCATTAGACACAGGGTTTCGCCTAATGCATAACAATCGGTATAACAAATGATCTTTGCGTCAATAAGGTGGTTGTCCTTTATATATCATAAAGAACCACATACTTGTGCACAGATGGTCGTTATAGACATTTTGACTACATGTCTAGCAGTATCAATGGAAGGATCCGATAACTCAAATATTTGACTTCATACTCAAATATGTCAGTAGTTAACTGACATCACAATCAAAACGACGCAGATCCGTCATGTACACCGAAAGGTATTCCACAAACATGTACAACCTGTATGTCTTTGATGAATCTATAATTTAATCAACATTCTGTTAAACGTTTGCAAACTAATTTGACTCAGAGCAGTTTCAAATTACTCAGCAACTTACCTGTATAGCTACTTTGAAATTTAGATTATGGGCATTCATGTTTCAACGTTTCAAAGGGATTTAAGCATAAAAAGCATATAAAATGAGCGGAGTTTAACAAGAAATGGGCGTGGCATAGGTAGAAATTGAACCATCCGTCCATTAAGTGTATACAAGAGGAGCCGGTATTATTTACTATTTTCCATATCATATAGTAATGAGATAGGCAACAAAGAAAAACACTTGTAGCCTGCTTTACTTCTGATGACACCTGGTGTATTCATGTATTTCCACATATGGTAATCAAGATATTTGTTTTAGCACCTGTAGACATAGTCAATCAGTGCGCAGTAGCAGCGCCTTTACTTGATTTATTCCATGATGCACCATCCTATGATACAATGGACATTTCCAGTTTTAGCTATGCCCCGCCCATCTCTAGCTAAGCTCCACTCACACATCGCTCGTGTTGGGATCAATCGATCCTTACACTCATTGACTATCAATTTCCGAAAAACTATACAGGCAACTTATTGACTATTTTGGAACTATTTTTACTGGGCGCTGTTGATGCCTATGACAGCAACAGCGTCCAATCAAATTAGTTTCAAAATATTCAACAGCATGTTTATTAAATAGTAGAGACATACAATTCGTACAACGTGTCGGACTATTGAGCGTTAAAGACCGACCAAATAGAATCAGTTATGACGTAATGACTATGACGTCGTCCTACACGCCTAGCTGATTATGACGTCATATGACGTCAGATGATAGATGGATACTCTGAAAATGTGAATTCCAATGCTGAGGCAGTAATAGATATGTGGCCACGTTTAGGGGAAAACTCGTACCTACTCTATGATAACTCAGGTAGATGAGGATAGATGTACCACATGGTCAAATTACATTGATTTCAACACAAACACATGACCTACTTTTCTTACCCCGCTATATAGGTGGGCAGCCTCGAGTAGGTACTAGAGTACGAAAAGCTATTAGGGGCCTAGACTCATTCTGTGTGAAACGATGCATTATCAAGACTAGAATCTGGACATTAATAATTAGCAATTGATCAAGTCCGTCAATAACATTGTAAATGCATGTGATTTGGTAAAATGATATACTTTGCAAGTTTACTAGCCAAGCTCCATATCACCCTCTCAGCTTTGTGACAAGCTAATGCACGCAGCCCTGAATAACCAACTCAGACTCACGCCACGCTCAGTGACAGACACAATCTTCCAATCTTGACACATTAACAGCGACAGAATCCTGGCTGGTATTGCAAGCTCTGACATGTTCCATTAAGACAAAACAAAGATCCTGCCATCCTGGAAAACAAACCGCTTTAAAGCTGTTTAGATCATCGAGATTACGTTGCACATAGGACAATCAATATTCGGTAATCTGTGTGATTACCCTTAACACCCCCTTGTGATTGCATTTGGTATCTGCTGGCTGGAGTCAGACTAACTAATGGTTTGCATTATTTACCGAATTGACAATAATTACCGGAAAGCTATGATTTTCGATTATGTCGTAGATGCCCACACCATCCTATGTAAATAAAGTCATGCTGAAGTTTGTGGGAATGGGTTGTCCTGAAATACTGCCGTCAAACTGCTTTCAAATCGCTTTCAAATCATTGTGTAGTTCATTGCACATGCCAGGAGAAGGATCTCTCAAGCAGCGACCGAGATGAGGGGAAATGAACGTGAAAGAGACCTTTGAACCCTGTATTCCTGAAATCCCAATTTTAATGTAATTTTAAATGTAAGATGTTGAATATTTTGAAACTAATTCGTCTGAGAGCAGTTGCTGCATATGGAAACAACAACTCAAAATCACCTTAGATTCAAAATATTCGACGTAATCTATATTGAATTGTAAAGTTACCAAAGACATTTCTGAATAACTAGTGGCTCAATTCACCTTTCCAGAGCATCCAACTGTCATCTGACGTCATATGACATCATAAACAGCTAAGCGGCATGTAGGATGACGTCATAATCATTACGTCAAAAATGATTCTATTTGTACCATCTTTAATTCTTAATAGTTCGACACGGTGTACGAATTATATGTCGGTACTATTTAATAAACATGCTGTTGCATCATTGGATGATATAGTGATACGCTTTCTATAACGACCACTTGCCTTTGAGAATACAGAATAATCTTGACATAAATATACACAATTTTGCATATCGCGAAGACATCCTTAACACCATAAAACGTAGGCCATTATACTTCATTTCAATATAATTAAATCCGCTTGAAATATTTAATGGTCATACATTTGACGGTATTCTACTTCTATCTGGTGGAGGATAAAATTAATATTGGAGATGGCAGCTGTTTCCATAGATGTGTGCTTGGATTACAAGGCATGTGTGGTAATATCAGCATCAGAGGAGTAAAGGTTTTTGGTCACACACAGTTGTACTAACATGAACAGTGAAAGAATAAAGGCTGGGTTACATAGAACAATTAATGGAATTTATAGAAATCCAAAATTTACGCTTAGACCATATTGTCTGGGTGACTTTTGCGAACAACGGCGATGTAGTACACATCATGCATCGATGTAAATGATGCTGTCTGGTCATCTGTGTCCAGTGATGGTGCGGAGGTGTTTGCGGCCCCAGGCATCAAGTTTGACTAGAGCTGTCTTTGGAACGCCCAGTTGTTGCAGTTATACGGCATCACGTTTATGTATGTTGCGTTGTATAAGCGTCCCGGATCTACGAATCCGTAGCTTCCGCAAAGACTGCAGCCACGCCAGCTGTACTCCAAATCAGTGAGCACAGGATTGTATTATTCCTCCATAGTTTGCCATCACGAAGTGGATCGCTATTTTCATTTGTTTCCTGCTTTGTCGAAAGGTAGGCCCATATGTGGGTGAACACTGTTTTGGATTCATTCATGAAGAGGTTCTCAATTTTTAGTTTACTTGCAGTATTGGGAAAAGCTCATCAAGTGGTTTCTTTTCCTCGTCTATGAAGACGTCCACATGGTGGGCATACTCCATCTCTAGCAGAATACCCAGTATGGACACTAGGGGTGGTTTGGTCATCGTTGGATTTTTTCGGCACAGATTTCAATGCAACAGCAAGATTACAATTGGTCTCACGTAGTAAATCTAGGCTCTTTGAGCGTCTAATTGTGTCAAAGGCTCGTAGCCTACCAGTTCCCATTTTCTGCAAATCCAAGTGTTAGGATATGATTACTGAGACAATCATGCGTGGAGCCCGTATGATGTCTAAGTTGCTACATTCACGTTTTAAGCCACTTTGGCATGATCCAGTGAAGTCATCGATCGTGTCTCTGATGCGACATAGACTATCATTGGATGGGTGTTCCGTTTGCTGTGGAGTAGCACAAGGGCCATAGATTGGCTGGAGGCTCGGTTGCATTCCTGGGCTTGGGTAGCTCAGCAAGGGTGGCTTGACCGACAGCATCGATGGAAAGATGATCCATTACAGCTGAATTGAGTAGGTGCATGATAGCGTTTGAGATAATGTCACTTCCTGTTTAAATAGTTCATTGCGTATGCCATCAGGTCCTGATGTATATCCATTTTCAGGCTTTATGTGCCTTCTCAACTTCAGTTGTTTTAATTGGTGTTAGTCATGGCCTTATGCCACCTGAAAACAGATATAAGGGCCCATCATCGTGTTCAGAGAATTATTCGTGAATTGCCTCGGCTTTGCCATAGTAAGTCTCGATAAAATATCCTCCAGAGTTGTGTACAGTGAGTGGTTGTGTATAGTCAGTAAATCTCAGGGCTCGGACTGACCGAAACATTTTGTGATGGTCATTCAGATTCGTTATGATGAACACCTTACAGATTAAATTTAATATTCGAAATTGGCTCCAAAATATATAGACAATGGGAAAATAAATAATTTGACTACACTTTTATTAACACCTAAATATTGTACACGATATTCTTCGTTTTCTCATCGTTGGTACCTTGAACTAAAAGCTATGATAATATTGAAAAAGACTGATGAACATGATGTTGTATTGCAACACTTCACATATATTGTTTTCTTTTTCCTTGCTGATTTAAAATTCACGAACATGTATCACACATACTGCCAATGGCCCGTTTATGTCTTTCAAGTAATCATATATTGACAGGATTGGCATACATATTCGTACAGAGTGGTCGCAGAGGATGACAGTAACACAAATTATACTTTCATTAAGCTAAAATGTGAAGATGGAAGATAATGTGCTATCAGCTGCTTATGGCCGAAGTTGATTCATGCTTTCAGCCAAGAAATGGGACAACCTCATAGGCTAGAGCTGCCAAATCGTCAGACATAGTTTGCGGATTGTTCCTGAGATCATGCATGGTTGTCAGAAGAAGTGTCAAATCGAGACTTATCAATCCTAGGGTACATTACTGTGGGCCAGAGAAGACGGCCAGAAGCTGATTATTATGAGGCAAATTTTCGACATGGATCACATATCATTTGGTGCAGAAATTTAGCCTTCCTTTAAGGACATACGTCGAAAGAATGGGTGCCATAAAAATACCACGTTGTCACTCTGCATGTCAGTGATTGATGTTGAGAACAATTGCCTCTTAGATTAAAACATCATTTAGCCTCCTATCGCGATATCTTCAATCGCGAGTACTTAGTGTGAAGTGAACCAGCAAACCATTGCTTTCATTAAGTCAATACACAAGGACTGTAAATGAAAATGCTGTAGTAATCGGAAAAAGACCTGTTACAGATTCTGTTAGAAAACACTTATGATAATGCCTATAGATACGACTTACTAGCTTAGCTACTACATACGAAACATATTCCTGATCTAATGAAACCAGTCTCTCTCCACCTCTCCATCCTTCAATCTCTTTACGTTTTTCTGTCTATCCCCCATCTCTCTCTCTCGCGCGCGCTCTCTCTCTCTCTCTCTCGCTCTCTCTCTCTCTCTCGCTCTCTCTCTCTCTCTCTCTCTCTCTCTCTCTCTCTCTCTCTCTTCCCTTTCTCCCACGCTGTCCCTTACCCCATTCACTCATCTATCCCCTCCTCTCTGTATCTCCCCTCTCTGCCTCTCCACCACCTTCTCGTTCTTTTTCATACCCAATTTCTCTCTCCTTCTCTCTACCCAACCCACGTTCTCTCTCGCCCTGTTTCTTTCTACACACCCACTTTGCACCCCATCGCTACCCACTGATTGTTTCCCGCCATCACTACTATCCCATTTCTCTTATATCCCTCACACTCCTCTTTGGTTTCTCCCCCCCTCCCCCTCCTTCTCTCTGTCTCCCTACGTGAGGCTTCCTACTTCTCTCTCTCCTCCCCCCCTCTCTCTCTCTCTCTCTCTCTCTCTCTCTCTCTCTCTCTCTCTCTCTCTCCCCCCTCCCTCCCTCCCTCCCTCCCTTCGACTGAACTCGGGATTGTTTGAAAGAACCCTACAATAAATGAACAGTGAAACTCGCGTGCTAGCTTCTCTCCTGGTGTGAAGATGATAGATAGTTCTGAATGCACCGTTTACGAACTGAATGCAGACGATTTTATTAATCGATACATTTTATCGATCAATTATAGACTGGTGATCTCTAAATATGAGTGATAAATGATGTTTGTTCCATGAAGCAGACGAATCCATGAAACAGTACATTATTTACCATGTAAATCTCAATAATTTGAAATAAATTAATTTGCCTGGAAGACGTTGCTTACTAAGGTAGCAACGGCTTCCAGTCAAATTAATTCCAACATATTTAAAGGTATGCCTTGAAAATGCTCTGACGTTACAGATCATTATATTGGATACGATGTGATTGACAGTTAGTGATGATGTAAGCAGCAATGATATTCAAATAAGATGAAATACAACCATCATCCATCCTATTCTGCGAAATCATGGACCGTAGGATATAGGATGCACATCAATAATACGCGAAGCTCTTACAGGAAGTAAATAGGAAGATATCGTGAATTTTACAAAAACTTATCCAATGTTATATGTCAGCTTTTGCAATTCCTACATGCGCAATCTCACTGTATTGGACAGATTAGTGTGTATTTATTTATTATATGTACAACGCATTCTTTGAGAGTGTTTCTCGGACCGTTACTGGGAATATCACGGTTGTCATAAGGATCCGTTGTAGCAGTTCTCCTTCTAAATCGACTATGAAAACGATGCATAGCTCACTGCTGCTGGCTGATGTGCCCATGGCTCTCTGCAGACATAATTTCAGACACTGTTCTCCATTAGGTTCAACATTATTGCTTATGAGAGCTCATGTAACGGGCGTTTGTGCACTTCCAAGCCTGAGGTACGCTCCAGTATCATATCTTTAAAGCGGTTGGATCCCTGTAGGTTGAGTACTGGCAATGTTGACAGACATTATACTATTCTGTTCTGCGGTTAGCATATTATCTATCCTACATCCTGCTGGGATTTATTTTAAGACTTTGACCAAATATTTGGATGTATCCTCTTCAAACTTACCCATATCAGCAGATAATCAGTTTAAATATGAAATGTACTTGACGAATAACCAGCGGATTTTTTATGTTGATATTATTCAAGCATTGTTTCGTAAAGCGAAATTGATAGGATCAAGACGTCCATTACAGCAAACATTCTCCAATTTATTCACGATGTCCTTAAAGGCGTGAGAAAGGATTGGATAAATTTGCCGATACGATGGTAATTGCAAAATCGTATTATATTTGAAAACAGACGTCCGTCCGCAAGGCTTTTGTCTGAAGCCCTCACAGTAATTGTAGAAATGTGTCGAATTTTCGCATGTATTGTAAAAATAGATTGAGGTTAATGGACTGTTTATGGAGTCTCTGAAAGGTGTCTCCGCTCGGATGAGTAAATAAAATGGATTAGTTACTGATAGTTTGTTATGGGCAAGCTTTACCAGTCATAGCTCTATATATTCAGGATTTGCTGGTTGTGGTAGTTCCATGCTTGTCCTCGATAGTGTTTGGTATGGTTGTCGTAGTTCCATGCTTGTCCTCGATAGTGTTTGGTATATACCGATGCCATGGTTAGGAACATAATATCACAATCTACAGAGGGCTGGGTTAGAGCACTTGGACTACTCTGGTCTGTGATGGATGTGATGACCGCATAGCATACATTAGATTGAATTAGTTATAAACTTGTTGTAGAACTTTCTTTAGAAATATATGTCTGCGCTGCCTTCTGAGCTAACTAGTCACGTCTGAACAATTAGTTTTCAAAATGAATAGCTGTGAAGATATGTCCAGAAATATGATAAAATTGGATCTAAAAGATTGAGAAAATGTCCGTCCTGATGCAGGCCGGTGCATGCTGCAAGCTAGAGATAATTAGCTATAATTATTACGTTCACCTGATATCAGGCGTGGCCATTTTTAGTGCTTGACATACTGATTGCAAACGATGTCCATTTATTCTAAAAAATTATGATCTCTCATAACATTTCTCAGTAATAATACAGCCTTTTGAGTGTGATATCTTATTATGATGATAGTTGACGTGGTCAGTTGATCAATGACCACATGCATATTGAGTAACCAATTAGCCCCATGAACTGTGCATATCTTTAAAAAGCATACAATCTTGATTATGTATTCCGATACATAATGAGATAATTTCGTATGGTATTACATGCATATCAGTATAAAAGCGGCACCGAACACACACACCCTCCTGCATACGAATGTTATGACTTCCATTTAAATACATCTGTGTAAAGCGTCTGTGCCTGCTAGCTGCTGAATGTTTTGCAAATAATCTGACTGAAAATAATTCTAGCCATGCGAAGTCTGTGAGTTTCAACGTATACGCACGCGCGCACGTACGCACGCACGCATACACACGCGCACATACGCACGCTACGTGTATGTGTTGGAAAACAAACACAGCTGTAAATAGCACTTGTATTCATCACGAATTATCACTGAGCCGTCTCCAGACGACAGCAGAAACCATTCAATTTCCTTTATCAATATTTTATGCTCGATTTCTTTGAGTACTTGAAAGATATTTTGCCAATTTGCTGAGACGAGAGAAAGGACACACTTTCGTATGCCTCTCAGAAGTAAACCACGACTTATGCCAGGCCATTAATAAATGGAAGCGAAAAAAGTATGCTTGCTAATTTCCGTTCATATGTTGTAGTGATAGAGGTTCTTGAATGACATCGCTAACGAGGCTCAAACTATAGTTACAGGATCCGATTTTGACAGTCCTACTCCAAATGAAGCTTACTTTTGTGTGTTGAAACCTGGTGGTGTTTTGTACATGAAGCATATTGAGTATATACATCTTAGGACGCACGCGACCGTCAGGTATTTTATCTTGCCCCCAAAACACATGTTGTCTCTGCAAGGATTACGTGTGCATGTATATAACATAATACGTTGTCTGTAAAAAAATTATCAATTGTGCCCTTTTTCAGTTTATGGTCCATACTAAGACCAGTGACTAAACGAGTTAAATGAGAAATATCCAATTGGCAATGGCACTATGCCAATGGACCTTTCCAGTTTTAGCTATGCCCCGCCCATCTCTTGCTAAGCTCCACCCACGCCTCGCTTGTGTTGGGATCGATCGATCGCTGAACTACCTGACTATCAACTTCCAGAAAACTATACAGGTTTATATCCAGGGATTTTCTAACGGAACTGATAACTGTCACTTCTGGCACATGTAACAAAACTTATTAGAACCAAAACAGAATTAATATAAAAATAATAAGCGAATCCCCATATTACGCATATGCAACGATGCTTCTACGGTCTGGACTGCGATTAATAATGTAAGATTATTCTAATATTCCACGTAATTTATTTTTATTAAACCAAATCCCAAAGGCATATCTTGTTTCTATACCGTTAAACTAGTCATGTCTTCGCCATTATTTCCTGGCATAGGCTGGAAGGATTCCTGCTTTTCTCTTGCGAGGATAAGTTGGATTCTAAGAATGTGTGTTATATAAAGCAAGACGAGACAGCTTGCTGGAATTACACATAGAAATATAATGTTTTAGAAAGGCGACGGTGTATTACGTGAAGGTGATTTTCCCGAAGCTCGGTTCATATTTAACACACGCACAATCGACATTCAAATATTTTGATTCCACGATAAGTACACAGGAAATTTTTTTATTGTAAACTGGCACAGCATCCCTTATTGTCAAAATATTCAAAAGAGGATTTGCTTAAAATTTAGATAACTTCTTGTATCTGACCTGTATGTGACCTATTACTTTGTGAGTTTCAATAGTGACTTAAAATGTTTAAAACAGCTTAAAATATCTGCAATTAGGCGCCGAATCGCATATATGACAGTTGAACCTATTTATATTTAGTTTCAAATCAAATTTAATACTTTAATGTCTAAATTTGGGCAAGAAAATCTCAATATTTACTTATTGAATGCCCATTGTGATGTGTATTTCGTTCATTACAGAAATGACAAAGTCCGGTAATAATACGGCCAATGATAACATCTGAATAGGCTTGTGAGGTATGTACCATGTTGCTAATCCGAAAGAAATGAAGAGCTTTGTGTGTATATTGTGTATACAATTATAGACAGAGATGTGTTTTATCAAATGAATACCATTCTCTTTAGATGGCATATTTTATGCTACGATAGTGGTTTTGATGTGATAAGAATAAAATAGCAGAAGTATACATATTTTTGCTAACTATGGATTCCGAAAGATCTGAGAGTGACAGCGAAGGAGTAGAGACTGACACTCTTTATTACGGTTGTGAAATAGAAATCGGCAGCGTGTGTGACATCACAATTCTCGGACCAGTCGTGGTAAGCAATTGTAAGCATTTATAGATAACTAGGCCGAATTAGCTTCACTAGGCCATGGATAACATAAGATGTATCTAGGTGAGGGATGAGGTGGGTGTTGGTGTGTGTGTGTGTGTGTGCGTGCGTGCGTGCGTGCGTGCGTGCGTGCGTGCGTGCGTGCGTGCGTGCGTACGTACGTGCGTGCGTGCGTGCGTGCATGCGTGCGTGAGAGTGAGTGAGTGTGTGCGTGCGTGCGTGTGTTGAGTGTGGTGGGTGGGTGGGGTAGAATTAGCCAGTTTAATTAGCCAAGGCAAATATGCTGTGACCTTGATAAAAATGATGATCAAACAAATATTGGCAATTTATTCATCATTATCCTGCCAAAAATATATAATAAAATAACGAGTCTCTCACATCTGATACAGCAGATACAGTGGCAGCCTGCTTTATGTTAAATTTATGTTATGGCTGCAATTATTCGATATTGACTTCAAAGAAACCATGTGGATACAGTGTCAAATGTTTGCAACGAGATATACATACCTTTATCATCATCATCATCATCATCATCATCAGCATTATCATCATCATCATCATCATCATCATCATCATCGTCGTCGTTGTCGTCGTCGTCGTCGTCGTCGTCGTCGTCGTCGTCGTCGTCGTCGTCGTCGTCGTCGTCGTCGTTGTTTGGAAAGTGGTTCGTTCTCCACATATATATATATATATGGTCATGTTTATATATATATATATATATATATATATATATATATATATATATATATATATATATATATATATAGATATAATATACTTCTAAACATGACCATGGTATGGCAGTGCCGTGGATTATAATTACCTACATAATTAACTGAAACTAGTAGGGTGCAAACGTGGTTCCAAAATAATTAGCATCCATTCAACAATAGTGCATGAATAAGTTAATATCTAGTTAAGTGCGTGTATGGGCGAGCAAGCGCCCGAGTAGTAGTTATAAAATAGTGGTTCTGCCGCACTTCCTCCTGGATGCTCCGAGGAGTCGGATTCACCTCCCAAAGGGCTTCAGAAAAAAGGCGGAGGAATCAACTGCGCTATACTCATAGGGACTACGACACAGCCGACCACACCTCCCACAGGGGTTTTAGAAAAAAGGCGGAGAATCGTCAACTGCGCTATACTCATAGGGACTATGGCGAAGGTGGCTGTACCTCCCACAAGTCGGACAGGAAAAGGCGAAAAGCCACTCAATTGTGCTATAGCTGCGCTATACCCATAGGCCCTGTCCCATCCCTAAAATAGCGGTTCTGGCGCACTTCTTCCTGAATGCGACGACAACGGTGACCGCGCCTCCCACAGGGGCTTCAGAATCCTGGCGCACTGACTGTTGAAAGGCAGAGCTGCGCCATACTCATAGGGGCTCCGACAAAGGTGACCACGCCTCCCACATGGGTTTCAGAAAAAGGTGGAGAATCGTCAACTGCGCTATACTCATAGGAACTACGCCAAAGGCGACCACACCTCCCACATGGTTTTCAGAAAAAGGCGGAGAATCATCAACTGTGCATACCCAGGCCCTGACCCCCCCCCCCACACACCCAGTCGGAGGCCACCAGCCTGCTCAGACCGAGCCAGCACAAAAATTCATACATCCTAAGATTAATCGTCAGAAATCCAGATCAGATTTCAAATTTTGTGCATATATTGTGTGTACTCTTATTATGCTAGAACAGATATAAAGAATAATATAAAAAATAATAAATAAAAACAATTTTTTGTTCTATTTAGACATATAAACATCCTTAGATTAATCATGTCAGACAAAAAATTCAGCTCAGATTAAAAAAATTCAGATACTCGAGAAAAAAATTTCAATTTAGACATAAGCCCAACTATAGGTATATCAATGGATAAATCTGTCCAAGAATTGACAAGATTGCTGCATTACGGGTTAATCAATCCCGCCACATATGCTGAAGGGTTAGCAACTCTTTCACCAGCTTCTGATCCCTCACCGGTTCCACGCATGAAGCATACCCCATGTAGGAAGCCAAATAATGAAGTACCAGACTTTGTCAAAACACCACATGCCATCCAGAACTACTTGGGCGGTTGGGTCCTACATGGACATGGGAAAGACCCAGATGCTTTCATAGCAGATAACAAAACAAGATTGTAAAGAAGCTGATAGAAGAAATACTCGGCCTCAAAGGGGTCAAGTTCAGTCTTGTTCTCAGGGTCACTCTCAGTAAGCAGAAGAATGATGGCACAGAGGTCACCACAGATCCCCTGTTCTGGTCAAGGCAGCAACCTGTCTTGAAAGCAAGCGATATTAGCGAGGCTGTGAAGGAAGCCATCGCCAAGGTGCTGCAAGGCCTTGAGAACTACACTCCTGAAGGCTCGGGATGGGCCGTGGATCGAGTAGAAGCTCTCTAGCTTAACATCGCCAGATACAAATCTCTACGCGGTGGGTCCTACATTTACCTCCATGCCTCAATCAAACATAAACATGCAGCGATCAATGTTAAGAATAAGGATGACCACGGTCTCCGATGGTCACTCCTAGCTGTACTACACCCAGTTGATAAGGATCCTCAGAGAGTCTCCAAATATACCCCGCACTGGGATACCCTCGATATGACAGGTGTAGACTCCCCAACCACTCTCCACCAGCTTAAACGTGTTGAGAGACAGAAAACACAACACCATGATATCTGTGGGTTCTCATACTTTGTGGTCCGCTGTGAGAAGGGGGCTATGGATTTGGGTAGAGTGTTGTGATGGAAATCTTTCACAATAGTTAACATTTGGGATTTACCTATGTCAGTAAGTTTGAGTGGTTTTTCTTCTTTAAATATATCTTGGCCTTCTGCTGGTCGAGAAAATAATTTAATGCTCTTTTTTTGGAGGCTTTGAATTTTAGATATTTTGTTTTTATAGGTGTTAGTCCAAACGGCATTGCAGTGTGTGAGGTGTGGAAGGATTAAGGTGCTGTCCAGTGTTTTAACCGTGCCATGTGTCATATATGGTTTTAATCTTTGGATGACACCTATTCATCTTGCTACTTTCGCAGTAACTGTCTCAATTCGTTTGACCCAGGTCAGATTTTTAACTAAATATACTCCTAGAAACTTTTGGTATGGGGCCTCGTTAATTTCTTTTTTGTTGATATAAATTTTCGGAATCTCCTTATTTATATGTTCTCTAGATTTTGAAAATAACATATAGTTTGTTTTATCCAGATTTAATGACAGCTTATTTAACGAAAACCAGTTAGTAATTTCTTCCATTTCTTCATTTACGTTTTTGTATAAAGTAATTATATCTTCGTCAGAGCAAAAGGCATTGTGGCATCAGCGAACAGTATTAGTGACCTGTGTTTGCATACATTGGGCAGATCATTCATATACAAGATTAACAGCAGAGGGCCAAGGATTGATCCCTGAGGAACACCGCAAGTTAGTCTCCTATTTTCAGAGCAGGTTGCATTAAATTGCACGCACTGTGTTCTGTCATTTAGGTAGCTTTGAAACCAGTTGAATGCACTTCCTTGGATTTTCTAGTAAAATGGAGTGGTTGATCATGTCAAAAGCTTTCGAAAGATCTAAGAAAATTCCTATTATGTGGTTTTTCTTTTCAATTGAATCAATTATATTTTCAGTCATTTCAATTAGTGCTAGCATTGTTGAGTGTTTTTCACGAAACCCGTATTGTGATGTATACAGGATTGACTTTTTGTCTAAATAGCTAATAAGGCGATTATACACAAGTCGTTCCATTAATTTGGAGAAGAGTGGAAGCATTGAGACAGGTCTATAGTTTGTGAAGTTAGATGAATCCTTTGCTTTGTATATAGGTGTTACTCATGCAGCTTTTAGTTTTGATGGAAAGATGCCTTGCGTGATAGATAGATTACAAATGTGGTTGAGGGGTATTAGTCGGTCTAAGGTGCAGTGTTTGAAAATACTCCACTTAAATCCATCGAGGCCAGCACTTTTTGCAGGGTTTAGTTTGTTAAGAATGTTAAAAATTTCTTCATTGCTGACTGGGTTAGCGAAAAAAGAGGATTGATAGTTGCCTGTGAGGTAATCACTATATTTGCTACAGGATGATGATTTGATTTTATCTGAAAGTGCTGGACCTATATTAACAAAATAATCATTGAATCCTGTTGCAATTTCAAAGTAATCGGTTATTAATCTGTTGTTATAAAGAAACTGTGTTTGTTGTGCTTTACCATTGTTTTTATTCAAAAGTGATTTAATTATTTTCCATGTTTCATTTAAATCATTATTACATTGTTCAAATTTGTTGTGGTAATAGGCTTTTTGGGCTGTTCTTATTATTTGGTCCAACTTGTTTCTATATTTCTTAAATTTCAGTTCGTTATGCTTTGTTTGACATTTGATAAATGTCAAATAAAGTTTATGTTTTTATGACAGGCAGCTATTAGTCCAGTTGTTAGCCATGGTTTGGTCGGGTTGTGTTTGAATTTTTTCTTTCTCGAAAGCTGTGGTGCAAATGTCGTGGAACTTAGTGTAGGCATTCTCACAGCACTGTATGTCTGTAACTGTATGCCAATCTACCTCAGACATGTTTCTTTTAAATTTTTCAATATTGACCTGATTTATTTCTCTGCACTTAATTTTTTCATATTTAAATGCTTTCATGCAGGTCTGCTGTCTTTCAAGAAGAAAAATTGGTGGATGACCTGATGTGTCTGTTACGAGAATTCCTACATCTGTTTTATTACTGAAATTAATGTTATTGCTGAATATATTATCAATAATTGTGGCCGAAACATCACATATTCTAGTCGGTTTAGTTATGGTTGGATAGAATGAATGAGCATTAAGGAAGTTTGTAAAATTTTGCGTGTGAAAGCAAGCTTGTCTCATCAGGTCAATATTATAGTTACCCATGAGGTATACTGTTTTGTTTTCCTTCTGAATAGTTTCCAAAGTTTTTCCTAGTATTTCAATTAGACATTCCTTATCGCCTTTGGGTGATTTATAAATTGTACCTATAATTCTATTTTTGCCTTTCGGTTTTTAGATTTCAATAAACATTATTTGAATATATTCTTCTATATGAGAAAGATCATCACGCTCAATAAATTGGATATTTTCTTTAATATACATGCCTACACCACCTCCTCTGCCTGTGCTTTTGTGCTTTTTAACAAATGTATAATTCTTTATATTTATGAGATTAGTAGGTGAATTTGCATGTATAAATGTCTCAGTAATTCCAATAATTCCAAATTTATGTGCACTCATATCTAGAAGACGCTGTAACTTGTCGATGTTTTTCATGAGAGATTGCATATTAATGAATAGAAGTGAAAATGATATATGTTCTCTGTTAAGTTGTCATTTAATGTCTTTGGAAGGATATAGTCGCAAGTAGGTGCAGATATATTTAAGTCACAGAGCAGAGGAAATATATACCTACAGATTACAATCGGTAACGCCAGCATATACATTTATATATTTACATAAACTAACAGTATTGTCGTCTGTAGGTGTTTTATAACGATAGTATTAATTTTTACATGATTGGGAATAATATTTCACTAATAATACATAGCGAGATTTGAACCAGCGATTTTCAAGTGTAATTCGGCATATAATCCAATGTATTAGCTATCTGAGCTATGTGTGTATTTATAAACATGATCTAGATTTAGCTGATAACCGGTTATCTAGAATATTCTAATATGTACGCACACATCGGCTGTATTATATATATATAGGTCTATATCTTTGTAACAGTATTGTCAGAAAGGTGGGGTCCGGGAGTTTTATAGTTTCTTTAGGTTTTTTAGTTTGTTTGCTGCAACGTTATCACGCCTGTATGTAATGTGGTTTATCACAGGCATACAACGAAAGTAGTTCTAGAAGTTCTAGAATAGGCCACCAGCAGGCGGTGACCTATTAGAGAAACGCAACTGTAGAGGTAATCAATTCTCAAACATGGGTTATCCTGAAGAGTTATATGCATGGTGTAGGCTGCGTGGCACGGCGGAAAAAAGTGCCCAGGTCATTACATGACCTGGCCGACTATGCAAATAAATCACTTGAGTTCTGGAGAGCTTCTCCCGACCTATCATTCGCAATAGCATTAGACGAGTTAATCGCCCGAAAAACCCCACCAGGTGTCGAGTTGGGACACTATCCACTGACAGCAATGGCAATGGCAGAACTAAGACAGTTTTTTAGGCTGTATCTATTTTTAGAGAGGCGTTAATTAAAGTCAGCTATGCCATACGCTTTTCTTTTAGGAGGATATTCAATGATGTCTACCAGAACATTCATTGGTAAACTGATTCCCATGCTTGAAAGTACAACTGCAGAACCATCAATAATCCCGGAGTGTATCGACCCGGATGTGCAGACTGGATGTATATTCCCATCAGTCACAGATATCTGCTCGCTATTGTTGGATTTATCATAGTATTTACATATAGGCTCTCCAGCTTCATCGAATGTATGATGTACGCGGACCATAGGGTTACCTAGCAACACCCCACCATTCACGACTGCTTTATCTGAGATTTGTTCCTCAATCATGGTAACTTCTTTCAAGTTGGGTGTTGTAATTGGTGTGTTGATATTTCCGATATGTTTTTCATGGATCATCCGATGGACCTCATCAGAGAAAGCTTTGTTTATATAGTTAAACAATGTATATAGATTGCTGTTTTTCTCATCAGGCTTAGCAACCCCTTCGTACTCTAAGGCTGGATATTTCTTAACTTGAAGTTGAGGAGAGGAATTCCGACCACGCTGTTAAGCGGCCTACATGCGTCTCTCCCTTAAAACGGTTATGTAATGGATAATGATGTCCATCTATCCCGATAAAGATGCGCGCGTACTTAACGCAATATTTCCCTGCTCGAATATGGGACCAGTCGATTTATAAAACACTACTTAACGGAACACCTGATTATCAGCTTTTTGAAAGGCGGAAATAATATCTTCAACGCAGTGGATAGACATTTTCAATATATAATATTGCACTATATACTTAGGAAGTCATTTCTCTAATACGAAATTATAGATGTTCATGTGCCTACCTGGCATGGATTTATTTTTGTGCTGACTCGTTCTGAGCACAGCAATGCCTGCTGGGCCCCCGCTGGGGTGTGGGGCGGGGTCTATGGGTATAGAGCAGTTGACGATTCTCCACCTTTTTCTGAAAACCCTGTGGGAGACACGGTCGCCTTTGTCAGAGCCCCTTTGACTATAGTGCAGTTGACGATTCTCCGCCTTTTTCTGAAACCCCTGTGGGAGGCGTGGTCGCCTTTGTCAGAGCCCCTTTGAGTATAGCGCAGTTGACGATTCTCCGCCTTTTTCTGAAACCCCTGTGGGAGGCCTGGTCGCCTTTGTCAGAGCCCCTTTGAGTATAGCGCAGCTCTGCCTTTCAACAGTCAGTGCGCCAGGATTCTGAAGCCCCAGTGGGAGGCGTGGTCGCCTTTGTCGTTGCATTCAGGAAGAAGTGCGCCAGAACCACTATTTTAGGGATGGGACGGTGTCCATGGGTATAGCGCAGCTATAGCGCAGTTGAACGGCTTTCTGCCTTTTCCTGTCCAACTTGTGGGAGGCGCAGCTGCCTTTGCCGTAGTCCCAATAACTATAGCTCCGTTGCCGATTCTCCACCTTTTTTCTAAAACCCCTGTGGGAGGCGTGGTCGCCTTTGTCGGAGCCCCTATGAACATAGTGCAGTTGACGATTCTCCGCCTTTTTTCTAAAACCCCTGTTGGAGGTGAATCCGACTCCTTCGCAGCATCCAGGACAAAGTGCGCCAGAACCGCTATTTTATAACTACTCGAGTGCACGAGTGCGTGCACGCATGTATGTATGTATGTATGTATGTATGTATGTATGTATGTATGGATGGATGGATGGATGGATGTGTGTACGTGCGAGCGTGCATACATGCGTGGGTACGTGCGTGCGTGGGCGTGTATGTGGACTTACGTGCATGTGTTCGTGTTTGACCAAACAGACTCAGGCCAACATTAGAGATACACCTTGCTCTGATAAGTAAGGCCTTTATGTTGACATTCCAGGACATTGGCTTCAGTTCACCTAAAATCTGGAGACATGTTGATTTGACTGAATAGTGATGCACCGCCTGGCTCCCTTTTATATGTATCGTTTGTAAGAAAATAACACCTGATGGTCAGTTTGTAATCCTTAGTAACTGGATCCATTCAACTATAATAACATGTATGATGCTGATGTTTAATTACGCTTTCAAAATACCAAACTGAATTTTATTATAATTAACTTATGTTGACAGTAGCATCTATAACATTCTTGAGCAAGTGTGTTCATAATTTGATTCGCTGTATGTGGGATGATTGAGACACGCATTGATGCGCAGACGTTCTGCCCTGCAGTGAAAACCATGCATCTGAGTAATATTTATGTCTAATATTTGCTTCGCGATCGAGGACAACGTCGGAATTGAATTTATATGAACGTATGTCATGAATCTAGGTCCACAGACCGTATTCCAGCCGTCAAAAGCCATTGCCGTACCAGTGTTCGATAAATAGAGCTCTATGCTTGATTTGATTAAGACTCGAAAGCAATAATCAAGTTTACGAAAATACAATAATAACAGTGCTAGCTTAATGGTCTCTCTTTCTCCTCGAAAGACTAAAAGGGCCATTTCTGGCAACAGACGTTTGTTCTCAGGGCTATATTGTCATATAGCACTCAATTTCACATTTCGCCATTTGACCCCAATAAGTATCCTGATTCAATGCAGTCGATTGAACATGCCCACCCTCTCAGGCTCACACAGGCTCACACAGGCTCACACATGCACATGTGCGAAACCATGAAATAACCCACACGAACGTGCATGCACACACATATGCATGCACATATGTAAGCATGCACTCACGCATGCACGTATGCACATTGTATAATTAGACCAGCTATACAGAGACAAGAAATTACCAAGTGCAGCAGTTAAACATTGGCTTAATTGTGTCATAATTTGCATTTATACTCGCAGCCATAAATCCTCAGCTCTGATTAATTCTCTCCATAAATAAAGACGGTAGGGAAGAAGAAAACATAAGCATTTTATCCAGACAGCATATGTTTATATGACCTTCCACCATGGGTTTTTGGTTTAGTCAAACGAGATGCCACACGGTGACAAAAGTAAAATTAAGATCGAACTTATCCTTGTCATTAAGAATGAGTCGCCTAATCCTGAAAAAAGCATTTACTCTTACAAAATGCAATTATTAGTAAACTGATTTAATTAACTTATGCCAGTAAAGTTATCTATGCTATATTATCTAATTATGTTTGTCTATGAGCAGAACTAAATTTCTCTACTAAATGCCATTTTTATTTTCAAGTACTCAATTATTGTTAGCATCGTAACTGGAGCCACGTTGCTAAGATATGACCTTGTCAATACCGAACTACACGAGAAGAATACTGTGTCGGTCGCTTTCCATCTTGGAACTTGTGATGCCAGGATAAAACAAATTGTTGCTGGTCCAATCAAGACACCACTCCAATCAACATCGTTTTGCTAGTATTGGATAGCTGAGAAACATTTCCATCAATTATCTCCATGGTATTCAATTACTGCAGGAACAAAATGTGGACTTGACGTGACATGCCTTCCGTTATTATATACCACACTCCATTATATATTGTCACTTGGCTATAACGGTCACCTTCAGGAACAGCAATAACAGACCATTAGAAACAGGTGGTCGTCTAATACATAACAATTGCTGTAGGAACTGATCTTTGCATCAATAAGGTGGGGTTTTTAATATGTCATAAATAACCACAAACTTGTGGGGCCAATAAGCAGGTATTCGCTATAGATATTTTGACTACATATCTGACAATATCAATGGAAGGACCGGATCTGTAGCTCGAGTATCTGGCATAATAATTCAATATGTCAGTAGTTAGCTGACCTCACCATCAAAATGACGCAGGTCCATCACGAACAGTGAAAAGTATGTTACTAAAGTGAACAACTTGTTTCTTTGTAGAATTTTCAATTTAATAAACATTCTGTTGAATGTTTAAAACTAATTTGACTTGGAGCAACCTCTAGTCAAATTAGTTACAAAATATTCACCTGCTTACCTGTATAGTTACCTTGAAAGGTAGATTATTGGAATTTAGGTTTCAATATGATTCCAACATGCTTAAAAATTGGGCGAAGCTTAGCTAGAAATGGGTGGGGCATAGCTAGAAATGAATCCAGTAATCAAGTAACTTTATTTGTTAGGAGCTGATATTATTTACTATCTTCAATATCATATATACACCTGTGCAAAAGTTAAGCACCAGCAAAAACAATAGAACGTAGAAACATGATGGTACAACTAGGCTGCCATACTTTTTGTCCCCGCGTTAGCTGACATAATTCCAAGTACGAAATGCACATGCATGCACGACTTCACGCCGCTTGATGTCCGTGCGTGGCGGGAAACAGCACACGTGTTCAGTTATGTAAAAGTCCAGTTTGAGGTGTAGAACATTACATACAGATTTAGGCGACAAGATTAGGAATTTTGTGTTCATGACCGTGGTTTATTTGTACAGAGAGAATTAGCTCTTGATTGTGAACCGCTATGGCAAGACGAAGGTTAAGTGATCGTGTGAAATGGCAAATCATAGGCATGCATACCACTGGTATGTCATGCAGAGAGATTGGCAGACAGCTGAACATTAACCATACTGTAATCAGTCGTTTGATTGCAAAACATGGGCAAACTAACAAGGTGAAGGACAGGCCTAGAT
Source organism: Chaetoderma sp. LZ-2023a (assembly GCA_034401795.1). Taxonomy (NCBI): domain Eukaryota; kingdom Metazoa; phylum Mollusca; class Caudofoveata; order Chaetodermatida; family Chaetodermatidae; genus Chaetoderma; species Chaetoderma sp. LZ-2023a. Next base: position 275,172,721 of record CM067369.1, on the reverse strand, counting down.
CTGGAAGACCGAAGAAGACTACTGCCCGTGATGATCGAGCCCTAGTAAGCCTTGTTAGGAGATCTCCATTCACCAACAGCAGAGTGCTCAGCCAGCAATGGGAAACGCGCAATAGAGTGTCAATGTCTACCGTCAAAAGGAGACTGTATGCTGCTGGCATGAAAGCTAGGAGACCTATCAGACGTCCTCTCCTCACTGCACACCACAAAGAGGAGCGTCTGAGGTGGTGAAACGAAAGAAGACACTGGAACATGAGATCCTGGAGACGGGTACACTGGTCCGATGAAAGTCGGTTCCTGCTTCATGCCACAGATGGTCGAACTCGTGTATGGAGGTCCAGACGCACGGCGTACGACCAACGTAACATCATGGAAGAAGTTCCATTTGGTGGAGGTTCCGCTATGATATGGGGGTGCATCTCATTTGATTGTAAGCTGGATCTGTTGACTGTACCTGAAACACTAAATGGACAAATATATCAAGATTCCATACTGGATAGAGTTGTGGTCCCTCATTTTGTAAATCATGCACCTGGAACCCACCCTATATTCATGGATGACAACGCCCGACCACATCGTGCTAGAGCTGTGCATGAATACCTCCGCCAGAATGCCATCGAAACCCTACCATGGCCAGCAAGGAGCCCTGACATGAACCCTATTGAGCATATCTGGGACATTCTGGGAAACATGGTGAGAAGGAGGGATCCTCCTGTGCAGAACCTACAGGAATTAACAGACGCACTCCATCTTGAATGGCAACGAATACCACAATGGCGTATCAGTCGGTTGGTGACCAGCATGAGACGTCGTGTCCAGGCCGTCATCCAGGCACAAGGTGGATATACCCGGTATTAATAATGACAGTCTCAAACTCGTGCACAGATGTTAAACTTCGTTTTCAGACACCATTAATGACAATCTAGCCACGTGTGTCAACTGTAGGGCAATGGTTGTCAGTTGTGTCAACGTAACCATATTCAGGCCTCGTTTTCAAATTCAAACAAAAACATACAGTGTTTCCCCACCATCATAATCAGCATTCCTCTAGTTGCATTATTACCTCTTGCACTAAGATGGATGGGTACATAAATGTTTATGCTATTGCTTTCTTCATAGCACATGAATATACCCTCGCATGTGCGTAAAAATAGGGTGGTGCTTAACTTTTGAACAGGTGTATAGTTGTGATATAGACCAGCAAAGAAAAACACTATGTGTATGCCAATGCATGTGATTTTGTGAAATGCTATGCTTTGCTAGCCAAGCTCCATGTCACCCACTCAGATTTGTGGTAGGCTATTACGTGTAGACCAGAATAACCAACAGAGCTTCACGCCACACACAGTGACAGACATACTCTTCCAATTTTGACATATTAACAGCGACACAATCATGGCTGGTATTGCAAGCCAGGTTTGACATGTTCCATTAGGACAAGACAATGATCCTGTCATTCTGGGAAAATTTGCTTTAAAGGTGTGGAGATTATTGAGATTACGTTGCACAAAGACATTCAATGTCCAGCATGGGTATACGCCTAAGCACCCAATTTTCTCGGTGATTGCATTTGGTATCGGATGGCTTAATCCAAACTAGCGGTTTGTATTATTTAACGAATTGGCATTAATCACTGGAAAGCGTAGATTTATGATTATATATAAGCTGCCCACCCCACCCTATGGCAATAAAGTCATGCTGAAGTTTGTGGGAATGGGTTGTCCTGAATTCGTGAAGTCAAATTTGTTTCAAATAATTGTGCAGTCCATTGCACGTGCTAGAAGGCTATTCAGAGCAATGAGCGAGATAGGGAAAATGAACGTGAAAGAGAACGTTGAGCCCTGCATTAAGAAACTCCAAATTTCAAGGCAATTTTACATGTTAAATGTTGAATATTTTGAAACTAATTTGTCTGGGAGCGACTGCTGCATACGGCAGCAACATATCTCAGTCAAATTAGATACAAAATATTAACCGAAACATTTAATAAATTGTAAAGTCAGTATTCAGTAAAGGCATACAATTCATGCACTTTCGTGATGGTGCTACGCCATTCTGAATAATTAGTAGCTCAATTGCTTATAGCGTCAGATACATGAGTGACAGATCTGGTGTATGTAGTATTACTGTATTCTGCCGCTGTAATAGTAGAAACATCCTGCACTTGCAATCAGTCTTTCTTTGCTTTTACCCACTGTGTCCTGTCCTCAGCCGAAATCATTAGCTTCCTCAGGTCCATTCTTGACTTGAGTGTAACGAGTTCTGCTTTCTTGAGGTCACCTCGTAGCACGCTTAGCAGATTTATGCAATGATGCCCCCCCCCCCCTGGCTTTGTATTTGTTGGCTGGGAGTAGGGCGAATTCCAAGGCTCTCTGTTCGCGTGTGTCCTCTGACATCCTTAGCACATGGCCAAACATGGACCATCTTTGCTGGGCGACTTTTACAGACAGAGGCAACGTATTATACATCTTGTATAGTGCATCGTTGGGAATTATGCTGTCTGCCCATCGGTATCCAGTCATGGTTCATAGGTCTTTGCTGTGGCAGGCATCTTGTTTGTCTAGATCTGCCTTTGGAGCTGCCCAGCTGTTACCGTTATACAGCATCAATGATACGCAGGTTGCATTGTATAAACGTAGCCTTTTTATCAAGGACATCTTTGATCTACGAATCCATAGCTTCCAGAAGGACTGGAAAGCTATGTTCCCCCATGAGTGAGCGTGCAGCAATGTCAGCAGTACTGCAAAGTGAGCCAAGGATTTTACTTTTCCTCCATGGTTCGCCACCACGGAGTGGATCGTCATTTTCTTTAGTTTCATGATTTGTGGATAGGTATATGTTGGTGAACCCTCTTTTGGATTCATTCATAAATAGATTCTCAATTTTTTGTTTGCTTGAGCTATTGGGATAAGTCCACATCGTCGGTATATTCCATCTTTAGTCACATACCCGGTATTGACACTAATGGCTGGTGGGGTGTGTGTCGATGGGTGGGGTTGGTCTTGTGGAACTTTCCCGCACGGATCTCAATGCAGCAGCGCGGTAACAGGTAAAAAGCACCGGATATAGACCAGCGCCCAGTGGGGAGCCGATTAATTTCTCAAACTTTACAGACTTCTCTGACTTGACTCATAATCTCAGCTTGGTGTCTGCAAGCAGTAGTCTCACTAGTCGTAGCTCATCCTCAGTCCAACTGGCCTGTCGTAGTAGATCTAGGATCTTTGAGCGTTTAATTGTGTCGAAGGCTGATGACATAGCAATGCACATTTTGTCGAATTCCCAGTGTTTGTACATGGCTACCGACACAAGCATGCGTTGAGGCATACAATGTCGGCGCAGCTGCGTCCCCATTTGAAGCCACTTTGACATGATCCGATGAAGTCATCGATCTTGCTTCGGATGCGACATAGAATAACATTGGATAGGATTTTCCGCATTCTGTTCAGAAACACAATGGTCCGCAGCTTGGATGGGTGGGGCAGGTGGATTCTTGGGCTTGGGTAGTGCGATAATGGTGCCTTGGCCTACAGCGTCGATGGGAAGGTGGCGCCTAAATGATGAATTGATTAGGTGTGTGATCGGTTTCGAGATAATCTCATCTGCATATTTAACTAGTTTATTGCTCATGCCACCAGATCCAGATGCACGCTCATCTTCGGGGATTTAAGTGCCTTCTCAACTTCTGCTGTTTTTATTTGTGTTAGGAATGGCCTCGGGTCTCGTGGGAACGGGTGCAAGGGGGTCATCATCGTGGTCAGTGAACTGTTCCTTGAACCATTCTCGAATCGCCTCGGCTTCTCCCTCCTCACTCCCGATACAGTGGCCTTCAGAGTTGTGTACAGTGCGTGGTTGTGTGTATTCAGTAACTCTAAGGGGTCGGGCTGCCCGAAACATTTTGTGACAGTCATCCATGGCAGTGATTTCATCTGCTAGGGACTCTACTTGTTGAATAGCAAGATCTTTTATGCTTTCGCCAATGTGGCGCAGAATGTTATTATGGTCCCGGCGTAGTTTGGTGCAGTCTTCACTTTGGCCACTTTGATAGATGCGCAGCAGTAATGCTTTCTGCTCTGCTGACAGTTTTACTACTAGAGGGGGAGTCAGTATACCTCGTTTGGTTGTTTTTAAGAACACCTATGGTGCTGGTAACTGACGATTCCGTAGATTTCAGTATTTTGGTTAGGGCTTCGTTTGTATCGGATCTGGGTATCAGTGTCGCTGACGAGCTTGGGTAGGCTGTAAGTGACTCTACCATCTTGCCTGGTATGGCGTTTATAAATTATGTAGAGATCATTCATCTGAATGCGTGGAATGACTGGCTTATGGTCTGTATTGAAGGCTGTGCCTCCACAGGAACGAGCATTCCGAAGTAGGGGTTTTGCTTCTGTCTTGCATATTACGAAGTCTATTTGTATGAAGACAGGTGTTGTAGACTTAGAACGTTTTGGGGCTTTGCGATCAACAACGTGTCCGGTCCATATTGTCCCGTGACGGCATGGGTGTTTGAAAACCGTATTTGCTGCAAATAGGTCATTGCAACTAAGGAATCCCATCAGTGCATCTCTATTGCTGTTGCGTACTCCATACGATCACATGCATAAGTCAAGTCCTAAATCTTTGTCCGCATTTCTGAGGCTATCCAGCTTGGAGTTGAAATCTCCACACACGAACAGTTGCCATCTAGCTCGGTTTGTTAGTGGTGGTGTGTTTTCGCGTAGGTATAGCCACGTCGATGAATACAATGTGCTCACTGACGTATCCAGAACTATTGGCATGGTCCAAGACCCTTGGTCCGATTACGAAGCCTTAACCCCGGTATGTGGCCTGTTTTTTTGCTCCATTAGCAATAGCTTATGACATGTCTAGTTGCTGCTCTGAGTGTCTAGCTACTTTAGTCTCTTGAATGCATGTAATATCAATGTTATAATATTCACAGTCTGCACCTAAGGGTTGCCTCTTTGATGTTGCACTCAACCACATACATTCCACGTATAGCTATGGTAAGCTCCTGGGAAGATCGTGTCGTCCGAGGATGTCGAGCACAGATTTTTGTTTGAAGAAGGTTAGACATACTCAGTGTTACCTCTGTGTGCGAGTGACAGACCAAAATCCTTGATGACTTGGTTTCCCAGCAAAGTTGGTACCAGATCGGATCCTTCCATTAAAAGAGTATTGGAAGCACGGGTAACCAAGAGCTTTAAGAAATCTTGTGCTAATGCACAGTTACATAATCGATGAATTACATCAAACTGACATCAGAATATATGGCGAAAGCGCATGATATAAACTGGGAAAATCAAAAATCCAGCCACTGGACTCGTTAGTTCACTGGTTTAAGTACGTTTCTGAAAAGAGTCTTACAATATTAAAAATTAACGAGGTGGCATGTAGGTAGGGTGTATCAGAATTAAAATTGCTGTTATTGTTGTTGTTGTTGTTGTTCTTGTTGTTGTTGTTGTTGTTGTTGTTGTTGTTGTTGTTGTCATTTCTCCCGCTATCGCTTGTTACTGCACTCATGCATATGAGACGCGCGCATCTGCTAGCGAGACCATGGATGCAAGAGTGGTATGACTGGGCAGACAGCAGGCCATCAGACGTGGTCGTAGAAGTGCTTGAAACATAGCCTATATCTGCATATTTACCAAAATTGTCTTTGCAAGTTATGTTTGTAACTGCTCTATGAAATCGTGTTACTATTCTATTAGGCCTTCCGACCAGCAACACGGAACTTTCCACATCTATCACTCAGGCAATCATATTGCGTATCCATCACCACAGGTGGAATCAATATTTAGATTGACAGGTGTGCCTATAATTTATGCGTGTCTATCTTTGCAGCCCTAAATTCTAATTCCGCTTCTATCGATTAGAACGCGATTTGATCGCTACAGGGTTAATCGATAATATGATTTTTTGATTGACAGGTATATAAATAGTTGACTCTGTTTCTGCTGCTCATTCTGTACCAGTAGTAATGGGTGGTTTCATTATACTTCTAATATTGTTAGATCTAGTACTAGTAACAATGGATCTTATAATTTAGCATGAGCAAGAGATATCTTTTATGGGTATATTAATGAATTTACAGGATCTACAGGATTCAGAAGAAGATGAAGAGGAAGCAACGAAAATAGGTATTTTTAGAGTGCATTTTATAATATCTTAGGACAAAGAGTATAAGCGCGCAGTAGCCATTAAAAATAATAATTAGAACAGTCTTTCTGACGTCTCGATCAGCATTGCCACTAACCACAGGAGTGCGGTGTGCATGCATTTTGATTGGCTTTAGCAAGTCACATGACGTCGAGGGCATCACTAATATATCTGTATTTCTCTTATATACACACATTTCTCTTTGGTTTCTCTCCCTCTCCCCCTCTCTCTTTCTCTCTCTCTCTCTCTTCTCTCTCTCTCTCTCTCTCTCTCTCTCTCTCTCTCTCTCTCTCTCTCTCTCTCTCTCGTCAGTGTATCTCACAATTCAATCGATGCATAATCTTTAAAGGAGTGAACTCTTATGAATTAGATTTCTATCGGACCCTTTTAAATAGAGTAGTAAATCAACCATCGATTGTTAGGTCAACCCTGTGCATCGGGCACACAGTAAACGAACGGTAGACGATAGCGATAACCTTTTAATACTGTTTATTCATTTTATCCCAAATTGTCTGAGTACGTGGAAATTAGTTGCCGGATCTGCTGAGACGAGAGAAGATAAAATAGCGTGAGAATATTGGAGCAAGTGACTATCCTCGCAATTATTTATACAAAATTTGCAATGACTGGGTAGTGAGACTCGACCGTTTGTGTCTCTCATGGTTTGGAAATGATAGATAGCTCTGAATGGATAATTTACAAATGAATGCAGACTATATCTTCATGATCGCGCTTGCGAAATAATGTTTATGAAAGGCGCCCATATACCATGTATCTGGCACAGCACCAGCCTATCTCTCTGACCTTGTACAACCTTACATTCCTGGTCGCTCTCTCAGATCTGCAAATCTAAATCTACTAAAAGTACCTAAGGTCAACTCTAAAACATATGGCCATAAAACTTTCTCTTTCACTGCAGCTACCGAATGGAATAACTTACCAAATGAAATTAGAAACTCATCAACTTTAGAAATCTTTAAATCCAATCTTAAATTCTATTTATTTCAAATAGCATACCCATTGAATACTTATGCGCGTTAGCGCTTAGAGCATGCAGTTGCATGGATTAAGCGCTCTAAAAATGTACTATTATTATTATTATTATTATCAGACAGGCTTTGTTAATTGATTATCCCGGTATATAATGGCGAGTGTATTTTATCAATCCGCCTCGTGTATTCAGAGAGTGCACATAATAGAGCATAATAGAGGGATCCATTTCTAGCTATGTCCCACCCTTCTCTAGCTAAGTAAGTTTGTTTTAATTTGATAGTCATGGTGTTCAGAGATCGATCGATCTCAACACGAGCGAGGTGTGGGTGGAACTTAGCTAGAGATGGGCGGGGCATAGCTAAAACCGGAAAGGTCCATTTATCGGCTATATACTGGTGATTTGCAATATTCAATGACGTTTGAGGATGTTTGTTCCATGAAGCAGACGATCATTTCTAGCACCTGTCTTAACCAGTTTCACCAGCATATCCCTGAAACATTACATTCTTTACCATGTAAATCTTACTCTGTGGAATATTTTGCAATAAATTAATTTGACTGGAAGACGTTGATTACTAAAGTAGCAACAGCTTCCAATTAAATAAATTCCAAAATATTTAACAGCTTGCCTTGAAAATGAGGTATTGGCGAATTCATCGGTGAATGGGTTAAAGAACTATCATAGTCTGTCTCAGAAGCTCTGAAGTTACAATCCACAACATTATATTGGATACGATGTGATTGGTAGTTAGTGATGATCTAGGCAGCAATGATTTTCAAATAAGATGACATACATCTACGATTCATCTTATTCTGTGAAATTATGGACCGTAGTATATAGAGTGAACGTCACCAATACGTGAAACTGTTACAGGAAGTAAATAGCAAGATATCATGTATTTTGGATCAGAATCTTCCTACATGTGCAATCTAACTGTATTGGACATATCAGTGTATATTTATTCTTGGTAATGTGCATGATATTCTTAAGTATGTATAAATACAACGCATTCTTTGAGAGTATTTCTGGGATCTCTACTGGGAATATAATTTTAATCATAAGGAGCATTTGTAGCAGTTATATTTCTAAATTGACCATGAACACGATGTATAGCTCGCTGCTACCGATGTGCCTATGGTTATATGTAGACGGAATTGTAGACACTACTCTCCATTAGGTTCAAAATTATTCCTTTTGAGAGCTCATGTAATGGGCGTTTGTGCCCTTCCAAGGGTGATGGTAGATCCAGTATCAAATCTTTAAATAGGTTGCAGCCACATCCTACTGGAATTTATTTCAATACTTTAACTAACAATTCGAAAATATCCTCTTCAAACTTACCGAAAGCCGCAGATAATCAGTTTAAATCTGAAGTGTACTCGTCGAACAACCAATGGATTTTCTATGTTGATATTATTTAAGAATTGCCTGTGTATTTGCAAATCGAAATTGATAGGATCAGGAAACGACAACGTTACTAGAAGTCCATTACATCAAACATTCTCAAATTGATATCACAATGTCCCTGAAGGCGTGGGAAAGGATTGGGTAGATTTGCTGAGACGATGGTAATTGCAAAATCCCATGATATCTAAAAAAACAGATGGCTGTCCGCTGGGCTTTTCTGAAGCCCTCAGGGAATGAAGAGCTATGTCGATTTTTCGCATGTATTGTAAAGATAGATTGAGGCGATTGGATGGTTTATGAAGTCCACGAAAGGTGTTTTTTCTCAGACAAGTTAATAAAATTGATTATTTACTGATAGTTGGTTATGGGTAAGCTTTACCAGTCATAACTCTATATATTCAGGATTTGCTTGGTTTGGTAGTTCCATGATTGCCCTCGATAGCTGTTGGTATAATGGACATCAGCATTAGGAACAGAATATCATAACATACACAGGGCAGGGATAGAGCACTTGTATTACATTGGTCTGTGATGAATGTGATGATCACATAGCATACATTAGATTGAACTAGAGATAAACTTGTTTTATAACTTGTTTTAGAGCTAAAGTCTGAACAATTAGTTTTTAAAATGAATAGTTGCGGAAATATTTCCAGGATAAGGATAAAAACTGATCTAAAAGATGAAGAAAAGTGTTATCATGTTACATGCAGATGTCTGCTGCACGCTCCAGATAATTAAAAATGATTATTACGTGCGCCTGATATCAGACAAGTCCATTTTTCAGTGCTTGACATACTGATTGCAAACGATGTCCATTTTTCCCTGAAAAATGTTGATCTCTTATAACATCTCTCAGTAATATAGCAACATGTAAAAATGAAGTACAGTGATTTATTAAAATATGCGATTATTTTCCATGGGGAACACTGACTTTTGAGTGTGACGTCTAATTATGATGATAACTAACATTGTCAGTTGGACAATGACCACATGTGTAATGTGTAACCAATATCCCGATGAACTGTGCATCTTTTTATTCAGTATGTGATCTGGAATATGTAATTCAATAGATAATGCGATAATTTCGTGTGGTATTACATGCATATCGGTATTAAGGGATCGCTTTGAACACACCCATCCTCCCGCATAATAGTTGTATCACTTTAAATACCTCTATTCGAAGAGTGTGTGCCTGACAGCTGCTGAATAGTTTGCAAATAATCTGACCTGAAAATAGTTCTAGCATGCGAAGTCGGTAAGTTCTAGCATGCGAAGTCGGTAAGTTGCAACATATATATATATATATATATATATATATATATATATATATATATATATATATATATATATATATATATATATATATATATATATATATATATATATATATATATATATATATATATATATATACACCTGTGCAAAAGTTAAGCACCAGCAAAAACAATAGAACGTAGAAACATGATGGTACAACTAGGCTGCCATACTTTTTGTCCCCGCGTTAGCTGACATAATTCCAAGTACGAAATGCACATGCATGCATGACTTCACGCCGCTTGATGTCCGTGCGTGGCGGGAAACAGCACACGTGTTCAGTTATGTAAAAGTCCAGTTTGAGGTGTAGAACATTACATACAGATTTAGGCGACAAGATTAGGAATTTTATGTTCATGACCGTGGTTTATTTGTACAGAGAGAATTAGCTCTTGATTGTGAACCGCTATGGCAAGACGAAGGTTAAGTGATCGTGTGAAATGGCAAATCATAGGCATGCATACCACTGGTATGTCATGCAGAGAGATTGGCAGACAGCTGAACATTAACCATACTGTAATCAGTCGTTTGATTGCAAAACATGGGCAAACTAACGAGGTGAAGGACAGGCCTAGATCTGGAAGACCGAAGAAGACTACTGCCCGTGATGATCGAGCCCTAGTATGCCTTGTTAGGAGATCTCCATTCAACAACAGCAGAGTGCTCAGCCAGCAATGGGAAACGCGCAATAGAGTGTCAATGTCTACCGTCAAAAGGAGACTGTATGCTGCTGGCATGAAAGCTAGGAGACCTGTCAGACGTCCTCTCCTCACTGCACACCACAAAGAGGAGCGTCTGAGGTGGTGCAACGAAGGAAGACACTGGAACATGAGATCCTGGAGACGGGTACACTGGTCCGATGAAAGTCGGTTCCTGCTTCATGCCACAGATGGTCGAACTCGTGTATGGAGGTCCAGACGCACGGCGTACGACCAACGTAACATCATGGAAGAAGTTCCATTTGGTGGAGGTTCCGTTATGATATGGGGGTGCATCTCATTTGATTGTAAGCTGGATCTGTTGACTGTACCTGGAACACTAAATGGACAAAGATATCAAGATTCCATACTGGATAGAGTTGTGGTCCCTCATTTTGTAAATCATGCACCTGGAACCCACCCTATATTCATGGATGACAACGCCCGACCACATCGTGCTAGAGCTGTGCATGAATACCTCCGCCAGAATGCCATCGAAACCCTACCATGGCCAGCAAGGAGCCCTGACATGAACCCTATTGAGCATATCTGGGAAATTCTGGGAAACATGGTGAGAAGGAGGGATCCTCCTGTGCAGAACCTACAGGAATTAACAGACGCACTCCATCTTGAATGGCAACGAATACCACAATGGCGTATCAGTCGGTTGGTGACCAGCATGAGACGTCGTGTCCAGGCCGTCATCCAGGCACAAGGTGGATATACCCGGTATTAATAATGACAGTCTCAAACTCGTGCACAGATGTTAAACTTCGTTTTCAGACACCATTAATGACAATCTAGCCACGTGTGTCAACTGTAGGGCAATAGTTGTCAGTTGTGTCAACGTAACCATATTCAGGCCTCGTTTTCAAGTTCAAACAAAAACATACAGTGTTTCCCCACCATCATAATCTACATTCCTCTAGTTGCATTATTACCTCTTGCACTAAGATGGATGGGTACATAAATGTTTATGCTATTGCTTTCTTCATAGCACATGAATATACCCTCGCATGTGCGTAAAAATAGGGTGGTGCTTAACTTTTGCACAGGTGTATATATCACATACATGCAGGCACGTCCGTATGGAGGCATGAACGCACGCACGCTCAGGCAGGCACATACACACATTTGCATGCACACGCGTACATGATGGCAAGTAAATACAGCTGCAAATAACACGTGCTAGACCGACATATCCAACAAGAATTATCAAGGAGCCGTCTCCAGATGAAAGCAGAAACCATTCAATTCCCTCTATAAATAATTTATTCTCGATTTCTTTGAGCACTTGAAAGATATTTTACAAATTTGCTGAGACGATGGGAGGGAAAAGTTTGCATGTTCATTTCCGTTCACATGTTGTAGCGATAGAGATTCTTGAATGCCATCGCTAACGAAGCTCAAGCTATAGGTACTGGATCGGATTTGACAATCCTACTCCGAATGAGGTAATGCATTTTGTCTCAAATCACACGTTGTTGCTGCAATGACTACGTGTGTATATGTATAGCATAAAATGGTGTCTGTAAATACGTTAACAAATGTATCCTCTTCATTTTCAATTTGTGATCCGTAATAAGACCAGTGGCTGGGCGATTTAAACGAGACACCTCCAGATGTAAATGGCACCATGCCAATTATTGTTCAAGTACACGTGATAGTTATTCTGTCTCTTGTATTTCTTGAGTTCTATCTACCATGTTCATATCTGAGGATTTGAATATTTGATGGTGTGGTCAAATATTATGTAGGCGAAACATTAAATCCGGATTGTATAGCCTACTCCATTCTCAACTACTTGGATCTGGAATACCAATTTGGACTTGAGTAAAGATGCAACAATATGGAGTCTGAAGATGTAAATTCGTCTGTGTAACGTCAATAACATGATATTATTGTTGAGTCTGATAGTGTAAACTCGTTGTATATAAAGACTATTTGTCGTTAAACCTAAGGAACTTATAAACGGCAATCCATTATTAGGATCTATTAACGTGCCCGATCACCAGGTGATTGTGGCACGTGCAGCAAATCTTAGCAGATTCAAAACAGAATTAATATGAAAATAGTAATCCATATTATGCATATGCCACGATGCTACTGCAGTATTGATTGTGATTAATAATGTAAGATTATTCTAATATTGCACGTGATTCATTTTTATTAAAAGAAATCCCCTAGGCACCTCTTTTCTCTACACTGCTAAAATATTCATGTGGTCGCCATTATTTCCAGGTACAGGCTGGAAGGATTCCTGCTTTTCTCTAGCGAGGATACATTGGATTCTATGAACATGTGTTTTATACCGTGCAGCGAGACAGCGTGGTGGAATTACACATAGAAATATGATGTTTTAGAATGGCGGTAGAGTATTATGTACCAGATGATGTTTCCGAGGCTCGGCTAATACTTAACGCGCTCACAATTCACATTCACATATCTTCATTCCATGATAATTACACAGGAATCCTTTGAAATAATTTGATTGTAAACTGGCATTTTATCTTGTTGACTTATTGTCACGATATTCAAAAGAGTATTTGCTTAAAATGTAGTTAATTTCTTGTATCTTACCTGTATGTGACCTATTGGTTTGTGAGTTACAATAGTGATTTAAAATATTAAAACAGTTTAAAATATAAGAAATTAGGAGTCATACCTCATATATGACATTTGGCCTTAGTCATATTTATTCTAAATTTGATCAAGAAAATCTAAATATTTCCATATTGAATGTCAATTCTGATGTGTATTTCTTTCATTACAGATAAACTGTCCCATGTTCTATGATGTTATAGCTGACAGGTTAATTTCATTAGTCAAATGATAAAGTCTGGTAACAATACAGCCAATGTTAATTATGTGTCATGGTGCAAATCGGAAAGGAAAGAAGAGTATACAATTATAACCAGTGATGTGTTTAATCAAATGAATACCATTCTATTTAGACGGCATATGCATTATGCCACGATTATAGCTTTGATGTGATAAGAATAAAATAGCAGTAGTATAACTAGTTTTGCTAACTATGGATTCCGAAAGATCTGAGAGTGACAGCGAAGGAGTAGAGACTGACACACTTCATGACGGGTGTGAAATAGAAATCGACATTGATGATATTATGAGTGAATTACGTGACGTCATTAGCATCACTGAAGAGTCTGAGCGTGTGATTGAGTCACAGAATGATATCATGGATGGTTCCATGGCAAATGGCAATGTGTGTGATATCACAATTCTGGGACCATTTGAGGTAAGCAATTGTATGCATTCATAGATGGCTATGTGTGCGTGCGTGCGTGCGTGCGTGCGTGCGTGCGTGCGTGCGTGCGTGCGTGCGTGCGTGCGTGCGTGCGTGCGTGCGGGTAGGTGGGTGGGTGGGTGGGTGTGTGGGTGTGGGTGTGAATGCGTGCGTGCGTGCGTATGTGCGTGCGTGCATGTGTGTGTGCGTGCGCGCGTGCGTCCGTATTTCGTGTGGTCTAAATGCAAACATGGTGTCTACCAATTCTTCGTGTGAACTTATTACCAATAACTATCAAGCAATTATTTACAAAGTATTCTTCATTATTCTGCCAGTAACATATAATAAAATAACGTGTTGTGTGTGTGATAATAATTTGATGGATGCAATTATGCTATATTGCTTTCATAGAAGCCATGTATGTACAGTCTCAAATATGTACAATGATGTATACATACCACCTCAGCCGAGGACGCAACCACTTCACCACCGTTATCTTTTATCACTATTCGTCATTCCTCTTCATTGTCTTCATCATATCGTCATCATCTGGCAAGTGGTTCGTTCCTTATAGATACACTTCTAAACATGACCAGTGCCTTGCCATATTATCACCTACATAATTGAGTGTAACTAGTAGCTGGGAAATATGGTTCCAAAATAATTCGTATGACTTCAACAATAGCGCATGGATAATTTAATATCTAATCGCATATCTGAGAGCATCGGTGCGTGCATCTGCGCAATAGTGCGTGTGTGAGAGCTTGAGTGTGTTTGTGCCTGCCTGGTTGTTACCGTACATGTGTATTACCCAACCGTTTCCATAGAGCATCTATTCATGAACACATTTAGACAAATGCTATTGATCTATTCATAATTTCTTTTTCGTTTCTGCATTGAATGCTGGACCACATAGACGCAGGTCAACATTAGAGTTAATCGTTGCTCTGATGAGTGAGTCTATTGCCTTGACATTCCAGGACATGGGCTTCAGATCACCTACAATCTGGAAACAAGTTGACTTGACTGAATAATGATGCACCTCATCGTTTACTCTTATCTGAATCGTGGCTCCATTCAACTATACTATCTATAACATGTATGATGCTGATGTGTAATTAACCTTTCAAAACACCACAGCGAATTTTCCTATAAATAACTTATGCTGGCAGTAGCCTCTATAACATTCTCGATTAAGTATGCTCATAACTTCATAAGCTGTAGTGGGGATGATTGAAACACGGAATGACGCCCAGATGTTCTGCCCTGCAGGGAAAATCAAGCATCTGAGTAATATATATGTCTAATATTTGCCTTGTGATCGAGGACAATGTCGAAACTTAATTTATTTGAACGTATGTTATGGATCTAGGTCCACAGACCATATTCCAGCTGTCAAAATTCATTGCCGTACCAGTGTTTGATAAATTGAGTGCTATGATTGATTTGATCAAGACTTGAAAGCAATCATCAAGTTTACGAATACATAATAATAACAAAGTCAGGTTAAGTCTCTCTGTCTCCTCGGATGACTGAAAGGGACATCGCGAATTCTGTCAACAGACGGTTGTCCTCTCAGCTATATGGTGACATAGTACTCCATATATGCACATATGTCCTTCCAACATGACTTTGTTCAAACGAGATGGCCACACGATGCCACAAAACAGAGTAAGATCAATCTTATCCTTGTGTTTATGAATGAGTAAGCTAACCATGAAGAGAACATAGAATTTCACAGAATGCAAATAACCTGTTTTAATTGATTTATACCGTAAATGTCTATGCTATCTTTTCTAATTAGTTTTGTATGTGAGCAGAATGACATTTCTCTACTAAGTGCCATTTATATTTTCAATTACTGAATTATTGTTAGCATTGTAACAGGAATCACTTCGCTGAAATATGACCTTGTCAATACCTAACTATACGAGGAGAAGAATGGGTTTGTCGCTTTCCATCTTGGAGCCTAAAACAAATTGTTGCAGGTCCAATCAAGACACTACTTCCATCAACATCGTGTTGCTGGTATTGGATAACTTAGATAGATTCCCGTCAATTATCCTTATAGTATTCAATTACTGCAGCAACAAAATGTGGCCAAATTGATTTGGCATATAGGGCTTACATTATTATATACCACAGTTTGTCACATATCATCAACTGTCTATATCGACCAGCATGGATCAGTTATAAATGACAAATAGAAACGGGTTCTTGACTAATTCAAACCATTTGTTATAGGACATGATCCTTTCGTCATTAAGGTGGTTGCTCTCTATATGTCATAAATAACCACAAACTGGTGAACTACATTTCTAGCAATGTCAATGGAAGGTTCCGTTCTGCAACTCAAGGACCTGACCTCGTAATCAAATACATCAGTAGTTAGCTGACGTTGTAATGAAAATGATGCAGCTCCATCACGGACATCGATAAGACTCACAGATGAGCACATATTGTATGTATTTAATGAATTTCCAAGTTTTAATAAACATTCTGTTGAATGTTTAAAAACAATTTGATTGGCAGATGCCCCTAAACTACCTTATCATAGGTGGCAACAACCCCAGTCAAATTAGTTACTTCTTCATCTTCTTCTTACGTTCATCTTTCTCATGACAGTAATCTTAGACTGTTTTCCTTATTTGGTGCATGAAAGATGAAGTGGTCATCAAACTGTCTCTGTCTCCTCTGATCTTCTCATCAAAGGATACGTCAATAGCTTCTTCTAGCCTGTTCATATCGCTGGCAGTGCTGCAAGAGATGCTCTGCTGTTTCTTCTGCCTGCTGACACTCACAAAGTGCAGAATCTGTAATCTTGAGACGATGAACATGTGCATTGAGACGTTGTGACCAGTCCTCAATCTGAAGATACATGTCTGATCCTCCCTACTGAGGCTGTGTATTGCAGCAGTATGCTGTCTGCTGGTGGTTCTTGTGGCTTTAATGATATGCTTCAGCTCGTCAAAGTCAACCTCGCGGTTGAATTGTTCTTTATTTTACCCTTCCTTAGCCAGGTGATCAGCTTTGTCATTTCCTAATATGCCACAATGCGAGGGAATCCACTGTAAGTTGACATTGTTCTCCTTAGCCAGTTGTGTAAGATTTTCATGAATTAAATCTGTACTTTCCTTTCCACTCTCCAGCACCTGGAGCGCTGAGAGGGAGTCTGTCAAGAAGACAATATGTTAATTTCTGATTTTTCGTTGTATCTGCATTTGGCTAGCTAAGATCAGTGCCTGGATTTCTGCAGTGTAATTGCTACAGTGCTTTCCTGTTGGCAAGCATGAGTCTGTTATATCTCAACATAGCAACCGAATGTGAGCACCCGCCCCTCCATTCTTGAGAGCCTGAATAGCTGCTCCATCTATATAAATATGTATCCACTCGTCCTCAGGGTTGTTTTCTGCAATATGACTCAATACAAGAACTTTGTTTGTCGCCTCTGCTTGATCTCCCTTGCTTTCAATCCCTGGAATCGTGGGCCCGATTGAAATTGTGTCTTCTATTTCAGAAGCTTTCCGCGGTTCCCTCTCACAGATAGCAGTTATGTTTCTACATCTGGGGAAGATGTACGACTCTCTGTTTCTTTCGATTTTCCTTGAAGTTAATAAGAAATTATTCCTTTTGAGCCTTCCTCTAGACATTTGGTGAGTTAGCATATGCATGGGATGATCATCAATTTGAATTTCTCGTATTGAATCACGGCCCTGATTTCTCGTCTCTGCTGGAGTGGCTGGAAATTGGTAAGTTCTTCCATCGCTGCTATTGGAGTGGTCTTCATAGACCCTGTTATAATACCAAGAGCCTGATTTTGTACCTTATCCAATGTCTGAAGGGTGCTTGTAGCAGCTATCATCCATGATGATGAGCCGTATTCGATGATTGGCCTAGCTGATCCAGAGTAAACCTGTTTCAGAATTTTCATGTTAGCGCCCCCATTTTGTTCCAGAGAGCTTCCACATAACTGCCAGTCTTCGCTTGGCTATGCCTTCAGCTTTTCTGATTTGCACCTTCCAGGTTAGTCTTTTGTCAAATATCAGAGCAAGATAAGTTACTTCATCCTCAAAGTGCAGAACTGAGTCACCAAATTTCAGACTTGTCTTGTGTTCCTTTTTAGTGGATAGTTTGAATAGAGTTGCGAATGTCTTCTCTTTGTTGATCTGGACAAACCATCATGTAGCCCAAGAATTGAGGTGATCAAATTAGTTACAAAATATGCATCTTCTTACCTGTATCTTTACCTTGAAATTTAGATTATGGACAGTCTACAAATTTTCAAATTCATTCCAACACGCATAAAAGTGTGCGGGTCTTAGCTATTGGCATGCGGGAAATAGCTAGAAGTGGATCAATCCATTATCGTTATATACGAGGAGTTGATAGTATTCCATATCATATCGTAGTGCGATAGGCACACTCGGTGTGCAGTAGTAGTGCCGTTGCCTGATCTATTCTATTATGCACTGGATGGAATTCGTATGCTGAGGCACTAATATCCGGACATGAAACGATGCATTAGCAAGACTAAAAAACCAACATTTAGAATTTACTAACATTGTCAAGACATGTGATTTGCTAGTTAAGCCCCATGTCACCCGATTAGTCGGCTCAGATCAGTGACGGCTAATGGAGTAGAGCTCACAAATAAGTTTACATGTTTCCAAAATAAAATTAGAAACAGGTTAATTAGTCAGAAATGTGTTTTTGAATATTTAGAACATAATGTTATTGTAGGACATTGTTACCATAGGCAGCAATGTCTTTCAATCCAATTATAGTGAGTTCTACATGGCCTTATGTTCGAAAACTGGCTACAAGGCATGTAGAGATATTCTGGTACCGAATATGATACATTATTGGAATTTGACAATGGTGTGCCACTACTAAATTACATATGACGAAATTACTGTATAGTAAACATTTCTAAAACCTTTGATACTTTATTAGCGTATTCATATACGTATCTAACCATATGGGTGAACTTCTGGGGTCGAACCTATTGCAAACAGTGTGGTACAGAAAATTGTTGATCTGACAGAATTTGCGCCAATTTTCGGTATGGAATTGTGAACATATGTTTAAGCTTTTGCCTATACATATTACTATGAAATTACGTTCCTGTAGACTTTTTTAAAATTCGGAATACAACTAGCATATTTCCTATACATATTTGTGGGCAAAATTCTGGGGGTGAACGTATTGCGATGAAAACCATGAATTATCCTAAGTTTGAGCTTATTTACGCTATGAAATTTTTAAATCTCACTATGTCGTAAGCTTATGCCTATACATATCTAAACATATGGGTGATATTCTGGGCCGAACCCATCATGAGCGATATGTCAGGACATATCGACACCTATCTAAATGTGGTGAATGTGAACCAACCATATTACAATGGGGACATATGGCGAATATGTAACTACATATTACCAAATTACTTGATGGTAGAATCGTGCAAAAGCAGTATTACATATTCAGTTACATGTATATACAGCTATATGTAAAAATATGATTACAAACCGAGAACTGAGATTCTAATACTGAATATAGTAAATTGTTGGCATTTGACCTGTTCGTGGCTACTAAATTGAATATTACGAAATTACTACGTGGTAGAAATCTCAAGATTCATTAGCGTATTCATATCCCGATCTAACCACATGGGTGAAATTATGTAGCCACACATATTGCGGACGGTATTGAAAACCACAGATCTGCCAACATTGGAACAAATTTATGTGATGAAATCGCATACTACGTGAATACACGTTCGAATTCTTTTAAATTCCCAATGTAACTAGCATATTCAAACTCCTATACGCCTATGTGAGCGAAGTTTTGGAACCGACCATATTACGGAAAGTAGGGTACCGAAAACCACGAATACACCATCATTTAAGCTAAATTTTGCGTATTAAATTTACTTCATCTAGAATTTGTTAGATTCGGAATATAACTAGCTTATAGACTAGCTCAAGTCTATGTGGGGTAAATTATGGGGCTGAACATACTACAGACAATAGGGCACTGAAAACTGTGGTGGTTTATTAATACAATGGACCTTTCCAGTTTAGCTATGCCCTGCCCATCTCTAGCTAAACTTCACCCATACCACTCTCGAGTTGGGATCGATGGATTTCTGAACTACTAGACGATAAATTTCAAGAAAACTATACAGGTAAGCCGTGGAATATTTTGACACTAAATTGACTGGGCCCTGTTGCTGCCTATGGCAGCAACAGCGGCCAGTCAAATTACTTTCAAAATATTCAACAGCATTTTTTATTAAATAACAAAAACATACAATTCGTACAACGTGACAGATTATTAAGCAATTAAGATGAACTAAATCGAGTCAGTCATGACGTCATTATTATGACGTTATCCTACGCGTCACTTAATTAATAACGACGTCATATGACGTAATAAGATGGCTCGACAACCTGAAAAGGCCCATTAGCAAGTGGTATTAATTACCCTCGCTCCGTCAGAGGATGACTGTATTGTATTCGGGTTTATGTGCGTTAGGAATGGCAAGGGTCTACAATCTATGATTGGCCGTGTTAAAATATGTGACCTATAAATACGGGTGCTCTCTTAATACAAGTGGTCCGTATTGTGTGGACCACGCATTAACAAGTGGTATTAGCCCTGTAATGCTCAATTTGCTCATGCCAATTTCAATAGAGGGATCCATTTCTAGGTATGGTACGCCTATTTCTAGCTAAGCTCCACCCCTTATTGCGTGTTGGAATCGATGTCTATATATACGCTGAATAATGAATTCCCAGACTTCCAATTTCAAGGTAAATATACAAGTAAGCTGATGACTATTTTGAAACTAATTTGACTGGGTGCAACGAAAACCATGAATCGGCCTAAACTTGAGCCGAAATTATTTCATGGTAGATAGTTTTAAATCTCACTACTCCGTAAGCGTATGCCTATACCTATCTAAACATATGGGTGATATCCTGGGGCCAAACCCATTATGAGCGATATGCCAGGACATACCGACACCTATCTGAATGTGGTGAATGTGAACCAACCATATTATAATGGGGCCATACGGCGAATATGTAACTACCTACGATGAGATTACATGATGGTAGAATTGTGCAAAAGCACAAGCACATATTGAGTTATATACATCCATATGTAAAAAAAATTATTACAAATCGAGAACAGACATTCTGATACCGAATATATTAAATTGTTGGCATTTGACAACTGTCCGTGGCTACTCAATTGAATATTACGAAATTACTACATGGTAGAAAACTCAGGATTCATTAGCGTGTATCTAACCATATCGGTGAAATTATGTGGCCAAACCTATTGCAGACAGGTGAAAACATAGGCCATTGAAAATCCGCAGATCTGCCAAAATTTAAACAAATTTACGCGATGAAATCGTGTACTACGAAATTACTTCACTGTTGAATTTTTTTAAATTCCCAATATAACTATCATATTCAAATCCCTCTACGTCTATGTGAGCGAATATCTGGAGCCGACCATATTACATACAGACAGTAGGGCACCGAAAAGCACGAAAAACCCAACATTTAAGCCAATTTTTGCCTAATAAAATTATTTCATCTAGAATTTGTTAGATTCGGAATATACCTAGTATATTACGGCTCAAGTCTATGTAGCTGAAATTATGGGGCTACACATACTACAGACAATAGGGCACTGAAAACTGTGATTCACCGGAGAGTTAGCAAATTTTCGGTATGAAATTGTGCATTACGAAATTAATTCATGGTAAATTTTTTTTAACCTCAATCCATTACTTCACTAGCGTATTGATATACCTATCTAACTATATGGTTGAAATTATGTGGCCGAATTTCCTGTAGACGTTCTTAACTTAGCACATGCATAGGCTTACACATTCGGTTGATTTCTGTATTCAACAATCTGCTACAATATTACTGACAGCAGTTTTGACTGGAAATTTGGAACATTGGTAGTCTATCAATACTGCTGCATAATTGCATTGGCCCTTCATGGATTTATTCCCACGGATGGATTAAAGACAAAAGGATACTACTGATAATCACACATCCATTATTCATTCGTATCCCGCAAGTTCTCTTTCGATACGAGATCGAGAAATGTATCTCTTATGTAGGGGCCCATTGAGCAGCCATTGGCGTAGCGATTTCACGATCCACAGTGTTGCTTCTACAGTCTGCTACGGAGATAGACTGGGTCCTGGTCTGTCTGATATCCGAAGTTGAGTATGTTTAACAGTCTAGTCGTTGTGATAACGTAAGAAGATGACCGGTCATTACATTAGAGGTGTAGTTTCGAAGATGCCAAGCCACACACATAGTACGCCTCAAGACTGTCTGTAACAAGTCTGTAATTTTTACCCTATCTCGAATGCAACAAATGTGAATCATACTATAATACAATACGGGAAAGGATAAACAGACATGGTACATCATCGTCCTCCTCATGATTTATTAACCCTGTATTACCTAAACTGAGTCAAGAATATTAAAAAAAAATGTGGTTATTGAGTGCCTATTTGCAGGCCAATAGACGAGTGTTTTGAAGAGTTACTATTGGAATGACTGGCTCAATTATTGAGCCAGTCATTTCAGCGGTGAATTTTCAAAAATGATCTCTTGACCTACAAATTAACATCCTCAAGATCACTGTAGCGGCCGGTTTTGGCGGCCTCCTCGTGGAAGGGTTAAAATACATTAAGAGAAGATGATAGGCTTACATGGGCAGTCGTTGTTGTTGCAATACTTAATACAGGTCTATGATAGCAACAAGTAGGTGGGTAGGGTGGGGTAGGCTACCGGGCAAAGTATTAAAAAGATATTCGTGCAGTTGTCTTTATCTGAGATAATGAAATTTCGGTGTTAAACATTCTAAAGGATTTTGTTAGAAAAATACACAATTGTGCCCAAGTAAGTCACATTTTGGTGGCGGTTGCTTGAAATGACTTCCATAGGCCTAACGTTAGTCAATCGGTCACTGAATCCGGATGGTATATTAATACATTAATACCGCGCTCGTGTTGGTATCGATGGATCTCTGAGCTTCTTGACTATCAATTTCCAGAAAACTATACAGGTAAGGTGTTGACTATTTTGAAACCAATTTGTCTGGGTGCTGTTGCTGCTTGTGGCAGTAACATCGGCCAGTCAAATTAGTTTCAAAATATTCAGCAGCATGTTTTGGACTATTAAGCATTTAAAACGGACTAAATTGAGTCAGTCATGACGTCATGATTATGACGTCATTCTATACGTCACGTCGTTGATTATGACATCATATGACGTAATATGATGGATAGACAACATGAAAATGCCAATTAGCAAGTGGTATTAATTATCTTCCCTCCATCAGAGGACGAGTACATTGTATTCAGGGCAACAATCTATGATTGGCCTTGTTAAAATATGTGACCTATAAATATGGGTGGTCTCTTAATACAAGTGGTCCATATTGTGTGGGCCACGCATTACCAAGTGGTATTAGCCATGTAATGCTCAATTTGCTCATGGCAATTTCAATAGAGAGATCCATTTCTAGGTATGCCACGCCTATTTCTAGCTAAGCTCAACCACGTTTTGCGTGTTGGAATCGATGTATATATATATATATATATATATATATATATATATACGCTGAATAATGAATTCCCAGACTTCCAATTTCAAGGTAACTATACAGGTAAGCTGATGACTATTTTGAAACTAATTTGACTGGGTGCTTTTAAAGGTGTACTGCCTCTGGCCGCAACAACGCCAGGTCAAATTAGTTTCAAAATATTCAACATGATGTTGATTAAACAGTAAAGACATACAATTCGTACACTTGCCAGACTATTCAATGTTCATGACTGAGCTCGATACGCCATTCATTTACACATTTTGGATTGTGACGTCAGCCTGTATATGAAGTAATTGATTATGACGTCATATCCTTCAGTTACAGATCGAACCCAGCCATTATCATAGAAAATGACTGTTGCATAAATAGCAAAGACATACAAATCGAACAGCGTCTAGTCAAATTAGTTTCAAAATATTCAACAGCATGTTGATTAAATAGTAAAGAGGTGCAATTCGCATACTTGACTGGCTATTCAATGTTCCTGATTGAGCTAGATACGTCATTCATTACATGTTTTGATTGTGAGGTCCAGCTACATCTGACCTAAATAATTATGACGTCATATACAGAAAAATCCATTATCATAGAAAATGTCCTATGTCTAATTGCCGTCCAAGAGACCATTATGGTTTTTCGTTTGCAATTTACTACTGGAATTATAGGATCGGTTATCCAACCAGTCATTCCAGTGGTAAACTTTCAAAACAAGTTCTCCGGCGAGTAGCTAATGCAAATGGACATTTCTCACGATCACCGCAAGAAGCCATTTGTGGCCAGTTTGATAGAGTGCTAAAGTGGACATATAAGAGACGCCGCGAGTATATATATATATATATATAAGATATCACTATGAGCAACATACAACGTGTATTAATATTAGAAATGTAACGATAATTCTGAACACTCAAAGTATCCAAATCCCACCATAAATTCCTTTTGTAGACAATTAACTAAGCAAACTGACTAAAGGGAGTAATTTCCACACTTCATGCAAACAAGATCTCTGTCATTGAAAAGATTGGAAGATGGCATCGACAATGTGGTTGTGGTAATAGAGGGATCAATTTCTAACTATATCTC
The DNA here is from genome assembly GCA_034401795.1 of Chaetoderma sp. LZ-2023a. Taxonomy (NCBI): domain Eukaryota; kingdom Metazoa; phylum Mollusca; class Caudofoveata; order Chaetodermatida; family Chaetodermatidae; genus Chaetoderma; species Chaetoderma sp. LZ-2023a. Next base: position 275,148,172 of record CM067369.1, on the reverse strand, counting down.
ACCCATTTCTATCTATGCCGTGCCAATTTCAGGCTTAAGCCGGCCCACATTTATCGTGTGTTGGACTCGATTTATATAATTGAACCACGTATTCCCAGAATCCCAATTTCAAGGTAATTTATCATGTAAGATGTTGTATATTTTGAAAATATTTTGACTGGAAGCTGCTGCTGCATATGTCAGCAACAGCTCCCAGTCAAATTAGATTCAAAATATTCAACAGAACATTTTAAAATTGTAATGTCACCAATGGCAGGCAAGTCACGCGCGCTCATGACGGTGCTACGTCATTCCGAGTGTGACGTCAGTTAACTAGCAGCTCAATTAATTATAGCATCATATACTTGAATGACAGATCTGATTACTCCATTACAAGAATATTTCAAATGTGGGAAACACAAATGCATAGTTATCTAATAGAAGAGTTATGTTGAACTGATATCAGAATATATGCTGAAACAACAGAGAAAGGATATATGCCTATCGTAATGATAGCTACGGACAACAGACCTTCATAAATCGCTAATGGAATACACATAGGAATGGCTAAAACCATGAAGTAGTTAGCGCACATTTATTTTACTTGTGTTATTGTAGGCATCGCTGAATGGCGAGTGGGCAAACAAATAGTCTGATTCTGAGGGAAATTATTTGCAAAACGTCTGTAAATAGAGTGATCTATTTCTATCCCTACTCAACTGATTGATAACAAAGTTCCGCCCATATTTTTCCAGACTTGGAATCGGTTTGAAACGTTGAAATTGGAATTTCTACAATCTAAATCTTAAGGTACCTGTACATCTAAGCTAGTGAGTATTTTAAAACTAATTTGACGACGTCTGTTGCCATACATTAACGCTTGATCTCCACGATAATAGTTTCCAGTCGTGATGAAAACCTGTCACTTGCACGCCCCAGTAGACATATTATTGGCCATGGTGGCACGAATAGATTCCAATGTCTGCTAAATGAACAAACTCCTTGCTAATAGATCTGAGAAACCTTTTTGAAATGATCGTCTGATGAACAACATCATAGAATAATGTTAGTTTAAAAAATTGAGTGAAATGAATGTCAAGTTTGGTCATTATTGTTAGTACAAAAACATTGAGCACAGATACCGGTGATTTAATATGGGCACATAGAGCAAACCGTTCAATAGAATTCAAAAACAAGAGAAGACTATTTCTGGCAATCTACAACTAGAACAACTACCTAGATAACACAGCGAGTTAATCCAGTGGGAAAAATAAAAAATAATTTTCGATTATATATTCCTGCAAAAACTATATTTTCCTGATCAAATTTGAGGTTTAAAGGGTTAACGCCATTCTACTTAAATTGATAAACATTTTTATGATTTCTAGATTATCACGGTATCAAAAACATCCATTCATATTATTTTCAAATTTTCAGCTCCCTCCCTTGACACGTATTCTGAAAATTTGAATGATGACTGATTATGTGATAACCACTGTTCCTTTCGCTGATCTATCATTAACATAATGATATATAATTATAGCAACTCTCTTCTCACCCCTCCGCCCACATCTCTTTCTCAGGAGATATCGCTCTCGAACACGCATCTCTCTGTACCCCCCACCCCCGCCTCTCTCTCTCTCTCTCTCTCTCTCTCTCTCTCTCTCTCTTTCTCTCTCTCTCTCTCTCTCTCTCTCTCTCTCTCTCTCTCTCTCTCTCTCTCTCTCGCTCTCATATGCCGAGACAAGAAAAATGGCAATTTCGTATACGTTTATTGAAGAAAGTGACTGTACCAAGGATTAAAATACAACGCAGGAGATAAATGGTCAGTGAGACTCACACCTTCGTTTCTGTTCTGTTGTGGAAATAATAGAAGCTCTAAACTGACCGGTTACAAATGAATGTGGAATATATATCTTTCAGATGATTGTATTCGGAATACGTTTCTGAAAGAGGGCCATATATTACACAGTCTGTGTAAGAGAAATGGATTATTCCAGGATATCATAGCCAGTGTAGTTTATCAATCAGCATAGTGTCAAAATAGATTAATTATTTATCATTTGGCATTGCTTATCCAGCAGTCCTCAATTCCCCGTTCACAAACATGGCCACTCACTGCCCTTCCACATACCAACCAGTCCCCGAGGCATTGCTCTTTAGCATGGGCCAACTGTCCCTCCACATTTCCACAAGCCACTAGTCCATTCTCTCTGAATGTGCCTCCACATACTCACCAGTTCCCAATGCTTTATTCTCTAGCATGGATCACTATATCCACCAAGTTCCAATTCTCTAGCATCAATCCTTACTGTGTCACCACATATCCACCAGTCATCAATGTCATGTTGCCAACAACATTAGTGAAATGCAGCGTATGTTGTGTGAGAGCTGACAACGCCATTTTCCCTAACAATAGCTAGTTAAATAAGTATCAAAACTACAACTATTATTCATGTATGTTCTCTGAGGATATTCTCATGTTGCAGAAAATGTTGCCACCTGTTGTTCTGGGCATTTAATTGGCCACTGGAATATACTAATTGTAATAAGCTGCTCATAAACTCCAATTTACAACACTAATATCACAGTATTGTTGCTGTCTATGCCAGCACAGCTACTGTATATATAATCTTGCTATATTTTCTACGTAATAATTCGTAGATTTACTACTAATGCTCAACAATGAATGCATTACATGTGATAAATTAACTGTAGGATTGAATACCTATCGTCCATCAAGAAGTCGAAATCTGTGGATTTTCAACTTTGTTTTGTTTGACAGATGAGCAGTGGAGTTAAAATCTAAGATTCCAGAGCCCAAAAAGAGAACGGGTGTATATAGACTGAGCATGCTTTACCCCGTAACAGACATGAACACGAAGACGGATCTGTGATGGGTAATTGACGGATATCTCCCAGAAATAGAAAGGGTGTATCTAAACGGAGGGCAATTCACCCCGTAACAGACTTGGAAATTAAGATAGATCTGCCATGGGTAATTGGCTGCTTAAGCTCCAAAAATGCCATAGCAATAGAAGATAAAACTAACGTTGTGGGAACATGGGCCACATTTAATTCTTTGCTCTCCTCAAATAACAGTTTGACCGATGTTGACCTACTAGCGCCTGTGATCAGGTTTGCTCATACAGACTATAGCACACTATACACGGGCCTCGCGAGAGTACGTGATAATACGATTCGTGTACTTGGAGGTGACTCAGTCACTCTAATGACTCTTGATTCCCGGCTGTACGATATGACAATGAAGCTGTGGGTTGGTAGAAAAGTTGTCATAAAGCAGTTTCTTTTCGACCAGTCGAACTTCATGTTGTGTTTTGGGCACTGGCTACATTGAGAAAATATGTGGAGGGGATCGGAATTGATAAAGCCTGAATAGAGGCTCGACTGTCACTTACAACTGTAACGCAACTTTTCAATGGGAAACACATGCATCGAGCACTAGAAGCACACACTGTTACTTTAATTGCTCTATGTGTCTTTGCTTTCAGCATTTCTTGGCAAGAGAACCTGAAGAACGGACATTCCTGAATGAATCATCTATTCACCTGGCAGAGACATATCAGAGAGAAGCCAGCAATACTGCAGGCGAAGTTCACTATCTCGGCAATGGTGTTACAGACACAATCACTATGTTCAAATCTAGATATGTTGTCAATAAACTTGAACGATTTACACGTAATGCAAATATGGTCCAACGATTCATTCTCAACTACATGAAACAGTCTGAGACAATGCATTTGGTAAAGTGTGGATGCAAACGAGGATGAACAGGAAAATGTTGCCATTGGAATAACAATATCTCATGCACAGAAGTATGTGGCTGTTTTAGCTGCAACAACAAATCTAATAGGGTAAACAATTAGACTCACCTGTTGTGAAAGACGTTGAGGATGCTGATTGAGATATCAACTCAATGGCCTGTAACTATTTAATGTTGTAATATATCCAGTCGAACCTCACCATGTTGCCATCTACTTTGAATGCCAGCACTTACCTAAATTGTAATATTAATCCGGTGTCTAATAGCAAAATGTGTTGGCAAAGGGGCATTTGCCCATATATTTTAATACATTACAAATATATTAATGGTAATAACTCTGGTTTGTGAAGGGTACCATCTTAATTTTTGCAAGTCTTATATATATTGGCAATTGGAATATATCTGCCATATTTGCTTCCAATCCACCCACAAATATAGGAAATAACCAATATTGTTGACAGCGAGACATACACATGGATGAGAGACGGACGGATTGCCATGGTAAAAGACCATCCAGGGGCGCAAAAAATTGACATCATATTTTTTTTAAGATTCACAATCTTGAGACACAAAATCAAGTGAAAGTTCCCTTTTAACAAAACTATTGCACAAAATTACATAATGATCTACACTTAGTAGTACATAAGTTGCATGCCCGTGCGTGCGGACCTCGCGTGCTGGCACATTATAGCTAAATATTTTAGGGGGACAGGGGAGCAGTGTAGGGATTTTCCCGACATGCCCTAGTATTCTATCTACGTAACCTTTATCGGCCCAACTTTAAGGGTTAATTAGAATGAACTTTTTAATTGACTTTCCCTTCCAAGCTTATCACACTATTTCATTCTAAGTGCTAAGTGCTGTTACTGGGTGGTTATATATAAAAATTATCTGTCAAAATGTCCAACACACCGAGGCAACAACATCCTCCAGTCAAAATAATCAGCATATAATTTCTTACATGTATAAAAGTATGGACCTGAGGAAGCTAAGGATTTCGGTCGAGGACAGATTCAGTGGGCAAAAGCGAAAAAAGGACTGAGTGCAGCGATAGGATGGTTCTACTACTACAGCCACAGTAATCATACATAAAAGTTTAGAAAGTTCTTTAAAACATAGATCTACAAGCTCCCAAAAATATTTTAGGCCCAAAATATTCTTAATCAAGTCCCTAAATCAAATTCACATATTGATTTTTAGTTTTATTGCATTTAGGCAAGCAATTTAAGCCTCTAAAAGTATACAACTTGAACAATTTAATTTTCAGGCAATCTATTGTGAATATGTAATTTTAAATAATTTCATGTACATTTATATGATGTAAAAATATTATGCTGACAATTTAAAACTATTTTGACAGGAATCTGTTGCTTCCGCAGTCAGCAGTAGTTTCCCGTCAAATTCTTGTCAAATTAGATTTTAAAATATTCAACATTTTTCCAGTGATTATTTTAAAATTTTGATTTTCGAGTACATGGCCTACTCCCGCCTACCTGTTTTCGGAAAAGACGAAGCGTATACATTATAGGAAATATCAAATCGACAGAGCTGAGATGACAAATCATCGTTTTAATGTACTAAGGTAGCAATACAAGTAAGCCTAGTCGCGGTAGCAATGCATGTTTTATTTCAATGAGTAGAACTGATAGACATCAAATATCGGGCAGTGTAGACCTTATGACGGGAAACAAAAGGTACCGCTGAAAGTGTGAAGATTCGCATGTACAGTCAGTCATATATAAAGATATATGGATGTAATGTTATATAGAACTACCGAATAGAAATCCAATTTGACTGCATTTTGCAATATGTTGAGCATAATAGCAATATTGATGATCACAATTGTTTCCATAAACGTGCGCTTAGATTACGTTGCAGTGAACAGACAAATATAGTCAAATATATTATAAATATAAAAATCTACAGTCTTCCATTAATGTAATAATTTAATCTGGCCTTTAATTGTCTCGTGTTGCAATACATATTAGAAAACGCATTTTCCTGGAAAGACTTGGTTTCTCAAAGCCCAATGGTTTCTACCGTCCATGTCACAAATGACTCAGACATAGGATGCTAAGTACAGTATGCTGGTAAACATTGTCAGCGTCTTGGAATCTTCTGGTCATAAAAAGCTAACATATCGATATTGGCGGCATGATTTCGAATTTTTACTCTCTACGAACCACTCACTTTAGACTCATCAGATCATATTCATTCTGAAATCCTGGACACAATTGTATAAAACTTGCTGATTACTCAGAAAGACTTGTGGCATAAATGCGTTGCTGCTAGTGGAAGCAATGTACTTCTGACAGCTTGGTTTCACCTTACTCAGTATGATCTTTATTATAAGATATAATATATTTTACAATATAGCAGTAGATGGGAGAATACGTGCAAAGAAAAAATCGCCGTGACTTTGTTGTGATGAGCACTTTGGAGTTTAACTACTGTTTGAATAAGTCATCTTCCAATAAATGGCAGATCATTTATTTTAATATGTTACAATTGAACATTTTCGGGCACATAAGTGCGTGCTATAAATATTATTTCGCGAGAACTGGCATGTTATGTTACTGTAGAATAGGAGTTTGGATTATCAAATATTTTTCCATTACAAAGAGATGGGGTTTAACCGAATATTCCAATTTGACAGTCTAATTAATATGTGTAACCTGCCAAATCTAGACTTATAGCAACCCCAGGGGCCATAAATTCATAGACCGACATCCATACGGATACATAATACATCTCTAATGGAATCGTAAGATATAAAAATAAAATGTCATGATTGAATCTGGTTATATTGTGTCCCATTGTTGTTATAAGCATATTCAAACTAATGATCACCATGTATTCACTTCCTTTTCCCAAGAATCTCCCATCAATTTTAAGTACACATGAATCAGTTTTGCTTTAATATGTATCTCTTCTACACACGTGGTCAGGACCATATTGCCATGGGCATATGAGACGTCTTTGCTAAATACTAGCAAGGGCCCGCATTAGTAATACATACACTTCGATGAACAGTTATCAAGTTACTAATGTATTGGCACAGCTGACTGCTTATTTGGTGCCATGGACATATTCATCCAGAGGCATGAAGAAAATGGTTCTTCCAGAGACCGCTAGGACGAAATCACCCCACATGAATATTCAGGAGAAATGGTCCATCCCAGAATTTCGGGTGAAATTGCTCTTCTGAGCAATGCATAGGAAATCGTAATTCCAGAGACTTCAGATGAAACATGTAAATATTTTACATGATTATACTGGTCCTGTAATTGTTGATACGCTGAGCTAAAATTAATGACAAGATTGAAAAAGAAGAATGAAGAGGATGTAGTGTTATAGCACTTGAGACATAGTGTCCCCTCATTGCTTGTTGATTTACTAATTATGCACATTTATCACACATAATGTCATAGTCCGTTGATATGTTTCAAGCAATCACATTTTGATAGCACTGTCATAAAGATTGACACAGTGTGAGTGCAGACGATTCCACTTCCAACAACCCTAACATCTGAGATAATATGTGATGTATAAGCAGTCACTCATCTCTAATGTTCCTAACTTTCGAAAGCAACGCCAACCTACTAAGCTAGATCTGCCACATGTTCTAGCATACTCTAGGTATTGTTGCCTCGGTTGAAGAAGTGGCGACCCGGACGTTAGCAATCTTAGACCACAATCATGTGCTCCAGAGACAACACATAGATAGAAGCTGATAATAAAGAGACAGACCTTCCACATGGGCCACCTAGCTTTTAGTACCAACATTTAGCGTTTCCAGGGAGAGGCATTCGAAAGACCACTTGTTATAATGAAACATGTTGTGGCTATACATGTCCTTAGTCGATGTTGTCCCTTAGCATAAAACATGAGGTGAAGCAGCAACCACAACCGTCATTAACTCAATACAGTTGACTACAGTTGGACTGCAAATCCAAATGCAACATATCTGTTAGCGATTCTGTCAGAAAAAATTGGGTGTCGTTGTTAGGAGAACCTACAACCAGAAGCTGATCATTATATGGCAAATCTTACACACGGGTCATTTATATTTTGTTGCCAAAACTTAGCTTTCTCTTAAGGACAGCGGCTCGATCAAACCAGTTGCCATCAGGAAGCACCACGTTGTGGCTCTATTTATTATTGATCGATGCTCGAAAGAATTGTCTTAGCGTAAACCATTATTTAGTCATCTATCGCAAGTGCTGTGTATAAAGTGAAGCAGCAAACCAGTGCTTTCACTAAGTCAATGCAGAAGTGCTGCAAATCTAAATACTTTGTCTGGCTGATGATTTGATAAAGTAATCGGAAACAGATCTGTTACAGATTTTGTCAGAAACATAACCAGCATTGACATTTATATATCATGTATTAGAAACAGAGTAAAATCATATTAAAGATATTGGGAGAGTAAACTCTGACCAATCGAACTACAACATATGAAACATAGTCTTGATCTAATGAATACAGTGTTTCTCAACAGCTACATCCTTACATCTCCTTATGTTTCTCTGTATCTCTCCATGCTGCTCTACCGCCAGCTCCTGCCCTTTCTCTCACGCCATCCTGTTCTCCATTCTCTCGCCCCTGCTTCTTTATCCTGCCTCTCCCTCTCTCTCTCTGTGTCTCCGTTACATTCGCCCCCACCCTCTCTCTCTCTCTCTCTCTCTCTCTCACTCTCTCTCTCTCTCTCTCTCTCTCTCTCTCTCTCTCTCTCTTTCTCTCTCTCTCTCGCTCTCTCTCTCTCTCCCTCTCTCTCAACAAACCTATCCCCCCCCCCTTCTCTCTCCATCACTCTCTACTTGTCATTTCACCGTTGCCCCAAACCATGCTCCCTCCCACAACCCTTCTATCTACATATCACCTCAATTCCCCCTCTCTCGCGTATCCCACAATTCAATTGATGCATATAACGAGCTCCGTGGTGCCTCCTTTATCTATCCATCACAGTCCTGTTGGGTTTCTCTCCGCTCCCACAATCCTTCGCTATACATGTCGCTCCCTCATTCTCTCTCCAGCCTATCCCACAATTCAATCGATGCATAATAGCGGCCACAATTTTGAAACAATATTGTGTTTTCTCTTAGGAATTATCTCTATTGGACTTGGTAAAATAGAGTAATAATTATGCAATGAATCCAGCATCGATATTTATTTCTTCTGGCTGCATTATCCCCACTATAGACGAACGGCAGAGGGTAATGGTAACCTTTTAATATCGTGTATTCATTTTGTTCCGAATTCTCTGAGTACTTGGAAATTAATTGACGAATTTTCCGAGGCGAGAGACACGGCAAAATAACGTAGGGATGTCGAAGCGACTGTACTCGAGATTATTTGTATAAAAGACTAGCGCGTTCGTTTCTGTGCCATTGTGGAAATGATGGATAGTTGTGAATGGACCGTTTACGAATAATTGCAGACTGCAGAAACATTAGTGACATTAGAAAGCACTAGACAAAAGAGTCTACCATTAAACTGGTAGCTTCATTGGTCTTATCTAGGCTAGAATATTGCAATAGGATGCTATCGGGTGCGCTAAAGGCACTCATTCAACAGTTTCAGTCAGTCCAGAACGCTGCAGCTAGTGTAGTATCTCTTTGTAGCAAATATGAGTACCCCCTCCCCCCTCCCCCGTACAGTACGATATACGCTGGTTACCAATAGCTCAAAGAATCCGTTATAAGATCACATGCCTGACTTATCGATGTAATAATACGGTGCAAACCTATTTGTCCGACCGTCTACAGCTATATGCCTCAGGCCACGGTCTACGATCCAAAAATAAGCAGCTACTCAAAATCCCTAGCGCAAAAATGTCAACATATGGGGAAATGTCTTTTTCTTTTACTGCCGCCACTGAATGGAGCAATCTCTCTATAAGCCTTAAATTGACTCCTACCTTGCCCACTTTTAAATCCAGTCTGAGAACATTCCTATTTACTCAGTCGTACTCGTTAAATTAATTTTAATGTCGTCTCATATTGTAAGCGCCTCAAGCATGCCACTGCGTGGATCTTCAAGCGGTATAAATGTACTTTCTTCTTCTTCTTCTTTTTCTTCTTTTTCATCTTCTTTTTCTTCTTCTTCTTCTTCTTCTTCTTCTTCTTCTTCTTCTTCTTCTTCTTCTTCTTCTTCTTCTTATTATTATTATTATTATTATTATTATTATTATTATTATTATTATTATTATTATTATTATTATTATATGTTCAGGATAGAGTCTGGGAAACAATCTCTATGAAAGTCGCTCATATATCAGATAGGTTTTGTAAATCGATTATAGGGATATAATACTGTGTGTATGCTATCAATCACCCTCGGGTATAGAGCGTATACAAATAAACTATAGACGTGTGATCTCTAAATACAGGTGACTTGCAATAATTTATGACTTTTGAAGCTAACAGTTTGAGCACCTGTCTTAGCTAGCTATTTCACCGATAAATTCTAGAAAAGTAAATTCTTTAATATAAAGCTTATTCGATTGAATATTTTGAAATTAATTTGACTGGAAGACGTTGTTGTCTAAGACAACAACGGCTTCCAGTAATTTAATTTCAATATATTCAACATATTTCTTGTTTGTTTGCCTTGAAGTATGGGTGGATTCTATAGGTGAAATGGTTAGTTAACCATTCGTCAGTATCAAGAACTCTGAATTTACAATCCAGATCAATATATTGGATACGATTTTATTGACAGTTAGTGCTGATCTAGCCAGCAATAATATTCAAATAAGAAGAAATACATCCATCATCCATCCTATTCTGTGAAATGATTGACTGTAGGATATGGGATGAACGTCACCAAAACGGGAAACTCTTACAGGAAGTAAATAGGAAGATATCATGAATTTTACAAGCTGCATGATCAGACTATGACCCAATATGCCAGTTCTGTTGCGTTTCCTACCTGCACAATCACACTGTATTTGACATACCAGTGTTTACTTATTTTAGTTTTTGTGAATTGTATTCTTAATACTGTATAAATGCATACACTGAGGGTGTTCACAGATCTCCACTCGGAATATAACTTTGTCTTAACAAACTTTTTGTAGCAGGTCTCTTTCTAATTTTATCATGGAGACGATGCAGAACTTACTACTGATCATGTGTCAATGGCTATCTGCAAACAATATTGTAGACAGTATTCTCTATATAGCTAAAAGATGTTGAGTGGTAGAGCTGCTGCAATGTGCTATCGCGAGCTCTAAAGTCCGATGGTCGGTCAGTTATCTGACCTTATAAATAGGTGGCAACCATGTAGGAGCGAGTAATGGGAAAGTTGACAAATATTCATCTGTGAAATTCTGGAGATAATATCTTATTTCTTTTCGATCCTACTGGAATTTAATGTAATACTGTAGGTAATTATTTGGCTAGATCCTCATCAAACTGGCCTATAGCAGCAGAAAATCAGTTTATGTCTTGACCGTATGATGAGCAACCAGTGGATTGGTGTTATTCAAGCACTGTCCGTGTAATTGGAAAACGAGATTTATAGGATAAAGAAAAGGCAACGTCACTAGACGTCCATTAAAGCAACTATTCAACTTATTCACGATTTCCTTGAATGTGTGGGATAGGATTAGATGAATTTGCTGAGACGATGATAATTGCAAAATCCTATGGTCTTTGAAAACACGAATCTGTCTGTAGAGCTTTTGTCTGAAACCGTCAGTGATTGGAAAACTATGTCGATTTTTCGCATATACTGTAAAGATAGATTGCGACGACCGGGTGGGTTATCGAGGACTCTTCTGATTGCTTGAACATGCATAGGCCACAAAAGATGTCCTCGCCTGGATGAGAAAATAAAATTGATTACTTACTGATAATTTGTCACGGGTAAGTTTTACCATTCACGTATCTATTGATTCAGGATCGGCTGGTTGTGGTAGTTCTCTAACTGCCTTCGATAGCGTTTGGTATAATAGACATCATCATTAGGAGCAAAACATGAGAATATATAGTTGGCAATGTTAGAGCAGTTGAATTACAATGGGCTCCGCTTGATGTGATGATCACGTAACATAATTCTTTTAGAAATTGTTTTAAAGCTAAATGCATGGACTACCTTATGAAGTAAGGAGACTGTTTCAAGTCAAGCCTTAACAATCATCTTACAAAATGTATAGTTATGGATATAATAAAGACACAATGATAAATACGGATTTAGAAGATTTAGAAGAATGTTTGTGTGTTACAGGTGGTTGTATCGTGTTATGATATCAGGCATTCCAGCATTTCCACGCTGATTGTCAACGATCCCTACATATTCTTAACAGTTAGGTTCTCTTAAAGCTACATGCATAAAATGAATCACAGCGACTTATTACTGCCTTTTGTGTGTGACGTCTGAGTATAATGCCTGTTGATGTGGTCAGTTGGACAATGACCACATGCATAATGAATGACCAATTGGCCCCATAAACTGTGAATTACTTTAAGCATTATGCATTCATGATTATGTATTTAGATAGATAATGAGATGCGTGTGTGTGGTATTACATGCATAAAAGTATTAGGGATTGTATTCACAACCCAACCCCACCCACCCCACCCCGGCATAAGAATTGTATCACTTCCATTTAACTACCTCTATTTTATGTGCCCGCGTCTGATAATGGCTGACTAGTTTGTAAATAATCTGATTTAAAATAGAGCTAGTCATGCGAAGTCGGTAAGTTGCAATGCATATCTAATTATATATATATAAGTAAGCTATATTCGTGTACATGATGTGGTTTTATTGGTGAATTAGCATCACGCATGCACACAACCACGCCGGCAGCCCCACACGTGCACGCACGCACGCACGCACGTACGCACGCACGCACGCACGCACGCACACACAGACGCAATCAAGCACGTGCCCACCCGCCTGTTTGCATAATATACCTACATGTTAGTTGGAAAACCAACCTGCGGACAACACGTTGGAGACTGATGCATCCAACAAGAATCATTACCAAGCCATCTCCAGACAAATGTAGACACCATTCAATTTCATTTATCAATGTTTTATTCTGGATTTCTTTGAGTAGTTGGAAGCTAGTTTGTGAATTTATTGAGATGAGAGAAAGGACACTGTTTCGTGCGTCTACGAAAAACAAACCACTACATCAGAGACATGTGGTCCAAATGATCACGAAATGGAGGACAAGAGTTTTGTGTCCATTTTCGTAAACATGTTGTAGCGAGTGGTTTGAATGGCATCGTTATCAAGGCTCCATCTATAGCCACCGGATCATAGTAACAATACTACTCTGAATAACATATACGTGTGTGTGTGCTGTAATCTGATGGTGTTTTGTGCATGCCACTTATTGATTATATGCCTTCAAACGCAAGCGACCTGAGGTTCCCATCAGGTATTTTAAGAGGCTCATGTCACAAAATAGTTTTGCTCTCGACAAACATAAGGTGTGTATGTATATAGCATAACATGTTATCGATAAATAAGTTTAAATTATTGCGTCCTCTTTTTCAGATTTCGATCCCTAAGAAGGCCAGTGACTTGGCGAATTAAATAAAACACCTCCAAATTGAAAATTGAATAATGCCAATAGCCGTGCAAAGTAATGTAACAGTTATTCTGTCTCCCGTATTTCACGAGTACGATTTACCATGTTAATGTACTTTGACGATTTGATGCCATGGTATATAACGTCAACACCAGGCTATTCTCTGTGTGTATCCATGAATTTCCAAAGAATATTTGTGTTTAGACAAATGGAACCAAACAAAACCTGTAACTGTCTCCCCATTATAAGGATTTATTAAAGTGTCAGACCCCCATGTGATTATATTTAATAGTTGTTATCAATTATACTAATGGTATGGCGCTTACAAAAAAACCCCAGAATCAAAACAGAATTAACATCAAGTAATAATCGAATCCCCATATTACGCATATGCCATGATGCTTCTACAGACTACAGTATTGATTGTGATTAATAATGTAAGATCTTTCGAACATTGCTCGCAATTTATTTTTATTAAGGTCAATCTCCAAGTCACCTCTCATTTCAATACTGCTAAAATATTCATGTGATTGCCTTTATTTCCAGGAGTCTATCGAAAATAATTTGGAGTCTAAGAATGTGTCTTATAAAAAAGCGCGATGAGACAGCTTGGGTTAATTACACAGGTAAATAGGATGGTTTAGAATGGCAATATTCTCTTGTGCACCAGACGGTGTTTTGGAAGCTTGAAGCTCGGTTCATATTTGAAACACTAACCACATTCAAATAACTTCATTCCACGATAACCACATATGCACCCTTTAGGAAAGTTTTGAAATAATTCGATTTGAGCTGTCACAGCATCCCAGTTTCTTATTGTCAAGATATTGAGTTTTCCATAAACTGTTGATTATTCACTGTATATGACATATTAGCTCGCGATTGTGAACAGATGATTTAAAAGTTTAAAACAGTTTAAATTAACAAAAATTAGGAGGCAATTATCATATATATGACATTTGACCCGACTGATATTTAATTTCAAATCACATTTAATATACGTGAGCCACATTATTAAAGAGCGTTCAGGCAATGGGACAAATGACAATTTAGTAAAATGTAATGACGGTCTGACGTATGACTCTTTATGGTATGACTCTTTATGACGGTAGTGAAAAAGAAATCGACATGATGATGGTACCGTGAGTGAACCATGTGACGTCATTGGCGCCACTGAAGTAACTGAGCATGTAATTGAGTCACGGACTGATATCACGGATGTTTCGCTGGCGAATGGCAATGTGTGTGACATCATAATTTCACTGCTGTAGCATAAATGATTTTGTATGTCTCACTTAGACAGAATCTATGTGTGCATACTGGTCATTTGTGTCCATCAAACCTCGTGTGTGTGTGTGTGTGTGTGTGTGTGTGTGTGTGTGTGTGTGTGTGTGTGTGTGTGTGTGTGTGTGTGTGTGTGTGTGTGTGTGTGTGTGTGTGTGTGTGTGTGTGTGTGTGTGTGTGTGTGTGTGTGTGTGTGTGTGTGTGTGTGTGTGTGTGTGTGTGTGTGTGCGTATATATATATATATATATATATATATATATATATATATATATATATATATATATATATATATATGTGTGTGTGTGTTTGTGTATGTGCGTGCGTGTGCGTCTGTGTGTCTATGCATGCATATGTGCGTTTGTGTGTGTATGCGAGGGATCTGTTATTAGATACAAAAATGACGGAACTGATTAATGAAGCCTAAGTATTTAAAAACGCCGACCCAGGTATTTACATAGTTACCTATGCATACCTGCCAGTCTGCAAACTGTGAGTGAGTGAGTGAGTGAGTGAGTGAGTGAGTGAGTGAGTGAGTGAGTGAGTGAGTGAGTGAGTGAGTGAGTGAGTGAGTGAGTGAGTGAGTGAGTGAGTGAGTGAGTGAGTGAGTGAGTGAGTGAGTGAGTGAGTGAGTGAGTGAGTGAGTGAGTGAGTGAGTGAGTGAGTGAGTGAGTGAGTGAGTGAGTGAGTGAGTGAGTGAGTGAGTGAGTGAGTGAGTGAGTGAGTGAGTGAGTGAGTGAGTGAGTGAGTGAGTGAGTGAGTGAGTGAGTGAGTGAGTGAGTGAGTGAGTGAGTGAGTGAGTGAGTGAGTGAGTGAGTGAGTGAGTGAGTGAGTGAGTGAGTGAGTGAGTGAGTGAGTGAGTGAGTGAGTGAGTGAGTGAGTGAGTGAGTGAGTGAGTGAGTGGAGTGAGTGAGTGAGTGAGTGAGTGAGTGAGTGAGTGAGTGAGTGAGTGAGTGAGTGAGTGAGTGAGTGAGTGAGTGAGTGAGTGAGTGAGTGAGTGAGTGAGTGAGTGAGTGAGTGAGTGAGTCCACTCTAGCCTAATTAAAATAAAACATCCAGATGCTAACAATAAGATCGTACCGACACCAAATGACACTCACAACATAGTAGGGACACTCCAACAATGCAACAACAGCAATTGCATCACATGCAAACAATAGATGAACACTGCTGACAAATTCACTTTTTTTAGTTTCGTCACTGGTAAAGACTACAAAATCAACACACAAATGAGCTGCAATACCACCAACATTATTTACCTCGTAGAATGCAAACAATGCAACTCTCAATACATAGGAGAAACAAGTCAAACACTCAGCAAACGACTCACACAACATATCCATGCAATCCGACACCAAACAGAGACGAGAATCTCATGGCATTTCAACCATCCAAGACATTCTATGAAAGACATCACGATAAGACCAATTGAAAGAATTTTTACAGATAACAAAAAACTAAGATTAAACAGAGAACACTACTGGATCAAAGAACTCAAAACGATTCACCCGTTCGGAATAAACAAAAAAGCATAACACACTCACCCACCCACCCACCCACCCACCCACCCACCCACCTACCCACCCACCCACCCACCCACCCACCCACCCACCCACCCACCAACCCACCCACCCACCCACCCACCCACCCACTCACTCACTCACTCACTCACTCACTCACACATAGGTTTGGGGGTGGGTGGTGGGTGGGTGTGGAGAGATTAGCCAGTTTAATCACGAGTCCTCTAATAATATATGTTTCGTGTGATCTAAATGCAAACATGCTGTCTACCAATTCCTCATGTGAACTTGATACCAATGACGATCAAACAAATATTTGCCATTTATTTTTCATTATCCTGCCAATTGTGTGCGAGTCCATCATATCTGATGCATTATGTACATTGGCAGCATGTTTTATGCTAAATTCATGTAATAAGAATTTGATGGCTGCAATTTTTCTATATTGATTTCAATGGAACCATGTAGATAAGGTGTCAAATATTTATAATGGCACATACATACCATGTTACACGAGCAAGCAACCAGTTCATCGGCATTATCTTTTATCAATCTTTGTCATTCCCCTTCATTGTCATCATCAAATGTTCTTTTATCATCGTTCATCATCATCATCATCATCAGCATCATCATCATCATCATCATCATCATCACGACCACCACCACCACCACCGCCACCACCACCGCCGCCGCCGCCACCACCGCCGCCACCGCCGCCGCCACTGCCGCCGCCGTCGCCGTCACCGCCGCCACCACCACCACCACCACCACCACCACCACCACCACCACCACCACCACCACCACCACCACCACCACCACCACCACGACCATCTGGCAAGTGGTTCGTTCATCATAGATATACTACTAAATATGGCCATGGTATGGCAGTGCCTTACCATATACTCAACTACATAATTGACTGAAACTAGTAGCTGGCAAACGCGATTACAAAATAATTAGTATGATTTCAACAATAATGTATATATAACTTACTATCTAGTTGTGTGCTTGTATGCGTGAGCGCATGCCTGAGTCCATGCATGCATGGGTGCGTGTCTGAGTCCTTGCATGCATATGTACGTGCTTGTGTAGTCACGTACATGCGCATTAAGAAACCATTTCCATAGAGCATCTTTTCATGAACATCTTTAAATAAAGGCTAGCGACCTTTTCATAATTTCATTTTCGTTTCTATATTGAATGCTTGACCACATACCCTTAGCTCAACATTAGAAGTAAGTGTTGCTTTGATGAGTAAGGCTCTTTTCTTGACATTCCAGGACATGGGCTTCAGAACACCTAAATCCTGGAAAAATCTTGATTTAACTGAATAATCATACACCTCCTAGTTGATTCTTATCTGTATCGTTTGCAACAAAATAACATGGAATCGCCAGTTTGTCATCTTTAGTAAGTGGCTCCATTCAAATATAATATCCATAACATGTATGATGCTGATATTTAGTTAAGCTTTCAAAATACAAAGCACAATATTTTTTATAATTAACTTATGTTGACAGTAGCCGTTATGCAATTCTTGAGTAAGCGTGTGCATAACTTGATAACCTTTATTTAGGATGATTGAGACATGGGATAGTGCCCAGACGTTCTGCCCTGCAGTGAAAAATCAAACATCTCACTAGTATTTATGTCCAATATTTGCATTGCGATTGAACACAACGTCGGAATTGAATTTATTTGAGCGCGTGTTATGGAGCTAGGTACCCAGACCATATTCCAGCTGTCAAAAGTCATTGCTGTACGAGTGTTTGGTGAATAGAGCTCTGTGCATGATTTGACCAAGAGTTGAAACCATTCATCAAGTTTACGAGTGCACAATAATAACATCGTCAGATTAATGGTCTCTCGAAAGACTGAAAGGGACATTACGAATTCTGGAGTCAGACGTTTGTTCCCTCGGCTATGTGGTGATATAGTACACCAGTTCATATTTAGTCATTTGAGTTGAATACTTAACTCGGTTTAACACAGGCGACTGAATACGTTCACCCTCACGCGCATGTGTGAAACCATGCATAGACACATATGTATGTAGTTTCTTTTATTATTGTCAAGCATTAGTTCTATGAACCCTGTCTTTGACGACGCACTGGCACTAGGATGTAGCTCATTCATCATCTGGAATGTAATTTTACCTTTTTCAATTTTCGACCCGAGTGGGGTTCGAACCTGGCAATTCCCCGACACCTTCCACCTAGCGTTTGGGAGCCGAGTGCTCTACCCACTAGCCCGCCATCCAGAGGACAAAACTCCTCTTTCACCGGATCAGCTTTCAACCACCCGACTCACAACCACACGAATTGACTGGAATTGATGGTGTACATTATATATATTTTTACTTCTGCGTTTCTGAGATATCTCCTG
The DNA here is from genome assembly GCA_034401795.1 of Chaetoderma sp. LZ-2023a. NCBI lineage: Eukaryota > Metazoa > Mollusca > Caudofoveata > Chaetodermatida > Chaetodermatidae > Chaetoderma > Chaetoderma sp. LZ-2023a. The sequence goes on along the minus strand of CM067369.1, from coordinate 275,129,672 downwards.
CTACATCACTAGGCACTCGCAAGTATGTAGGGTTTTTTTTTATTATTGTCAAGCATTAGTTCTATGAACCATGTCTTTGACGACGCACTGGCACTAGGATGTAGCTCATTCATCATCTGGAATGTAATTTTACCTTGTTCAATTTTCGACCCGAGTGGGGTTCGAACCTGGCAATTCTCCGACACCTGCCGCCTAGCGCTCGGAAACCGAGTGCTCTACCCACTGGCCCACCATCCAGACGACAAACATCCTCTTTCACAGGACCAGGTTTGAGCCATGCGATGCGGAGATGATCAGGTCACCAACATATATGTCAGTGAAGTAGAAACCACCTGATATACGCCCCATGCAAAGGGGCTGAAAGGAATGGAGAGATGATAAAAACGGATCTGCAACCGCTTAGGTTGCCATCAACATCCATGCAGCCAGTATCAGTAAAAGAAGAGCTGATGTTGCTTCAACTCTGCATCTTGCATCCACTGAACGACGAGTCCAGCCAAGCATGTCGGAAGAGCAGGTGGCCAGTGAAAACCTTGTCCGAGGGCAGTAGTCTATTTTGAGTATGTGTTTCCAACATGTGCCTTCTTCTACGACTGGTCTCAATTTGTGCATATCTGTGAAAGAAGAGCCACCCGATATATATTCAGCAGATCAGCATTGTTTCCAGGCTTCTTCATATACATACAATTCCTCTAGATTTCCTGGCTCATCTGGTCCTTGGAAGCCACTCGTTTAGTTCAACAGATTCGATTGCTGTAAATGTTCGCTAGTAAATACGTGTACATGTCCCCATAGATTGCACTCTATAAATTGTCTTCTTGACCACATGCGATCTGTGACTGAGGCAATTTAGATGTGTCTCCATGAGGCTAGAATAAACTGGTCCTTGGAGAATCGTCACAATTGTTTATTCTAAATGTATGGTGTATTCTGATAACATCTATTTGAATGGCTTCCTCCGACACCCATGACAGGTGGTACTATTGTTCTATATTTCGATCACTTGATTCCAAACTCCATTCTAGTAGGCTTACCTAGCTGATCTCCAGTAGTTGCTGTTTTCACTGATCGTATTTCTAGCTATTCATCCTCATAGTTGCATCTACCTTCTATGGCTCGGTCACGCAGGCCCTTTCCGAACTAATTTCTTATCTCATTCCTATTTAGCATCTAGGTCTGACAATTAAAGTCTTCTGTGGCAAGGTCACGCTGGCCCGTTGATAGTAATTCTCATGGCCATTTTCAGGTAATCATGTTTGAGGTGTTAGTAGATATTCACATGTGTCTGTATTAATTGATTCAATCGTTTCTCATTTTGTACAGGTTCTCACCAATGCTATTTAATTATCATACTTATTTGCTATTGGTTGTGTAACACTTTTCCTGAGGCTTGATTATTCTGGCCCTGGTACTATTCCTTTTAATCTCAATAAGCATAGTTGAGACACCTCACAACTCAAATGTCCTCCATGTAGATAATTCTAGTTCTTGGTAGTACAAGTCACTAAAATAACAAGACACAAAAATAACTGTTCAGCATTCTGCTTCATGAAATGTAGTTATTTTATATATATCCTCCACGAGGCTTGAATAAGCTGGCCCGTGGAGAGCTATTACGTTTAAATCAGTCTTCAAACTTTTAGTGGCCACATGCATATGTACTGATCATAAATGCATGTACATTGTAGTTAGCTGACATTGACATTTAAAACTTGTTGAATAATGGAGGTTCTACATTCCAAACCATATACAATTGTATCTGAATATATGTGGTCTGCGTGGCAATGTTTGTTTGGCCCGATAAAATCATATGTTCAGGAGTTGACTCTTAAAGGTTCAGTGCAAAATCGTGATTCAAAATCTGTTTGGCCATGACTAGCTTAATATAATCATCACATTCATATGAAGACCGCGTGACAATGTTTGATTGGCTCGTTTACACCCATATGCCATGTGTATTACAGCTTTTATGTCCATTTATATGGTTTAGAGGTTCGTCTTAATAGGGTCACATGTGCCATTGTTATTTGTATTTGATTCAGGTCTGGTCATCATGTAATTGGTTCTGTTATGACGTACTTGTTGTTGTCATGCTAGGATAGATGTAGTATCATTGTATATAGTCATGATAGTCAATATAAATATTCATATGTTGTACAGTAACATCTTCCTACTCAGCATGCACACCACTCTTGCAGCTTGACCACACTGGTCCTCAAGCCCCATTGCCTGGTTTCTCGGCTACTCACACCTCTGGTGCCAGATAATCTTACAGCTTGAGTATACTGGTCCTAGAGTCACTTTGCACCAGTTCTCTACCAATAACTGTTCTTGCACGTGTACATAGCTTCTGCAATTTGAATACTCTGCTCCATATGTGATTCTGTCAGGACCATCTATTTCATTCTTTCTTTTCCAGATGTCTGACAGAATATCACGGCATTGTATCAGCTGGCCTAAAATATTACAAGGTAGCGGATAGATAACGAATATTGTATATAGTCTGTGTGCAACTTCCTGTCCTTACCACTTCATAGAATAATTTGGTGTATATGTTTCATCGCCAATCACCAGATTTACAGGTTGCAATCATTGCTTGGAATTCTTTATATGTGTAACATGTGCTGAATGTTATTAGTGTATGCTCTCTCTCCACTTTTGTGCTGTAGGATTTCACCAGTTTGTGAATATTTATCCTTGTCAGGATTGTTTCCCGTTATTGTAGACTGTGTGTAACAAACTCCTGAGGTTTGGTCACCCAGGCCCTTGAGATTTGTTGCAATCACTTCTCTAAGGTTCTAATGGCTTTTCCCTCGTATGTGATAACTGACTGCTTATGTGGTTCGGTCACGCATGCCCGTTGGCATGTTATTCATCTCACTCTCTTGTGTTCACAGTAACATCTAATTTCAGAGGCTTGATCATGGTGGTACTGTTTAGATCTCTTGCCATCGGCTATCTCTCAGCCGCAACCTTGAAGTCGCCCACAATCTGACAATTAAAATGTTGGAAAAATTTAAATATAACGGGGACGAGTGTGTTGCTGAGCCATAATACATCATCGGCATGCATACGAAGATCACCGATGATTGCCGAGTGACGTCACCACGCGCCTCTCGAGTCCACAAGGGAGACGGTATCTGAATGGTCTACTGAGTGGACGTACTTCCAAAGCTGCGTCCGATGCCAAAAGTATTTCTCAATAATGTACTACATTGTGATATATTAATACGTAGTACAAACGCACTACAGCAGCAATGTCTTCTAATCCAATTATGTTCAAAATATTCAATAGTACATTTTATTGCGTTTTGGAAAGTTAGGTTTAGCTGTACTGTAGACCTGAATAACCAATAGAGACTCACGCCGCACACGTGACAGACATAATCTTCCAATCTTGACACATTAACAGCGACAAATTCCTGGCTAGTATTGCTAGTTCTGACATGTTCCTATGGACCAGTCAAAGATTCTGTCACTCTCGGAAAAAATCCCTTTAAAGGTTTTTAGATCATTTAGATACGTTACCAATAGGACATTGACTATCCTGCGATGTGTGGGATTACCCCTAACACCCTCTCCCAGGTGATTGCATTTGGTATCTGATGGCTGGATCCAAGCTGACGCTTTGCATTTTTTTTATAGAATTGGAATTACATAACCGAACGCTTAGGTTTTTGATCATGTAAACCGTTTTCAAATCATTGTGCCGCTAACTGCACTTACCACGACAATGATATCTGGAACAACGACTGAGGTGGGGAAAAGTGAAAGTGACCTAGAACACTATTAGCAATGCCCAACATGTATTAACGTTAGCAATGCAACCATAGATCTGAAATCATAAATTCGATTTTGAACACGGTAGGTAGCAAGCTGAAAATGAAGGTAATATACGTTCTTCATACAAAACGAGATTTCGATCGTTGAAAAAATTGGGAGATGACAATAACAATATCGCTGTGGTAATGGAGGCGTCCATTTCTCGCTTAAACTTTCACACTTTTCCCATGTTGGCATTATATACATTGAACCTCGAATTCCCGGAATCCCAATTTCAAGGCAATGTTTCATGCATGTAAGGTGTTGGCTATTTGGAAACTAATTAGTCTGGAAGCTGTTGTCGCCTATGGCAGTAATAGCAGTCAAATTAGATTCAAACTACTCAACAGAACGTTTATCACATTGTACATTCACAAACTATATACAATTCATGCACTTTCTTGACGGAGCTACGTCATTCTGAATAACTAGTGGCTTAATTGATTACAGTGTCAGATACTTGAGTGAAAGATCGGATCCCTCTATTTAAAGAATATTGCAAAACCAGGAGATGAAGAGCTTTTAGAAATGTTGCGCAAATCCATATTTAATCTCATCGAATTGTTAGGTCAAACTCATATCATAATATATGCTGAGACAACAGAGAAAAGATATATGCCTATCATTACAAGCAACTGCACCATGGAGATTCAGAAATCTCTAATGGTGTCGTTGTTATATCTCGCTGCAAATAAATAGCCTGATTCTGAAGGAAACTATTTCCAAGCGGTCTGTAAATAGAACTATCCATTTATGGCGATGTCCTGTCCATTTCTACCAAAGCTTCTCCCACCACCACCACCCCACCCCACCCCAACATTCTACTCGTGTGTTGGAATCGATTTGAAACTTTGAAATCTGAATTCCCAGAATCTAAATTTTGAGATAAATATACAGGCAGGGCGGAGAATATTTTGAAACTAATTTGACTGGGGCTGTGCCACTTATGACAGCAGCAACTTCCCATCAAGTTAGATTTTAAATATTCAACAGTTTATTAAATTGTACAGTCATCAAAGACATGCAATTCGTGCACTAGTGACAGACTGTTCAATTTTTGTGACGGAGCTATGCGTCATTATGATTGATCATGTCCTCATATCCTCGAGTGACAGATCGGATCGCTCCATTATCTGGAGTCGCAGATGTAACTAAGAATGAGAATCTGTTTTCTAATTGTTCGACGAGTTAACCATAGAAACGAGTCATAGTAACACAAAGACTTGTCTCAGGCAGATTGAAGACCAAATAGAAACCGACAGGATCGTCTGCTAACTCACCACGCAGACGATAGTGCTTCCGTTTATTTATGTCGACGATAAAAGTTTCCAGTCGTGGTGAAAACCTGTCACTTGCACGCCCCAGTACACATATAATAGATTCCCACGTCTGATACATTCACAAACTGCTTGGTAATAGATCTGGCAAATATTGAAATGATCTTCTGATGAGCACAACCAGAGACCCGTGTTATTTTAAAAATTGATTAAAATGGACGTCATGTCTGGCCATTATTGTTAATACAAAGCATTTGGCAAAGATAACGGTGATACTGTATATGAATATAAAGTACACCGTTTAAGCCACAAAACCAAGAGAAGAGTTTTTAAAGCTACAACTAGAATGACTGGCCAGATAATTCAGCCTGTCATTACCCTAACAAATAATCCTCCATTGCTCTGCAAATGGCCATTGGTATTTTTAAAAACACATTTGAGGTCGAAAGGGTTAACTCCATCCTAATTAATTTGAAAAACATTTCACTGATTTCTTGCAGCTCACAGTATGAAAAACATTCAGCCATATTATTTTCAAAATGCGGAGGTTTCTCCCTTGAAATCTTGTATCCTGAAAATTCGTTGATAACTGATTATATGATAACCAATATATCTTATCTAGTCTATTATAGACATAATGATACATAATGATACCCCTCTCTTTCTCTACTTCCCTCATCTCTCGCTCAACAGGTCTCCCATTCAACACGCATCTCGCTTCCCGCTCTTTCTCTCTTTCTCTCTAACATGCACGCACCAGACGGTAACTATGCTCTTTCGATATTTTTATTCAAGTTATTCCCGAATTAACTGTGTGCTTGGGAAGCAGTTGTTGGCAAATTTGCTGCGACGAGATAAATGCAAACACTAAGATGGATATTGAAGCAAGCTACTGCAGCCATGGCTATTATAAACAGCCACCCATAAAAGGATAAGGAGACTGGCACGTTCGTTTCTGTCCTGGTGTCGAAATGATAGATAATTCTCAATGTACTGTTTGTGAATGAATGCAGACTATGTCTTCAGTATGACCTCTGTGAAATACATTTATGATTTGTGGTGATATATCAGACAGGGCTTGCAAGGGAATACGTTATTGAAAGTGATCATGTATCAGACAGGGCTTGCAAGGGAAATACGTTAATGAAAGTGATCATATATCAGACAGGGCTTGCAAGGGAAATACGTTAATAAAAGTGATCATATATCAGACAGGGCTTGCATGGGAAATACGTTAATAAAAGTGATCATATATCAGACAAGGTTTGTAAAGGAAATGAATTATTCCGGAATAGAATAGCGTGTTAAGTCTATCAATCAGCATTGTGTGTTGATAGATTGATGATTTGTCATTTGTCAGTGCTTGTAACAAGATTGATGCTTTGTACTAGTAGGGCAGATATGTGAAAAAGATGTTCCATTCTGGCAGAAAGCATGAAATTTGGCATATAGGTGGTTTAAGGTATCCTGATCATAATTAGATGCAGTGCCACGTGATTCTACCAAGGGAACCCATTCAAAATGGCGGATTCAAAATGGCCGCCTTCCCACCGGAAAATTCGCATTACTCAAGCTCTAGACGGAGTAGAGAGATGGATTAATGTCAAATTAGGGGTTTCATGGGTCAATCGTTATAATTCTACTCACTACAATACTCTAAATATGTAAATATCAATCCTTCCATAGCGACCACCTGTGTTTGATGTCAAAAGACGGTGGCTTTTTAAGATGTGTTATCTAAAAGATCAATCTCTTGAGAACAAAAGCAATATAGCATCTAGAAATAGTTTAAATTACTTGATTTATTAATATCGAACCAAGTAATGGTCATTATAGATACGTTCAATTATCCTATTAGAGTATGCAAGGCTATACATGCTGCTGTTGATTGTTGAATCATGATTCACAGACGTCACACGCACTGTGTACAAAATAAGTTGGATTTATAGCATTTGCATCTGCCAGTGCAATTACTTTTGCAAGCACATTTCATGAGTTCCCGGCATGCCTTGGATGCGTCTGCAAGCAAACTCCATTGCGGTGACCAAGTGTCTCCATCTCTGACCCAACCCCGGTCAGCTGGTGATGGCGTTTTTGCATTTGCGTGGAGTGATTGGCCTCAAAGATGACCTGCCTGGAACGCAGCACGTTTGGTGTGTTGCAGCAGAGCTGCACTGGTCGGAGGACTGTTTTCTAGCTGCCTGTTGCCAAAAGCGAAAAGCCGTTTTCGTGCCTCATTAACCTTTGACAATGGTGATGTGCGTTTGTACAGTAGTACGACAAACCTCTCCAGCGTTTACATGTCATTGTCACACAGAGACGCCGGGGCATCAGGCAGTCTCCTAAATAGTGACCTGAATAGATCTGAAGTCCTCCAACCTTCCCATGCTGTCTTCTTGCCAATCTCACAAAATGCAGACACAGTGTCACACCCAGAGAAAGCATGCATAAATAGCAGTCCTTGTGACGCTTCTACACCCAAAACAGTTGCAATGCCATGAGCTGATACATAGCGGAAGGTCTTCCCATGCCAAATGCGACCTAGAGATCACACCCATGAAGAAAGTGTGCTGTCCGTATGGCTAGGGCTACGATGTCTGTATCTGTAGCATGAATCATTATTGTTCGATAACCTTGGTGATATGCATGGAAGGGGTGGAGCAACATTCTACCATCTGCTTCATCTTGGATGCATGGCGCGAGTTGTGAGACGTCATGCTCTGGCCTCATCAGCACGTTTTCATCACATGTTGTGCCGAGTATCTTTCCTTTTGGTAGCTCGAATGACTCCAATGTACGTGCGAGAAAGGTGAAGAGGCCTGTTTTGTTTGCATCAACTCGTAGGAAAGTTTTCCAATTTTGAGGGAGTCTTGTACTCGATGCAACACGAAGAGCTTCACCATGTCCCCGTAATTTTCTAACGTATGTCTTCAAGCTTGCCACCTTATACATGTCCCATACAACATCCAATCTTTTAACCGTGAGTAGTTGTCTAGCAATGTGTGGGAGGAAGACGTGCTCTGCAAAATCTCCAAATGTGTTCACAACCACGTTTGATTTCTCGGGATCTAGATTATGCATCATAGCTCCTGCGTCAATGATCTTCACTCACTTCAATCTCTGGACAATCAGCTGCACGAGCTACTAATGCTTCCAAACATCCCATCAGATCTGATTTGCTGCCTTGGCGCATTGCGTTGCTCTCAGCAAGTGATGGGGGCCATGGATGATTCTCATGCTCAAAGAATGAATCACGGTCTCCGTCTCTGGATTGGCAGGAAATGTACAGTCTAGAGAATAATTGTACCGCTCTCTTCATTGCAACAAGCTTCTTGTTGGTTCTGGTACTCTTCCTCTGTTTTGATTTTAACAAAGCCAAATTATTCTTTTGGATTGGGTCATATAACGATTTTGATGATACAGATAGTCGATCTGCGACGAATGCGTGGTACTGTCTGATGCCTAGTTATTCTGCTGTTCGGATCGCATTCATTACAGACTCGGACATAAATGACTTTAGTATCTAGAGCCACGAAGTCAAAACTGTCATCTAAAAAGGGTTTTCCATTTCCTCGATTGCATCAATAAGACAAATTGTGTTTAAAGCAAACAATTTCTGCTTACTCGGAATCTGCTCATGGTGACAGTTATCATTGATATTTCTGTGTGTATGTTTCACTTCGTACTCGCTGATCATCCTTCCTATTTCTGGGCCTGACACCATCCATCGTTTCAAAGCAGCTTCATTTTCTGTGATTCCGATAATTCCACCATCGCCCTTCAGAATAGCATTTTGCTGCTCGTGGATTTGATCATGTGCCAAGGCTGAGAACATGTGAGCCGTTTTCTGGGTAACGAAGTTTCCTTCAACAAATTTCCTATGTACAAGTGGGCATCGGTTCTCAAGTTGTAACATATCAGCTACATGGATGCTGAGCCATCGTGCATAGTGCCCATGATCCAGGGTAAACATCCACGGGATAATCTTTCCCAAAGTCTCTACATACAATGGGAAATTGGCCTCTCGCTGTGCTCTCATGAATTGAAGAGACAGCAGCTCTAATTTCAAGACTGGATTCCAGTACTTAAACTGTTGGTGGTATGTTTCCTTCTGCTGACATCAGTCTTCGAATGGCAGTGTGTCCTCTGAGGCAGCATATGCACGTTTCTGCAATACATAGAGAGCAGCGGATGTCACCTGGTGTGCCAATTGCCCTCGTGATGTATGCGAGCCAGTTTGAATGGTATCGGCTCGGCCTTCTGTAGTTACATAAGCTGTTGTCATCACAGCCACCCATCCCCTGTTGCTTAGCCAGTCTCCCAACACATTGAGTAGCGCCATCTCAATGTGAAGTCCACCCATCATCACCACATACTTATCCTCACCATATAGAAGGGGCAACGACCATTGTATCTTCTTTGCAATACCATACAAAAGCTGATCAAGATTGATTATTGGCACCTGTCCGTGATTGATATGCTGTGTAGCTTGCTGAATTAAATCCATACCATGTTTCACCATTGCCAAACTATGAGCGTTGTCATGAAAGAGCGGTAAAAGTCCAGTAATTGCTGGCGGATGTGGGATATCTTGCAAACTAGCAAAGTGAGCTGCCCACGATATGTCATCTGTCCCATACATATCGCCCTCAATCGAGTGTTTGTTTATCTTGTCCAGCCACGCAATTTGAGTCTTATCTAAGATTAATATGGTATCACTGGGAATCAAAAGATCAACAGCTTGAGAAGGCAGATGATTATCACATGGGAAAGCAGCTGGATTCACAACTGTGTACGTCTCGGGTAATGGATGGATGGTGGTGGATTTTTGTACACCGTTTGGTGTCAATTGTTCAAGAGTTCGAATGACCCCAGTATTTGTGTCTGAACAATGTTGTGTTAATTAGATTGCTGTCCCATGGAATGCAATTCGTGCTGATGTGGATGTAGGATTATGGTCTATGTTATCAAGGTTCCCAGTTGTGAACAGATTACCATGCACGTTAGTCGGACAAACAACCACATCCTTTTTAAACATGTCTATGTCCTTATTTCCTACATCAGTCGAGAGCTGCATGACGCGATCGTAGGATACTGAAAGTCCATGTCTGAAGAGTTCATCCACAAGCTCCCGCTTTCGCGTTTTGGCATGAATTACTAGGCCTAGGTAGAGTGGCAATGCTGTTTCACGATCAGGATTATGGCGAGTTCCCATACTGCTTTTACGCGCTCTTTTAATGGCATTAAAGATGAGTAGATGGGTCAATGACGACACTTCCCCCTTGATAGTTTGGGAATTCTCATTTTGATTATGAATGTTGGTACCGCCAAGTATCATCTGAACTAAAGTAACAAGTGATTGAGGCAAGTTGTCATACTGGTCAGCATCAAGTGTACCCTTGCAATCATACTTAATCTAAAAATCTCCTTGCGGACTATTTGAGCTGCCCTCATCAACGCAATTGCGTCACTATCAGAATCATTTTTGATGGCTAGTAATAGAGCATCACCTATGCGTTTCTTGAATGTGAGAATCACTTCATAGTTACTCTTGTTTGACTCCACATTTGGCATTTTCGACAAGATCTTTCCTTCAACCTGGTAGAGTTAATCTTACTTGGCATAGCACCACCAAGTTGTTCAAGACGGCGAGTGTATAATCGTGTTAAATCAGAAAGCTTAAATATGCTGGGGATGCTCAGAGGCTTGACGATCTTCCATGTATGATATTAGCTCTGCAAGAGCATCACAGTCAGGTTTCATATCGTCAGCAATATCAGATTCACTTCTCGAAAGAGATCTATGTCGTGTGTATAGCTTTGTCAAACAAGTCTTGTGGTAGAATAGCATCCAATACTGTCATGTCTCCAGTTTAGTATCTCTCAGTTCTGTCACCATTTTGCGTATGTTTTGGTCAAATTTTGCTGTTGCGGCTCTATGAATGTCATGCTCTATCGGTTGGTCACAGAAAAAGCACAGTGGTTGAGTGGGGTCATTTATACTTGGCATAGTGAAATTAGACCTCAATCTAGATTTGACTGGTGACCTGAGATCCTCGCTGGATTCTAATTTCGCATTTCTTTTCATGGCGCGATCAACCCGAGTCCGGCTACAGAGATGCCAACAAGATTTGTGCCACCTAGCACAGTTTTCTATGAGCGTCTTCGCAATTCCAGATCCATCATTCAACCTACATAAATCCAGGTATGGTGGAAGGGTGTGGAGTTGCTGTAGCATATCAAGGTTATCAGCTAATGACCTATAACTCGTAATCACATTGTCACGATTTGTGTTACTACATGGATCTATGAGATGCTCCGTTGTGGACTGCTGGTAAATAACACACAGGGACCAGTTCGTGTGTGCTAAATCCACTGTGGGATCAGATGTCAATTTCACTTTCTTTGACATATTGACTTGAATGCGAGAATATAATAGGCTATTGTCTCTGTCTATAAGCAGAGCACAATACGCGTGTGCGTGATTGCTATGCAGCTATGTATTCTCCTGATATATTTAAATAGTCAGTGTGTGTTTATGAAACTACAATAATTATATGGAAATAATGCTTGGCGAAGCGAGGGGCTGGCATACAATTACTTTTACTGGAGAAAACGTGTAGACTAATTGTTTTGAGTAGCGAAACTTGTTTCTAAAATGGTCCACCCGGAACATGTTTGTACAAACGGATATCAATAATACTACTAATTTACAAATGTTAGAACAACAACGACGACGACGACGACGACGTCGACGACGACGACGTCGACGACGACAACAACAACAGCAACAATAATAATAATAATAATAATAATAATAATAATAATAATAATAATAATAACAATAATAATAATAATAATAATAATAATAATAATAATAGTAATAATAATATATGTTTTTAGCATGTTTATCTATTTAGAGTATTATAATTGGTAAAATCATAACCAGTGACCCAAGAAGCCCTTAATTTGACATCAATTCCATCTCTCTACTGCATCTAGAACTTGAGTAATGCAGATTTTCCGCTGGGAATGCGGCCATTTTGAATCCGCCATTTTGAATGGGTTGCCTTGGTAGAATCACGTGGCACCGCATATAATTTTGTTAAGCATATCTTAAACCACCTATATGCCAAATTTCATGCTTTCTGCCGGAATCGTACCTCAAATTTGTTACATATCCGCCCCACTATGCATATCATATTGATATATAATGATACCCTTCTCTTTCGCACCCCTCCCCTGAGAGAGAGAGAGAGAGAGAGAGAGAGAGGGGCGGAGGGGGAGGGGGAGGGGAGGGAGGGAGGGAAGGATGGAGGGAGGGAGGAGGAAGGGAGTGAGAGAGGAAGGGATGGAGAGAAATTCGCTTCCAACACACATCTCTCTGCTCCCCCTCTCATTCTCTGTAACATGCACGCACCAGACTGTAACGATACACTTTTGGTATTTTTATTCATCTTATTCCCAAATGCAGTGAGTGCTTGGAAAGTAGGTGTTGGTAAATTTTCTGAGATGAGAGAAATGACAAATTCGCATACGTTTACTGAAGAAAGTACGAACACCAAGAAGGCTCATTCAAAATTCAAAATTCAAAATTCAAAACTCGACATCGAAATTCAAAACTCGAATTCGAAATTCAAATCTTAATTCAGCCAGTCAGATTTATCGTTTGCGCATTCTGAAACAATCATTGCTGATGCAAAGTTGATGGCGACTTCTGTTTCTGAAACAAATGGAGACACCTTTACCTGAGTGGCTGTACACTGCCTATCACACATTAGAATTAGAATTGAGAATTTTATCTCCGTAAAGTTATCACTGCTTTTCAATGCGGCATATTAAACTGTTACATATATCCACCAATGATAAAAATGTTAACCTAGTACATATCTACCATACCCTCCCCACTAAAAAAGCTTAAACGTATGCATACCAACCTTAGAATGAAAGTACATACCCATGCCATACGCATACTTAATTATGCAGCCAGCACAAATACGTGTAGGCACCACCCACCCACCCACCCCAATTACCCACAAACACCACGTGCAGTAACTCCCACGCATGCACATGCGCGTACGCATGCATGCACACATGCACGCACACATACGTACGCACGCATGCACATCCTAGTAACGTATCCATCCACACATCCACTACATTCTATCGTCACCCACATACTTATGCATCTATTCCACATAGTCACCGTAATACGTAGCTACTCACATACTCCGAGCGTATCTACCCAGAGTACGGGGACGGGTATCGCAGGGCCAGCCTGTGGGATGGGGCGGTGCTTGGTGGTGTGGTGTGGTGTGGTGTGGTATGGTGGGCTGAGTGAATGATAGGCTAAGCCAAGCTAATATGCTAGATCAGTAAGCTAATAGGCTAGTATGATTGACCAGGGTAGTACGCTAGGTCAATAGGCAAGGCCGAGCTGGTATGCTAGACATGTAGGTCAGACGAGGCTAGCATACGAGGCCAGTAGGCTAGGCTATTAGTTTAATAGGCCAGACCATGCTGCTATGCTATGCTATAAGCTCTATAGGGTTGAACACCACATTTGTGCAGTACTACTCTCCTTTACTTATGTCAGACATGAACCCCTGCCAGGTTGGTGGACTCGGTGAAAGCCTACTCGATAACAGCCACAAGGTGTATGTTAGACCACTACGTTATGCTAGTATACATAAGAGGTAGGCCAGGTCAGGTGAGTAGGAGATGCAAGTACGTTAGATCTGTGCGCTAGGCTAGTGGGATATGCCAGTAGATGGCTAGGCTTGTAGGTTAGTAGGTAGGACCTGTAAGCTTGTAATTTTGGCTAATAAGATAGAGCAGTAGGCTAGGATAGTAAGTGGAGGCTATCCAAAATGCTAGCAGGCTAGTAGGTTATCTGGCTAGTATGCTAGGCTAGTAAGCATCCTATTATGCTAGGCGAGACTAGTAGCCTAGGCCAATACTCTAGATTGCGAGGCCACTATTGTGTTATGCATGCTATAAGGCTATGCTAGTAGGTGAGGTCAATATAATAATCCAGTAGACTAGAAAAGAGAAGGCCAGACTGCGAGGCTTATAGAATTGGCCAGTAGCATTGTTAGTAGAATATATTAGACTAGTAGGTCAGTAGATTCGCCTAGTAGGTTAGACTAGTATGCTAAGTTAGTAGGTTAGGTCAGTATGTTTGACCGGGCTACGATGCTTAGACAACTGTCTAGAATGTTAGACCTGTAGCTTAATCAGCCTGGTAGGTGGGCCAGTAGTACATGGCAGGTTAGTATCGTAAGCCAGACAGTAGGCTACGACTAGGAAGCCTAGGTTAGTATGCTATGTAGGTGGACTAGATTGTGGTAATCCAGTAGGCTAAGCTTTGTTAGTAGGCCGCACTTGTAAACTAGGTTAATGTAGTTGTGTCGGTATTGATATGTGCAGTAAGGGTGGCTTGTATGGTATGGAATGGCATGGGGTATGGGTAGGGGTATGGGTAGGGGTGGGGCTATGGGTGTCTTAATAGGGATACATATGGGTGTTGGTACAATGTGCAGTCAGATGACATTGGCTAGCAATGTATGTGCTGGGTACAGATCGCTATGGTATAATATGGTAAAGATGGATATGGCTGTATGGGTAAGAACAATGGGTACATGGGTGGGGTAGCGATAGTTGTAGTGTGGCTATGGATGCGTCGGACTGGCGCAATTTTAAGGGTTGTTACGAGCATAGGTACATGCTGGTAGCAGTGGGTGTATATGTAGGGGTAGCAATGTTAATATATAAGACTGTTTTATAATTGGTTGATTTAAAATTTGAATTTCAAAGTCGAGTTTTGAATTTCGAAGTCGAGTTTTGAATTTTGAATTTCGAATGAGCCTTCTGGGCTTTCGTAAGCAAGCGACTGTACCCATGATTATTATTCCAAGGCGGAAATAAATGGACTGCTAGAATCGTGCCTTCATTTCTATCCTTTTGTGGAAATGATAAACTGTTCTGAATGGACTCCGGAGTATTGGAAATACGTCTATGAAAGGGGATCATATATCAGCCAGTTTGTAAGGGAAATGGATTATTCTCAGGATGTAATAGCGAGTGTAGTTTATCAATCGGCGTCGTTTGCAAAATAGATTACTGCCTCGCGCACTGATATGGACGCCCTCTGTGCCGACGCATACCCACCAGCTACCAGTGCCTTGTTTTCTGGCCGTGGTCCCTAATGTACCTCCACGTATCCATCGCCCACCACTGCCTTGTTTTCTAGCTGTGGTCCCTAATGAACCTCCACATATCCATCAGCCACCACTGCCTTATTCTCTAGCTGTGGTCCATAATATACCTCCACATATCCATCAGCTGCCAGTGCCTTGTTTTCTAGCTGTGTCCCTAATGTGCCTCCACATATCCACCAGCCACCAATGCCTTGTTTTCTAGCTGTGGTCCCTAATATACCTCCATATATCAATCAGCCACCACTGCCTTGTTTTCTAGCTGTGGTCCCAAACATACCTTCACATATCCACCAGCCACCAATGCCTTGTTCTCTAGCTGTGGTCCCTAATATACCTCCACATATCCACCAGCTGCCAGTGCCTTGTTCTCTAGCTGTGGTCCCTAATATACGTCCACATATCCATCAGCCACCACTGCCTTGTTTTCTAGCTGTGGTCCCTAATGTACCGCCACATATCCATCAGCCACCACTGCCTTATTCTCTAGCTGTGGTCCATAATATACCTCCACATATCCATCAACTGCCAGTGTCTTGTTTTCTAGCTGTGTCCATAATGTGCCTCCACATATCCACCAGCCACCAATGCCTTGTTTTCTAGCTGTGGTCCCTAATATACCTCGATATATCAATCAGCCACCACTGCCTTGTTTTCTAGCTGTGGTCCCAAACATACCTTCACATATCCATCAACTGCCAGTGTCTTGTTTTCTAGCTGTGTCCCTAATGTGCCTCCACATATCCACCAGCCACCAATGCCTTGTTCTCTAGCTGTGGTCCCTAATATACCTCCACATATCCACCAGCTGCCAGTGCCGTGTTCTCTAGCTGTGGTCCCTAATATACGTCCACGTATCCATCAGCCACCACTGCCTTGTTTTCTAGCTGTGGTCCCTAATATACCTCCACATATCCACCAGCTGCCAGTGCCTTGTTCTCTAGCTGTGGTCCCTAATATACCGCCACATATCCATCAGCCACCACTGCCTTGTTTTCTAGCTGTGGTCCCTAATATACCTCCACATATCCACCAGCTGCCAGTGCCTTGTTCTCTAGCTGTGGTCCCTAATATACCTCCACATATCCACCAGCTGCCAGTGCCTTGTTCTCTAGCTGGGGTCCCTAATATACGTCCACATATCCATCAGCCACCACTGCCTTGTTTTCTAGCTGTGGTCCCTAATATACCTCCACATATCCACCAGCTGCCAGTGCCTTGTTCTCTAGCTGTGGTCCCTAATATACCTCCACATGTCCACCAGCTGCCAGTGCCTTGTTCTCCAGCTGTGGTCCCTAATATACGTCCACATATCCATCAGCCACCACTGCCTTGTTTTCTAGCTGTGGTCCCTAATATTCCTCCACATATCCACCAGCTGCCAGTGCCTTGTTCTCTAGCTGTGGTCCTTAATATACGTCCACATATCCACTGGCCACCAATGGCTTGTTTTCTAGCATGGACCCAAAATGTAAAACCACATGTCCACCAGCTACCAGTGCCTTGTTTTCTTGCAAGGACACCTAATGTAACTCCACATATCCACCATCTGCCAGTGCCTTGTTTTCTAGCATGATTTGACTTGGGCTGTTGCCTAATGTGGCTCCACATATCCAACAGCCACCGGCGACTTGCTCTCTAGCATGGAGCCCTAATGTACCCCCAAATATCCACCAGCTCTCAGTGCCTTATTGTTTACCATGGGCTCCTCCACATACCCAGCAGACAGCATTGCCTTCTTTGTCAGCAACGTATGTAGCCTGTGTTGTGCGGGAGCGGGCACCGCCATTCTCTCTAATGACATCCAGTTAAATAAGTAACAATATACGGACGTTGCTGATGTATGTTGCCCTAGGATTGAGATTCTGGGATAGTAGGACTAAAATAAAATTATGTTCAACACTATTCTGTGATTCATGTTATGCATCCCTTCTCAATTTACATAAGCATACACATATGCATTGGACCGTATGGAGAGGGTACACGTAACACCAAAGGAGATGCACTGGTGCCATTCCTTAGTTCCAATGGCCTATTTGCACGCCTTTCAAACACCCATGCCATCACCGGACAACATGGACTGGTGACACATGGCTGATCGCAAAGCCCCAAAAGGTTCTAAGGCTACAACAGTTGTCTTCAACCAAATAGACCTTATACTATGCAAGAAAGAAACAAAACCCATACTTCGAAATGTCAGTTCCTATGGAGGCACATGCCTCAATTCTGAACATAAGCCAGTCATTACAGGCCTTCTGATGAACCAGCCCTACAGGCAAGAGGGTAGAGTCATCTACAACCTACCCACACTGACACTCAAATGTCATTCAAAAAGCCCCTCAGGGAGCAGATAGCTAACATCCATGTCAGCTCCGATCCAAGCGAAACCATAACCAAAATACTGAAATCTATGATGTCGTCAGTTACCAGCACCATAGGTGTTCTTATAAAAACAGGCGAACTAGGAATACTGACGACCCAATAGTAATAAAACTGTCAGCAGAGCAGAAAGCATTACTGCTGCACATCTATCAAAGTGGCCAAAGTGAAGACCGCACCAAAGTACGCCGGCAGCAGAATAACATTCTGCACCACATTAGTGAAGGCTTAAAAGATCTTCTTATTCAACAAGCAGACTCCCTAGCAGATGAAATCACTGCCACGGATGACTGTCACAAAATGTTCCGGGCAGCCCGAGGCCTGATAGTTACTGACTACATGCCACCACTTACTGTAAAAAACTGTGAAAGACACTTTATCTGGGTACAGCCGAGGCGATTCGAGAATGATTCAAGGAACAGTTGACTGACCACGATGATAAATCCCTGCACTCGTTTTCAGAAGACCCCACGCCATTACTTTTATCAATTAAAACAGCAGAAGTTGAGAAGGCACTTAAAGCCCTAAAAATGGACGCGCATCTGGGCACGATGGCATGGGCAATGAACTATTCAAATATGCAAGTGACATTATCTCAAAACCGATCACGCACCTACTCAATTCAGCTTTTATGCACCACCTTCCCATCGACGCGGTGGGCCAAGGTATCCTTATCGTATTCCCAATGACCAAGAAGCCACCTGGTCCCAAACAATCTGTGGCCCATTGTGCTCTCCCCCTCTCTCGCTATCCCTCCCTCCCTCTCTCCTTATCCCTATCTCTCTCTCTCTCTCTCTCTCTCTCTCTCTCTCTCTCTCTCTCTCTCCATCGACACAATCAAACGCTCAACGATCCTAGATGTACTACAGCCAGGCCAGTTGCAATGGCGTTGAGCTACGCTCAGTGAGACTACTGCTTGCAGACACCAGGCTGAGAGCACGAGACAAGTTAGTGAAGTCTGTAAGGTTTGAGACATCAATCGGCTCCCCACAGGGAGATGGTCTATGTCCGGTGCGTTTCACCTGTTGTCTTGCTGTTGCATTGAAATCCATGTGGGAAGGTTCCACGAGACCTACCACCCCAACCCCCCCACCCAACCCCACCCCTCTCCCCGGTGTCAATACTGGGCATGGCGCTAGAAATATAATATGCTGATGATGTGAACTAGATAGACGGGGAAAAGAAACCCCTTGACAAACTTCTCCCAATAGTTGCAAGCAAACTAAAAATTAAGAATCTCTATGAATGAATCCAAAATAAAGTTCACCCACATGTACCTATCTACAAAGCATGAAACTAAAGAAAATGACGATCCACTTCGTGGCGGCGAACCATGGACGAAAGGTAAAATCCTGGCGTCACTGCCTTGCAGTACTGCTGCCATTGCTGCACGCCGCGTCATGGGGAACATAGCTTTCCAGTCCTTCTGGAGGCTATGGATTAGTAAATCAAAGATGCCCTTGACAAAAAGGCTACGTTTATACAATGCAACCTGTGTATCCTTGATGCTGTGTAGCTGTAACAAATAGGCAACTCCAAAGGCAGATCTAGACAAACTCGATGCCTGCCACCGCAAACACCTACGCACCATCGCTGGACACCGATGACCAGACAGCATAATTTCCAATGATGCACTATACAAGATGTGTAATACGTCACCGCTGTCTGTAAATGTCGGCCAGCAAAGATGGCCCATGTTTGGCTATGTGCTAAGGATGCCAAAGAGACACCAGCACAGAGAGCCTTGGAATTCTCCCTACTCGGAGCCAGCACATACAAAGCTAGGATAGGACGGCATTGCATACATCTGTTAAGCTTGCTATGAGGTGAACTCAGTACACTCAATTCAAGAATAGACGTGAGTGAAGAAGCTAAGGATTTCGGCTGAGGACAAGACACAGTGGGCAAAAGTGAAGAAGGACTGATTGCAGCTGTAGGATGTTTCTACTACTACAGACGCAGAATACGGTAATAATACATAGGCATATGCATGCTAAGGAGTGCACATAGGAAAGGTAGCTCAGTTCTATTATCCATAGCAGCATATGGACGGGAAAAGTGTTTAGGCAAATATTGCACTTTGTGATTTCTGTCAGCATGAAATCCAATATTCTGTATTTATTCGCGAGTCAATAATGATGGTTGAGAACGTCTTCGTGTTTTGTGTGCTCAAAATACTATTTCGTCTGCACTATCATGTTGCATTAGAATAATAGCATTTCAGATTATCAAATATTTCTCTGTGACAAAAAGATGAGTTTCAAACGTATTTTTCAATTTGACATACTAATTAATCTGCTTAACCTGAAAGAGTCAGCAATCCCAGGTAAATTTTGAACTCCTAAATTGTCATCCATATCATTAAGTAATACCTCACAAGTGAAATAATAAAAATATTAATAAAATGCAATGATTGAATCTGGTTCTGTAGTTGCTCATTGTTGTTATAAACATTGTCAGACTAATGATCAACAAGCATACCCACATTTAGCAAGAGTATGCCACCAATTTTAAATGCACATGGATCAGAAAGTATGATAGAGTACATATGTGAGCATACATTGTAATGGAGGATATGTGACCATGGCTATCAAATCGTCATAGTACATCACCGCCACTCGTTGGGATGAACACCTTACAGATTAAATTTGATA
This sequence comes from Chaetoderma sp. LZ-2023a, assembly GCA_034401795.1. Taxonomy (NCBI): domain Eukaryota; kingdom Metazoa; phylum Mollusca; class Caudofoveata; order Chaetodermatida; family Chaetodermatidae; genus Chaetoderma; species Chaetoderma sp. LZ-2023a. The sequence continues at coordinate 275,109,324 of CM067369.1, read as the reverse complement.
TTAGGAATTGGCTCCAAAAAGACAGCATGTGAATAAATTATTTAACCATTAAAACTTATATTTAGCTATGGTTTGTGTGTGTGTGCGTGCGTGCGTGCGTGCGTGCGTGCGTGCGTGCGTGCGTGCGTGCGTGCGTGCGTGCGTGCGTGTGTGTGTACTCTAAATATTATTTCTCAAAATCGTGTATATAATGTTGCTGTGGATTAAGATTTTGGATTACCAGAAATTTTGGATTTTTCTTTACAAAGAGATGATATTTATCAGAATATTCCAATTAGACATACTATTTAATCTGTCTAGCCTGATAAATCCAGTCTAAGAGCAATCGCAGGGGGTGGGGTGGGGTGTCATGAATTCCTAGTCCGTCCTCCATACCGCTAGATAATACATCTCAAATGGATCATACCATATAATAATTAAAATGTCATGCTTGAATCTGGTTATGTAGTGGCTCATTGTTGCCATAAACATTCAAACCAATGATGAACATGTATTCATCTCCTATTCCCAAGAATCTCCCATCAATTCTAAGGACACACTGATGAGATTTGCTTTAACATACATTTGCACGGTGGATATAATGTCATGTAACTGTTATCATGGTTGCTAATGTCTTGGCAGAGGTCACTATATATTTGGTGCCAGGGACATATTCTCTCCAGAGGCATGAAGAGAAACGGTTATTCCGGAAACTCCAGATGAAATGAGACTTCAGAAGACATGGTCCTACCAGAGCCTTCAGAAGAAATTGCTCTTTCAGACTGTTAGGACGAACTCACCCCAACTGAATATTACGGAGAAATGGTCCATCCCGGGATTTCGCATGAAATGTGGTCTTTTGGACAATTCTGTATTGGTCAATACGCTGAGCTAAAGGTAGTGACAAGATTGAAAAAAAGGAATGAAGAGGATGTAGTGTTAAAGGCCTTGAGATATATTGTTCCCTATTCGCTTGCTGATTTACGAATTATGCACATTCATCACACATAATGCCATAGCCCGTTGATATGTGTCAAGCAATCATGTATTGATAGCACTATCATAAGGATTGGCAGAGCATGAGCGCAGAGGATTACACTTCCATCAATCCCAAAATCTGAGATTATATGTGATGTATATTATTATGCCTGTTAGCTTAAAACATCATTTAGTCTTCTATCCCACGTACCTTGTAAGACGTGAAGCAGCAACCTAGTGCTTTCATTAACGCAATACAGAAGGACTGCACATCCGAATGCAATAGATCAGAGATTCTGTCAGAAACAAATTATGACCAATTTCCACAAATATGGCTGTTAGCAGAGTTGATTAACAGTATTTGTGTTTTAAATACACTACAGACCAGAAATAACTTTGAAAGCTTGCAAACAAAAACAGAAACATGTTAGCAACTATGTCCTGTTGAATATTTTGAACATAATTGGATTGGAAGAAATTGCTGTTTTTGACGGATGAACATGATTAGCACTTCAGTTATATCATTTTCTCTACCCGTATTAATTTGCGAATAATGAGCATGTATCACACAGAGTGTCACATAGATATGCTTAAAGTAATCAGAAATTGACAGGACTATCATAACATTGATACAGAGTGATTACATGGGATGACACCGACAGTCAATTATCCTTCCATCACCCTCAAATGTGGAGATGGTAGATAACGTGCAATCAGTTGCTCATGGCTGAAGTTCGCAAACTGCCAAATGCAGCAGCAGGATGCCACCGCCAGTTAAATAATCAACCTCCTACACTAGGCTAGATCTGCTAAATCGCTTGACATACCCTACAGATTGTTCCAAGCCGACAACCAGAAGCTGACCACTATAAGACAAACGTTGCATACGGATCACCTGTATTTAGTGCCAAAACTATGCTTTATCTTAATGCCAGAGCTTCGATAGACGAGTTGCCATAAGGAAATACCACGCAGTGGCTCTATATGCTATTGATCGATGTTGGGAAGAATTACCTTAAGCCACCATGTATTCATCTATTGCAAGTCCTGTGTATAAAGTGAAGCAGCACACCAGTGCTACAAATCTAAATGCTTTATCTGGCTGATGATTTTGTCAGAAACAAATTATGGCCATGTACATAGATATGGACCGCTAGCTTAGATGATTATCAGCATTGACGTTTATATATCTATGTAGTAGAAACAGAGTGAAATTATGTTACAGATATTGGGATAGTAAAATCTGACCAATCGAGCTACAGCATATTTCGTCACAGTCTCATACCATCCGGTTCCCTTCGTTCATCACTCTACGACTTGCACCCCTGCCCCTCCATTACCTTCTCACTCTATGGACAACCCTATTTCTCCTCTCTCTCTCTCTCTCTCTCTCTCTCTCTCTCTCTCTCTCTCTCTCTCTCTCTCTCTCTCTCTCTCTCTCTCTCTCTCTCTCTCTCTCTCTCTCTCTCTCTCTCTCGCTCTCTCTCTCTCTCTCTCTAGCTCTCAACCTAACTAGCCACCCCACTTCTCTCCATTTCTATCTACTTGTTCATTTCACCTCACTCCCACAACCCTTCTCTCCTCCACACCACTTCTCTCTACATGTCGCCCCGTATTCTCTCCTCTCTCTCTGTGTGCGTGCGTTGCGTGCATGCGTGTGTGCGTGCGGTCGTGCGTGCGTGCGTGCGTGCGTGCGTGCGTGCGTGCGTGAGTCAGTGAGTGAGTGAGTGAGTGAGTGCGTGCGTGCGTGCTAGTGTGCGTGCGAGCGTGTGTGTGTGTGTGTGTGTGTGTGTGTGTGTGTGTGTGTGTGTGTGTGTGTGTGTGTGTGTGTGTGTGTGTCTCTAGCATATCTCACAATTCAATTGATACGTATAACAATCTCCGTGTTACCTCTCTTATCTATCCCTCACACTCCTCTTTAGTTTCTCTCCCACTCCCTCATTCCTTCTCTTCCCCAATCCGTCTCTCTACATTTCGCTTCCCTATTCTCTCTCTACAGACAATCCCACAAATCAGCCGATGCATAATAGCCGCCTAAATTTAGAGATAATATGGTATTTTCTCTTGTATGAATTAGAGTTCTATTGAACTGGGATAAACAGGGTATTATGTATAGAATGTATTCACCATCGATATTTAGTCCATCTGGTTGCATTGGCCACACCGTAGACGAGCTGCAAACGGTAATGGTAACATTTTAATATGATGTATTCATTTTGTTCCGAATTCTCTGGGAAATAATCTCTAGTCCTTTTAAATTGATTATAGGAATATACTGGTGAGTGTATGCTATCACACAGCATCGGGTATTGTGAGTGTACAAATAAGTACCGGCTATAGACTGTGATCTCTAAATACAAGTGATCTGCAGTAATTTATAACTTGAAGAACACAGATGTTTGTTCCGTGAAGCAAACGCTCATTTTGAGGACATGTCTTAGCCGTTTCACTGACAAATGCCTGAAAAGTAATTTTTTATGATATTTTGAGATTACGTTGTTTGCAAGACGTTTCAGCCTAAAACAACAACGGCTTCAGGTTAAATTAATTTCAAAATATTCGAGTTTGTTTGCCTTGAAATGAGGCATGGGTGAATTCAAAGATGAAATGGTTAGCGAACCATCATCATCTGTCTCAAAAACTCTGAAGATACAATCCGGATCAGTATATTGGATACGATTTGATTGACAGCTAGTGATGATCTAAGCAGAACTGATATTCAAATAAGATGAAATACATCCATCATTCATCTTATTCCGTGAAATCATGGGATGTGGGATGTAGGATGAACGCCACTAATATGTGAAACTGTTACACGAAGTAAATCGGAAGATAGGAATTTTACAAACAACGATGTTAGGCTCTGATCCAAGATGGCAGTTCAGTTGCGGTTCCCACATGAATAATTGCACTGTATTTGAGAGACCAGTGTTTACTTATCTTAGTTTTTGTGAATTGTATTCGTAATACTGCATAAATGCATACGTTGAGGGTGTTCTCAGATCTTCACTCGGAATATAACTTGGCCACAAAGAGCTTTTTGTAGCAGGTCTCTTTATAATTTTACCATGAAGACGATGCAGAACGCACTACTGATCATGTGTCAATGGCTAGCTGTAAACAATATTGTAGATAGTATTATCTACACTATATAGCTCAAAATTATTGAGTGTTAGAGTTGCTGTAGTGTGCTATCGTGAGCTTCTAAGTTTTATGTTCGGTCAATTATCTGATCTTACAAATATGTTGCAACGATGTAGGAGTGAGTAATGGGAAAGTTGACAAATACTCACCTATGGAATTCTGGAGAGCAACACGTGGATTTTCTATATTGATGTTATTCAAGTACGAGATTTATAGGATAAAGAAAAGGCAACGTCACTAGACGTCCATTAAAGCAACTATTCAACTTATTCACGATTTCCTTGAATGTGTGGGATAGGATTAAATGAACCTGCTGAGACGATGGTAATTGCAAACTCATATTGTCTTGAAAACACGCAACCCGTCAGTGATTGAAAAACTATGCCGATTTTTCGCATATACTGTAAAGATAGACAGGCTGAACAGATGGTTTATCGAGGACTCTTCCCATCACGTGAACATGCATAGAACAGGGAACTAAGTCCACAAAACATTTCTTCGCCTGCATGAGTAAATAAAAATGATTACTTACCGATAATTTGCCATGGGTAAGCTTTACCATTCATGTGGCTATTGATTCATGACCTACTGGTTGTGGTAATTCTCTGACTGCCTTCGATATCGTTCGGTATAATGGCCATCATCATTGTGAACAAAATGTCAGAATCTATAGTGGGCAGTGTTAGAGCACTAAATTGGTCACTTAACAGACTTTTTTTAGAAATTGTTTTAATGGATGTCCTACCATGCACACCTTACTACCTATGAAGTACCGAGTGTCTTTCAAGGTAGGCCTTAACAATCATCTTACAAAGTGAATAGTTGTAGAGATAATAAAGACAAAAAGATAAAACCGTATCTAGAAGATTTAGAAGAATTTCATCGTGTTACAGGTGATTCTATTGTCTTTTGATATCAGGCATGCCAGCATTTCATCGCTTGACAAACTGATTACAAATGATGCCCACATCTTTTTAAAAACTATCTCTTATAGCTACATGTATACCATAGATCACAGTGATTTATTACTGCCTCTAGAGTGTGACGTCTGCTTACAATGTCAGTTGATGTCGTCAGTTTGCCAATGGTCACATGCATAATGAATGACCAATTGGCTCGATGAACTGTGAATTATCTTAAGCAGTATGCACTCATGATTTGTATTTCGATAGATAATGAGATAATTGTGTGTGGTATTACATGCATATCAGTATTTAGGGATTGTGTTCACCCACCTCCCTTCCATAAGAATTGCACCACTTCCATTTAACTACCTGTATTTTAACGGTCTGTGTCTGATAACTGAAGAATAGTTTGGAAATAATCTGATTTAAAATAGATCTAGCTATGCGAAGTCGGTAAGTTGTGAAACACCCGCCTATTTGCGTAATAAACGTACCTTTTAGCAGGGAAACACACCTGCAAACAACACGTGGGAGACATAGGCAGCAACAGCACCCAGTGAAATTAGTTTCAAAATATTCAATAGCTTACCTGTATAGTTTTCTGGAAATTGATAGCCAGGGAGATCAATCGATCCCAACACGAGCGAGACGTGGGTGGGTCTTAGCTAGAGATGGGCGGGGCTTAGCAAAAACTGCAAAGGTCTATTACACAGAGAAATACGATGTTTTGGAATGGTGATAGTCTATTGTGTACCAGACGATGTTTTAGAATGGTGATAGTCTATTGTGTACCAGACGATGTTTCGGAAACTTGAAGATCGGTTAAACTTTAACACACCAACCAATGGTATTCAAATAACTTCATTCCACGATAACAAGACATGAAAGCTTTTGGAAAGTTTTGAAATAAATTGATTGTGAGCTGTTACAGCATGCATCCCAGTTTCTTATTGTCAAGATATTCAAAGGAGTATTACATAAAGTGTAGATAATTTACTTTATATTACATATTGGCATGCGAATGCGCATAGAGAATTTAAAATGTATAAAACAGTTTAAATTACCAGAAAATAGGAGGTGATTCTCATATATATATATATATATATATATATGACATTTGACCCTGTTGATATTTAATTTCAAATCACATTTAATATACGTGACCCACATAATTAATTAGCCAGTGTATGTGATCAGATGTATCAAATTATTCAGTGGCATGCAATCTGGCACAGGCAGTGAGACAACTGTGAATTCAATGTATGACGTGGTGTGTATTTCGCTTATTACAGATAAACTGTCCCTAAGTCGATGACGTCATAACTGACCAGAATAATTTCCTTAGTCAATTGACAATGATTTGTCTCGATACAGCCAATGATAACAGCCGAATAGGCTTGTTAAGTATGTATCGTGCTAATCCGAAAGAAAGATACAGCCATGTGCGTATATTGTGCATGCACTTTTAGCGACATAAGTACTTTAGCAAGAGAATATCATTCTTTATAGCTGGCATATTGCATGCTACTATAGCAGTTTTGATAACACAAATAAAGAGGAATTTAATTCAGCTTAACTATGGATTCAGAAGGAGTTGAGATCTGAGAGTTGCAGCAAAGAGATGCATTCTGACACTCTTTACGACGGGTGTGAAATCGAAATCAACATGAATGATATTAAGAGTGAACCACGTGATGCCACTAGTGCAACTACAGAACCAGAACATGAGATTACACCACAGACTGATATCATCGATGTTTCGCTGGCCAATGGTCATGTGTGTGATATTACAGTTCTAGGGACAATCGAGGTAAGAGAGTATGTGATTTCATAAATAGCTGGTCTGATGTTCCTTCATTAGATCACGCATAACATCAGAAGCATCTACTTGAGAGATGGGGTGGGGTATTAGCGAGTTTATGCATGAATACTCCAATAGTACCTGTTTCGTGTGGTCTAAATGCACACATGATGCCTACCAATTCCTCGTGTGATATTGATACCAATGACGATCAAACACATATTTGCAATTTATTCATCCTTATACCGCGGAGAGCATATAATAAAATAGCATGCTGTCCGTATATGGTGTGCAAAAATCCCCCATATCTGCTACAGCAGGTACATTGGCAGCATTCCTTATGTTAAATCCATGTGCTAATAATTTGATAGCTGCAATTATCCTATCTTGAGTCCAATGTAACCGTGCAGATACGGTCTTGAAGACCTTGCAGCGAGATATACATACCATGTGAGGAAGCTACTACTTCATTACCATCATCTTTCATCATTCTTTCCCAATTCTTCTTCATTGTCATTATCTGTCACGCGGGTCTTTCAATATAGAAATACTTATAAACATGGCATGCCAGTGTCTCGCCAAATAATCCGATAACTAATTGACTGAAGGTTGTTGCTTGCAAATAGGTTTTCAAAATATTTGGTGTGATTTCACCAATAGCGCATACATAATTTAATATCTAGTCATGCGTGTTCATGCGTGCACGGGTGCGTGAATATGTGCGTGTGTTCCTGGGTGGAGTGGGGTGCGTGGGGTGATGGTGTGTGTGTGTGTGTGTGTGTGTGTGTGTGTGTGTGTGTGTGTGTGTGTGTGTGTGTGTGTGTGTGTGTGTGTGTGCGTGCGTGCGTGCGCGTGTGTATTGTCAACCTTCCCCATAAAGACACAGAGGATATTTTCATCAATGTATCTAAACAATGGCCAGCAATCTATTAATCACTGCCGTTTCGTTTCTGTCTTGAATGTTTGGCCATATAGCCGCTGTTAAACATTAGTGGTGAATATTTCCTGGAAGGGTAAGACTTTTATCATTACATTAACAGGACATGTACTTCAAGACAGTTAAATGGAAATCCTGATGCATGTTTTGAAATCTGAAAACACGTGATTTAACTGATAAACTATGCAATCAATCAGTATAATATCCACTCTTATTCATATCACTGCACAACTGCTGATCAATAACACTGTGGCAACAGAAGTGTAAAAGAACCCATACATTACTGGTTGTACATTCTGCATGCTTTACTATGTGTACCCGAGTCCATATATTGCTGAATGTATACAGTCTGTATATCCATTGGTAAATGTACCTGACTTGACACATTACTGGGCGTGAAGTTTCGATTCTTTAGTAAATGTACCCGAGTCCACACATTATTGGATTTACAGTCTGCGGTCTTTAGTATTTGTACCCGATTCCATATATCACTGGATCTATTGCTGAATCTGTTCAGTCTGTATATCCATTGCTAAATGTACCTGACTTGACACATTACTGGACTTGCTGTTTGGATCCTTTACTAAATGTATTCGAGTCCACACATCACTGGATCTACAGTCTGCGGTCTTTAGTATTCGTACCCGATTCCATATATTACTGGATTTCCAGCCTGTACAAGACTGTAAATGTAGCCGAGGCCATATATCACTGGATATGCAGTCTGTTTCATTAATAAATGTAGCCGTGTCTATATATAACTGGATTTATCGTCGGTATTCTTTCATAGATGCACCCACATCAATATATCATTGAATTTACAGTCTGTACTCGTTAGTAAATATATGCGAGTACATATATTACTGGATCTACGGTCAGTGTTCTTTTATAAATGTACCCACGTCCGTACAACATTGGTCTACAAGCTGTATTAGTTAGTGAATGAACACGAGTCCATACAAAACTGGCCTACAATCTGTTTTTTTAGTAAGTGGCTACATTCAAATATAATATCTATGATAAAGACGCATAACTTTTCAACAAAAAACAACCATAAAAACAAGCAAGATTCGTGTATTATTAACTTATGTTGGCATTAACATCTATGACATTCAGGGGGTAATTGAGATCATAGATCATGAGATTGATAACCTTTATTGTGTAGGATTGAGATACAGTTCTGTTATGCAGTGAACATTAACCAGCTGTGTAATATTTATGTATAATATTTGTCTTGCGAGTGAGGAAAGTATCGGTGTGTAAAATTGAATTTATTCCAACGTTTGTTATGGATCCAATTCCACGAACCATATTCGAGCTGTTAACTGCCATTTCCATACCAGAGTTTGATAAATAGAGGTATATGCTTGATTTGGTCACGCCTATGAAGCAACCATCGAATTTACGAACACACATTAATAACAGCGTCAGGTTAATGGTCTCCATGCCACTTCGAAACCTGGAAGATACATTAGGAATTATGGTGACAGATGTTTGTCTTCTCAGCTATATGGTGATAGTGTAGTCTACTCCATTTCATATTTAGCCATTTGAAGTGATTATTAACGCCGATTCAATCACACTCATACCCAAACCTCACACAGGCCCACACACGCACATGCACGAAACCATGCATGCATAGATACGCACGCACGCACGCACGCACGCACGCACGCACGCACGCACGCACGCACGCACGCACGCACGCACGCACGCACGCACGCACGCACGCACGCACGCACGCACATACATACATACATACAGTTTATATGTAATAAGCGAAATACACACCACGTCATACATTGAATTCACAGTTGTCTCACTGCATGTGCCAGATTGCATGCCACTGAATAATTTGATACATCTGATCACATACACTGGCTAATTAATTATGTGGGTCACGTATATTAAATGTGATTTGAAATTAAATATCAACAGGGTCAAATGTCATATATATATATATATATATATATATATATATATATATATATATATATATATATATATATATATATATATATATATATATATATATATATATATATATATATATATATATATATTGGACACAAGTTCTAGCAAATTATTTCAGCCCGCTCCCTCCATAATCATTAGCCGGAAGCATATAATCAAACTTATATACACAATTTATATTTATATTTACATAAATCAAAATGAGAGAGAGAGAGAGAGAGAGAGAGAGAGAGAGAGAGAGAAAGAGAGCGAGAGAGAGAGAGAGTGAGAGAGAGAGAGAGGGGAGGGAGGGAGATGGAGGGAGAGAGGGAGGGAGAGCTCAAATTTACCACACCCGTCAATAATGTTATCATACTCATCACAGGCGTGTCAGCGTGATGTATAACCACATCAACAGCATCATCACCATACATACACGAATACAGAGTATTCACATGTGCCGCGTTTACAGGTATACAGATTACACAAAGAAACATACTTTCAAGAATGATAAAAGTTTTAAAACCTATTGGCTTTTCTTATAAAGTTATGTACTTTTCTTAGTAATTCTTCATTAATTTCACAAGAAAATATGTTACTTTCTAGCAAGAAACTGTCTACGGAAATATCTGGCGTAATTTCTTAAATGAACTCAATAAATAACGTCTTTCATTTGCCCATCTTGGACATACAAAATAGTAATGATGAGAGGTGAGAGGTTTCTGGGCTATGAAAGTAACCAGAGTTGTCCTAAGTGCAGGGTATTGCATTTAAATGCAGCCTAGCTCGATTGCATTTAAATGCAAATGCAAATGTTTGCAACTTATTCAAATGCAAATGCAAGTGCAAATGCATTTACAAATGCATTTGAATATGTGGACACACCTCTGGTACTGAACTTCTGGAACACCGTAGTACGCATCTGTCAGCTATGCGTCTGCTGGGAGTGAGTATCTCTTGAAAAACATTTTGTAACATAATCATGTAGTGGATTCTAACGTAGGAGAAATGATTTGACTGTGGTTTTTATATCACCTGGCCTGAAAGACCACGTGAGCTTATGCCATGGCGGCCGTCCGTCGTCCACCCGTCGTCCGTCCGCCCGTCCATCAAATCACTTCTTCTCTTTAACATTTTGACCGATTTCAAGCAATTTGGCCTGGAAGGATCCTATGCTGGTACCCTCCAGACCTATTTTTCAGACTTCTGATTCATCATATTTTTGGGGTGAAAATTGTATGAAAAATTTACCAGAAATGGTCAAAATGGTACTCTTTAGCTGCTTGACATGTTTCAACCAATTTGACTAGATGGATTCTATGGTGGCAGGCTCTAGAACTTCTATTCAGAATTTTGATTGATCAATTTTTTTGGGTGAAAATCTTAGATTTTATGAAAATTCTACCGGAAATGGTCAAAATTCTACTCCTCCATAGCCGCTTGACATATTCCAACAAATTTGGACTAAAATGGATACTATGGTGATAGGCTCTAGAACTTCTTTTCAGAATTTTGACCGATCAATTTCTTGGCTGGAAATCTTGGATTTTGTTAAAAGAATGTACTGGAAATTGTCAAAACACTACTCCTCATTAACCGCTCGGCGGATTTCAATCTAGTTTGGCTGGAAGGACCCTATGGGTGTAGGTATCAGAACGTATATACAGACTTTTGATTGGTAAATATGTGTGTGAAAAGCGGTACTCCTCATAAACTGCTTTGCCGATTTCAGCCAGACTTGGATGGAAGACCCTAGGGTAGCGGGCTTTAAATCTAGTAGGCCGAATTTTGATTGGTCAGTTTTTGTCTGGGCATCTTGGATTTCCCAAAGGTTTTGCTAAATCTGACAAAAGCAGATTTCAGTTAATCTCAGCTGGAAGGACCCTAGGTGGGTAGGCTTCAGAACGTTATACGTAATTTTTATTGGTCAATTCCTTTGGTGGCTATCTTGGATTTTCCGAAAGATTTCCATCATGTTTTTTAATGCAGATGCTTCAAACGCTAATGGTTCAGATGAGCGCCACAGGCCCTTGGCCCTCTTGTTTAATAATCACTGCTGAAAAGTAAAATAATCCATTTCTTTCAGATTTACAGATTATTAAAGCATGATAAACAACAGTACATGCACTATAGAATATGAATAATAGAATAGCATATTATTATTAACCCAGAAATGGTCAAACTGACCAACCACGGCTTCTGCATTGATCTTAAAGCATGTCATTTGAACTTTTACCACTGGAATGACTACCTCCCTTATCGAACTAGTCATTGCAGTGTAAAATTGTCAAAAATAGTCTCTTTGTCTGCAAATGGAACCATTCTATGAAAGAAATAATACTTATTTCACCTCTAAGGGGTAAACATTAGAATTTCTGTTGACTATTTTGAATGTAATTTCACTGATCGGTATTGTGTCCATGTAAATAACATGTGCCAGTCAAATTACTTTCAAAATAATTATCAAATATGATGTTGAATATCTGGAAAGCAATTTGATTGATAGCTGCTGCTGTGCCTATGGCAGCAACAGGTTCCAGTCAAATTACATTCAAAATAGAGCTGTAAGCGAAGGTTTCCAGTCCGATTTTTTCCAAAATCTGCATCAGCTTGAATCACATAACACATGACTGAGTCTGTGTGCATAGTTTGACTGAATGACAAGTGCTTCTAATCAAAATGGGTGAACAGTAAATTTCCCATGTTATACAGAATTATCAGCATCTATTATTTATTGATCTTGGCAAATGTTCATTTGCATTCCAAGAAGATAATCTTTGAAGATTTACCACTGGAATGACTGACTCGAATTTTCAAAAATTGTCTTCTCTTATAATGCAAATGGACATTCAAAAGGTCAATCTTGACAAATAAAGGATTACGAGATTTATGAACGAATGAATGAATGAATGAATGAATGAATGAATGAATGAATGAATGAATGAATGAATGAATGAATGAATGAATGAATGAATGAATGAATGGAGTTAACAACACAATCCCCTATTCATAACTTGAGCAAACAGAGATATATTACTAAGCTCACGCTAAGGATCTTGACAAGAAATATAGCAAGTACATGTTGAACAGATTGTACAGTCAAAAGTGCTCTAGTGACCACGTGTATTTTGGGGCCACAATATTGCGGTTCTTTAAAACAGATTATTGTATGAATATTATTAATTTTCCTGAAAATCAACGTATTGATTAACGCAGCAACAACGTTTAGTCCAATTGTTTTATTAACCCTTTTTTGTCCAAACCGGAAAGACCAGTCTTTGTCGTGGTCTTTACAAATGCCCATTTACAGGCCGAGAGAAAACTCTAGAGATACATTGATGTTGACTTTCTCAGAAACAAATTAACTAAAATGTGTCATCTTGCTAAGATCTCAACTGATCTAAGCTAGACTAATTTCAAAATATACATGTATATTTATGGCTAAGAGCTACATGTTAAGAAATTCATAGAAAACTGTGTTAATAAATCACAGGGAATTAAATTTATAATTTCTATCAACAGAAATGCCATGATTACCGAATAATTTGGTTGAATATTTTGAAATTAATTTGACTGGGTGCTGTGACTGCAGCAGCAGCAAGGATCCATTCTATTTTGGACGAAATGCAAAATGAAAAAAGTAGTGCATTTGAAAAAACCCTCAAATGCATTTGAAAACTCAAATGCAACCCTTTCTATGCAAATACCAATGCAAATACAAATACATGAGAATCAAATGCAAGTACAACTTCAAATGCGTCAGAAATTTCATAATTGCATTTAAATGCAAATGCAAGTGCAAATGCATTCACCTGGAGTTGGGGGGGGGGGTGTGTGTGTTCAAATATTTGATATGTGTACAGATCATTGTTTAATTGGCTGCAGTTATTTCTTAGTTTGCATGTTAAGATATTTTTGTTGCGTCTTTTAGCAAATGAATAGTATGTGGTATATTTGGTCTTGCACATTTTGATAAGTTTTTTTGTAAGATTTGTTTTGAAACTGAAACTGAGGGAGCCAATATCCTAGCCGGTATTGCAAGTTCTGACATGTCCCATTAAGCCAAAATCCTAGCTGCTATTGCAAGCTCTGACATGTCCCATTAAGAGACTGATCCTGCCATTCTGGAAAACAAATCGCTTTAAAGCTGTTGAGATCATTGAGATTACGTTGCACATAGGACATTCAATAACCAATGGTGTGGCAGATTACACCTAAACACCATCTCCCATGTGATTGCAGGTGGTATCTGATGACTGTATCCAAACTGACCGTTTGCATTATTTATCGAATCGGCATTAGATAATGGCAAGCTTAGTGAGCTCTGTGTTAACAGCGTATAGTTAAGCTTATGGAGAAGATGTTCACAACAGCATATGTAATAGACCGTTACACATTAGCCATCCATCATATGACGTCATAATCAGCTATATGACGTGTGTCATGACGTCGTAATCAATTGCAACATGAATAACTCGATTTAGCCCATCTTAATCGCTTAATAGTCCGACACGTTGAACGAATTTCAGCATTGCGGCAACAGCGCCCAGTCAATTTAGTTTCAAAATATTCAGCGGCTTACCTGTATAGTTTTCTGGAAATTGGCGTTCGGTGATCGATCGATCCCAACACGTACGAATTGTGGGTGGAGCTTAACTAGGGATCGGCGTGGCATAGCTAAAACTAGAAATGTCCATTATACTTCTTGATGCATTATACAGCAGATAGCATCAATCAAACTGCTCTCAAATCACTTTCAGATTGTACAGACGGTTGCGGTTACTACGGGAAAGATATCTGGAGCAACGACAGAGATGCGGGAAAGTGAAAGCGAACGAGATCACTTTTAGCAATATACAACATGTATTACATACATTAGAAATACAACGTTTTATTAAATTATTAATTATGAAAACACAAATCCAATTCACACTATATATTCCTTTGGGAACAAATTAATTAAGCAAACTGAAAACTGAAAGTAATTTCAGGATTTCATACAAAACAAGATTTTGGTCGTTGAAAGGTTTTGAAGATGCCATCGACAACGTGGTGTGGTAACAGAGGGGATCAATTTCTAACGATACCCTGCCAATTTTCAAATATACCCCACCCATTTCTAGCAATACCCCGCCCATTTCTAACTATACCCGCCCATTTCTAGCTATACCACGCCCATTTCTAACTATACCCCGGCCATTTCTAACAATACCCCACCCATTTCTAACTATATCCCGCCCATTTCTAGCTGTACTACACCGATTTCTAACTACCACGCCCATTTCTAGCTATTCCCCGCCCATTTCCAGCTATACCACACTGATTTCCGTCCGCATTTTACTACTGTTAGAATCGATTTGAAACATTGGAATCAGAATTCATAGAATCTAAGTCTTGAGGTAATAATACAGGTGAGCTGTTGAATATGATGAAACTAATTTGACTTGGGCTGTTGCCCCGTATGACAGCAGCAACTTCCAGTCAAATTAGTCTACAAATATTCAACATAATTTTTATTAAATTTTACATTTCTGAAAGACATACAATTCGCACACACGCAATGACATTTTCGGTTTTTGTGACGGAGCTTTACGCCATTATGATTGTAATCTCAGCTAATCAGTGATAAATTGATTATTGCATCATATACTTGAGTTAGGCCTACAGATAGGATAGTTCAATTATCTGAATTAACGGAAGGATGAGAATCTGTTCTCTAATTATTTGATGGTTTACTCATAGAAGCAACTAGACGGTTACTCATAGAAACGAGTCATGGTAACACAAAAACATGTCTCCGACAGAAGACCAAATAGAAACAGACAGGATCGTCTGCTAACTCGCCACCATGACGATAGTGCTTTCGTTTATTTATGTCTAAGATAATAGTTTCCAGTCGTACTGAAAACCTGTCACTTGCACGCCCCAGTACACATAGTATTGGTTATGCCGGTACGAATAGATGCACACGTCTGATAAAGGAACAAACTCCTTGCTAAGAGACCTGGTAAATATTGGAAATGAGTACAACCAGAGTCTTGTGTTATTTAAAAAATGTATTGAAATATCTGGCCATTATTGTTGTTAGTACAAGAATATCTAGGAAAGTTACCAGTGATATTATAGAGTGAGCCTAATCCTAATTATGTTGATAAACATTTCACTGAAGTTTGTTGCTGCGCACAGCATCATTAGCATTCAGTCATACTATTTTAAAAATACCCCTATGGCTTGTGCCCTGATAATGCGGATGACCAATGTTACATTCATCGATCTAATATATATATATATATATATATATATATATATATATATATATATATATATATATATATATATATAAATATGTATGTGTGTGTGTGCTTTCTCTCCCCTCCCTTTCTCCCTCTCTCACTTTCACCCACAATTCCGCTCTCTCTACTCTCACTCTTCACCCTCTCCCACCCCACCCCATCCCACCCCTCGTTATCTGCCTCTAATGCATCCAAAGTAGTCTCCCTTTAGCCTTATTTACGGTTGCTGCATTAAGACATCATTCACTGAATTATGCAATTTTGTAAGGGAGTTTAAAACTAATAAGAAATCCTGAGGACAGAATCGCATCCCTATGATAATTTTTTTCATGTCCCAATTGGACTTTCCAAGAACGTTAAAAAAATGGATATTGTGTGATCTGTCACAGCAACAACATTACATAAAATAAATGAACATTGGCCATACATTGTAGATTTGCCAGGTTGTGTTTATCAGGCATTGTAATGTGTTAACCAGATTTGATTCAACTTAAACCTTTAATGGTCAAATTGGTCAAGACTGATCTCTGCCGTGATCTTAGGAAATTTCATTTGCAGGCTAAGAGAATATTTTATTTTTGAAAATTTACCACTGAAATGACTGGCTCGGTAACCAAGTCAGTCATTCTAGTGGTAAATTTCCAAAAATAGTTTTATCTCAGTCTTCAAATGGGCACTGAGTAAGCAAAAATATGTATTTTCTTGACAATAGCACTTTTGATGAATGCTCATTTAAAGGAAAACAGAAATCCTTTTTTTTTTTCAAGTTTCCATGGTAAATTAAAAAAAATACTCTTCTTGACCTGCAAAGATCTCGATTTTCTTTGAAAAGGCTTGACCATTAATAAGTTCATTGATATCATTAGTATTTTGAGCACTTTAAGGCGCTGTTGACACAAGAGGGTTAACGCCAATTAAAGCGCTTCGTTAGTCACTGCAATGCACAGTGCAATTTATTTTTAAGTAGTACCGAAAATTGGCTACATCTGGTTATGTAATGACTCGAGTGATTTGCATAACATAAAATGGTAGAGGAAAGAAAACAGTATTTTCAGTGATCATCTATTAATAAAAAAATAAGTTAAAAATGATATTTCCAAATTGTCCGTCGTTCCCCACCCCGTAGAATATCACAACGGTGATGTTGTTTTGTGGACTATAAAATAAGAATTGTGACCATTTCATTCTCTGGGAATATGTTCATATATTATATTACCGAAAGTGCTTCTGGCCACAGACACACACACCCTCCCCTACACCTCCCAACCCCACCACCCAACACCAAACTAACGTCATTCGTCATCACATCACGCATTTGCCGGGGACGTCGTTGTGCTAATGTACCATCAACCGTGCGTCACATGACTATTCCACATAAAGTACAGCTCGCTAAGATGGCAACCTTCACATAAGCAACACACCCGTAAAACGATACCTTCATATATAGGACACATCGATATACGGGAGTGTCTATATAAAGAACACATTCATATGAAGGACACCGCCATATAAAGGAC
Source organism: Chaetoderma sp. LZ-2023a (assembly GCA_034401795.1). Classification (NCBI taxonomy): domain Eukaryota; kingdom Metazoa; phylum Mollusca; class Caudofoveata; order Chaetodermatida; family Chaetodermatidae; genus Chaetoderma; species Chaetoderma sp. LZ-2023a. The sequence goes on along the minus strand of CM067369.1, from coordinate 275,091,817 downwards.
ACATTCATATAAAGGACACCGCCATATAAAGGACACCATGTAAGCGAACGTCTATATAAAAACAGCGTACAAGGGAACGTCTCTATAAAGAACACCTCCGGATAAAGGACACATCCATATAAACTGAAAGTCTGAAAGGACACCTCCAGATAAAAGACATCTCCATATAAGGGAACGTCTATATCAAGGACAGCTCAATATAAGGAAACGTCTATATAACGGGCACGTCCATATAAAGTGAGCGTCTATATAACGGATACCTCCAGAGAAAGTGAACGTCTATATACAGGACACCTTCATATAAAGTGAACGTTTATATACAGGACACCTCCAGAGAATGTGGACGTCTATATACAGGACACCTCCATAGAAAGTGAACGTCTATATACAGGACACCTCCATCTAAAGAGAACGGCTATATCGAGGACACCTTCAGATAAAGTGAACGTCAATATCGAGGACACCTCCAGAGAAAGTGAACGTCTATATAAAGGACACCTCCAGATAAGGGTCATCTCCATATAAAAGTGCTATCCACAGAAAGATCCAATCCACGCAAAACTGCCTCGATATAAATGACACCTCAATTAATACCCACATATATAGCACAGTTGGTTGAATTCAAAGAATACGTACCTATGATCCAAATGGAGTCATATATCGGCAATGTTCAGGGTGGATGAAACAATACCTATGTTGACAATTGATATATAATAGAAAACTAAATCTCATTCGAATAAATCAAAATGTCCAAAGCACCACGCTGATTATCTCTCCAGTCCAGGAATACAGAAGCCAGATCTGTTAACCACGAATATAGTCCATTCTTTAATCAGCATCACTTGAACTGACGCAATAATACGATGTGACAATTAAAAGACAATGTAAGACTGTACGTGTTAGAATGGTATCGGAATCATGTGACGAAGAAGGTCGTGGTGTTATTTAGACTGAACAGATTTATACCACATTTTGCCAATTTTGCTCCACCAAAATAACACTCTTTTTCATCTGACAGCTAACGTTCAGTTATCAATGTTCATAAGCATCAGATGGGAATCCTGAGGAAGGTCATGTCAGCGAGGCATAAGATCTATGACATGGCCAGTCACTTATATGGCTCCTATGCACAGGTGAATACAACCATATCCTCATCAACTGTCGTTCAGAATTTCAGCAACCATTAGAAGCTGGCAGGAAGGATTTCATGCGTGGAGTTAAAGATATTTGCACAGTTCCTGAAACTGCCAAAAGGGGGAAAGGATTATCCCTGAATTTCATTATATAATATGCTATCGCAGAAAGCAAAACGCCTATCAATCCAGTTTCAAACTATGCAAGCGTCTTCCTGTATGAGTACCTTAAAATCGAGATTCTGGTGATTCCAGATTCAGTATATACATTGATTTCAACACAGGAACAAAATGTGCGGAGTTTAATTATAAATGGGCAGGCCATAGCTAGAAATTGATTACTCTGTTGTTTGTGCATCGTAAGGTGGTTGCAAAACATACATTTGTATTGTAAGATTCTTGTGAATGAATATTGGTGTGGGTCGATATTGTCCCCTCACATCAGCCTGTTCACTGTTCACGCCATTCTTGTCAGATTGACGTACCCCAGTATGTTCTGTACTATGGAATCTGATGATTCACTCATACAAAGCCACACTAAAACGAACACAACATATAACAAACATATTGGCATATAATTCTCACGGTTTCAAATTCGTTCGCGTTTAACAGTCTAACACTTAAATTTGTTCAATAAAACTTCCGTTTTCTCATAGAAAATATCCATTTGCAGACCAAGAGAAGACTGTTTTTGAAAATTTACCACTGGAATGACTGGCTCGGATCTCGAGCCAATCATTCCAGTGGTAAATTTTCAAAAATAATTTTCAGTTGGTATGCAAATCGACTCTTCTCAAGACCACTGCAGCAGTGACTGATATGATAAAGGGTTAAACGAAATTCTAGTGGATATATTTAGCATAATATTCGATTGAGTGTTTCTATCGACGAGCAACCATGAATCGAGTTACTTTCACCACAAGTGGTATCTTTCAAGTATGGCTGCGAGACCACAGGGGCCATTGTGCTTATATGAAAAAAGAGTTGGCCAGCAATATCCCATTGCCAATGGCACATTGTGCAAACTATTATGCAATAATGCAGTAATGAGAAATAGAAAACGGAAACGCATCATCAATAATGCATAGCGCTGGTTCCTTCATTACAGAAACCTTATCAACGCCTTCTTAGAACCGGGAATTTGTGGCTGAGAGCAACTCGATCCGTTACCTGAGTCGGTTAGATTGCATCGCAATGTATCCAATTCTATGTTAGCGTACTGTAAATCATGGATTGATGGGTTCCTAGTTCACCTAGTTTCATCTGTCCTAAGTTATTTAGTGAAATATTTACACTTTTATAGCAGTTTATTTGTGGCAAGAGGTGTATCCGCCATTTTTTAATTATACGAAAATTTCGTAATTGCGACCGAGTCCGGGTGCTCGGGTCGACTGTAGTTAACTAGCTAGTCAACTATTTCAGCTTCGACTGGGATCTAGCTAACTATGGCTAACTATGGTTTGCCAGTTGAACTTGCCCCTACTGACGTAATTGATTATCACTTCAGATACTTGAGTGACAGATTGGAACCACCAACACCAATCACCCCACCCGGCCCATTGCAACGTACCCGAACATAGTCTGGCTAGAAGATAGTGTTTACCTTGCTGATCATAGCATGTTGATATGAATCAATCACACAAATATGTAATGGATGGAACCAATCTGTCACTCAAATATTGAATTCATAATCAATTACATACATCACATTTATTAAATTTTTTTAAATATCTGTTGAAATTTATTTTTGGACCAATACCGAAGTTGGGAAGCCTATATACTAGTCGTTCTTTTCTTTAAATTTCATTACAATATTACCCATATTGGAAAAGTTGGTTCTGAGAAATCGCCACGGGCGCGCAGAGTAACAGCCATCATACAGCCACAGAAGCCATAGCCTCCATCCCCTGTGGGCGAGGATAATAAAGGTTTAAATGTTTTTGTCGATGTACTTTTCTGCCTGACTCATTTCGTAATTCATACATATTTCAGGGCGATCTTAGTATTCATATAAAGGTTTTCGTGTCCCTTTCATGGCACGGTGTTCGTTGGTCAGGAAGGTATATGCATTCAATATTTTGGGTGTCCGACAATTTTAATTTTACGCAGATTTTGTGATAACCATTTGCGACCGATCCCGGGTGCGCCGTCGATCGGTGAGCTCCCTCTCTCCCCCCATCGTCACGCACCCGGACATAGTGTGGCTAGAATATATGACTTATTTTGCTGATCATAGTATGTGAGTATGTTTACGTGAACCAATCCCACACATATTTAATTGATGGAACTAATCTTTCAACCAAGTATTGACGTCATGAGGAATTACATCAAGTGTAGGCTGGCGTCGCAATCATAACTGACAGACAATACTCCGTCATGAAGTTGAAATAGTCTATCAAGTGTACAAATTGTATTCTATTGATAAATTTCCTATGTAATAAATATTCCGTTGAATAGTTTGAAACTAAGTTGAAGGGGCGCAACACCAGCCATTCAAAATAGTTTCAAAAGATCTTATCTGAATAGTTATCTTGAAAATGAATTACGGAAAGTCAGTGTTCTAGGTATATAAATCGACCCCCATGCTCAACGCGTGGGCGAAGCTTAGCTATAAATGGGTGGAGCATAGCTCTCTGTTGTCTCTGTGACTAAGGTCTACCCATCATTGCGCTACATAAATGCTATTACATAGCCTGGAAGCAATGTAGTTACGCCGGATCAATCACGGATTGCAGACCCTGCACTTCATCGGTTTTATATTTTATTTAATTTTATCAAATTTCTATCGAAACTATAGAACAACAAACGTACAATGTACGTTGATAGATAAATGGAATTAATCTGTATGTTCTATGCCATTGGGCATGCGGTTTCTGTGAGCGGTTACAAGAATAGAGATAATCATATAAAGCATATTGAATCGTTCCACTGTTTTCTCCAAATTATTAATGCTACTGTCTAGAGGATTGCTCCACCGCGCCAAGACCGTAACGTGGAGACGACTGATTGGCGATACGTCAATTTGCGGTAATCGATACCTCTACTGCATATTTGAAAGCAATTTTTATGGAAGGTTAATTTGAAATTATTCAACTTCTAATGCTGCTTACATTTTTGGCGCATGCTGTTTGTAGTACAGGATGTTCCTGAATTAATTGGTCCCTGTTTGCCATGCAAGTCTAAGGCTAATCAACAACAGCCGCCAATCAAATTATATGCAGGAGGTCCAAGAACTCACATTCATGGTTACTTTGTGATTGAAATTATGTGATTTCTAAGCCTCAGAATTTGCCTCAGAACACTAATTTTCAGGTGTAATAGAAGAAAACCGTTCATGTTGAAAACGATGCTGAGCAAAAAACTGTTTTTGTCATATACAATAACGTTCAGTGCCACCTTGGTCGATGGAAGTATCCGATCTGTTACTCAATAATCAAAATATATCACATGTTAAGAGATGTTATAATGGACGTTTCCAAGTGTATCCATCCATCATATGACGTCATAATCAACTATGTGACGTGAATGATCCGAAATAGTCCGTCATTAACGCGTAATAATTCGACACGTTGTACGAATTGTATGTCTTTACCATTTAATAAACATTCTGTTGAATATTTTGAAACTAATTTGACTGGACGCTGTTGCTGCCATAAGCAAACTATTTAACAGTTTACCCGTATATTTTTTGATGGAAATCGATAGTTAGAGAGTTCATGGATCGATCGATCCCAACAGGAGCGAGGTGTGGGTAGAGCTTTACTAGTGATGGGCGGGGAATAGCTAAAACTGGAAAGGCCCATTAAACGAGGAAGATCCATCACGAAAGGAGAAAATCTTCGAAAGTAAGTGTTAGAATTGTCTGTCTGCGAATTTACTATTTACTAAACATTCTGTCACAGCCACCAACAACTCACAATCAAATTAGTTTCAAAATATTCAACAGCTTAGCTGCATAATTAACTTGAAATTCAGATTCTGGGTATTTATGGATCAGTGTGTCAAATCAAGTTAAATACCTGTACAACGCGAACGAAGCTCATTGCATACGCAGATGGTCGTAAGACCTGGCTTCTAGGGTAATGGTTTTAACTGTGTATGATGCAATACAGGTCTTATAGTCAACCATTAGGTGTGCAATCTGTTACCACCATTTTGGTCGCTAGGCTGTGGCATCTTCATGGACCACCTATATGGCCGCGGGTTTTGTCGCTGGTGCATTTGCACCAGCTGCATAAGGTACACACTGATTTCCTAGAAGAAAGAAAAAAAAAATCAGCTAAACATAGGCGGGTCATATCTCGAAATCGATCCGTACATAGGGAAACTAATTACCCGGCAAACCACGCCGAGTCAGCCAATGCAATGCATATGCAAGTTGATAATGCCAAAGCGTGCTTATTAATTACACGGAGGCGGGTATTGAGAACGTCATACAATGTGTGCCATCATAATCGCGGTGATAATCTGTAAACATTTGTCAGAGACCGATACGGGGCCGATATGCTGATAAACCGCCGCGAACGCTCGGCCACTGATGCCAACAAACCCATCCAGATATCAATTATTCAAATCATTTATCATAAAGCAAATAATATTAGGAGAGAAATTGATACTCTTGCAGAGAATTGACATATTAAACGAGTCTGATAATATTTGCTATTTTACATCATTTACAGTAGCAGGGAATGGTTATCTCCAGTTACATGAAGTTCGATAACATACATTCAAAATAAACGATGTAACGAGTCAATGCAGCTTGACCTGAATCAATGTTTAATTCAGAATTAATGATTCTAGCCTAATCTTCCTAATTAACGAATGCCTGCCTGCTGATAAAGTTAACTTGTCAAAATCAGACACGTAACATAAGTAACTGAAGATTTCTCCTACATAGGTAACTATTAGCTGACTATAATGCCTGGCAAACATCCGAACTTGAATATAACTGATCAAGCAACCCTTCTTTATAGTGATCGCATCTGCATTTATTGCCTTTGGATTCATTTTTCTAATCATTTTCGTTGATTATATGGTTATGTCATTAGTCTTGTTTTAGTTTGGCATAGTTGATTCGTTGTTGTCATTTGGGATTCTTATCCTTCCACGCATTACCCTAATCCATAAAGAAAAGAACTTCAAGCGCTCCGAGATGCCTTATCAAGGACAGTAACTGCTTCAATCCTCCACTAATTCCAAATATAGACCTCGTTACGCCATCCATACACCCAGACAAAGCAAACATCTAAATATAGTCTATGTAGTTTAATAATTGATTCAGTTCCAATAAGAGATGTATTTTGGCCCGCAAGAAGATGAATCGCATGGATTGAGTGCGCGAGAGTAGAAGATTGGAGAGCCACTATTGCCACCTCGACTGTTTATTTCGCATTTGTTCCCCTGCTGTGGTCCTTGCATACAGTATCCGTCCTCTCTCTTGCGGATCAATAAGGCCATTGTTTGCCTAATGCATGAAATGTGTATCACCTTCTCAGGCATGTCCAAATACTACATTCAGTGTTTTGGTGCATTTTAAATGTATCATGTAAGAAATATACCTAATATATGGTTTTGTTATTTCTACCGGAAGATAACTGACACGTGATGAATAATTTGCATTAAGAAAAGGTGATCAGTCATATCTCGCTTGAAATGGAACCTGCTCGACAGATAAAACTTGTTGATGGTACTGTTGCAGCTTTGTTATGATGGTTTACATGTGATAAGATGAAACTCAAACTAGTGGCGTTCAGTGATGCATGGTGATCGGTTCTAAGATGTTAACTCATACAGGGTTTCTATCTATTGGTAACATGGAGTACACTATCCATGTACCAGCCTTCCCAGCCTTCAAAGATGGACTATGTTTGGGAAATAGCAACCTGTAGACGATCGGTGTTCTTAGTATTGCAATACACCACTGTTCCACGACAGCGAAATGCACAGAGACTTAGCAACTCCAAGCATAGCCCTGTCAAATATGATATCCTGTTTGCATGCTGCGAATGCAACAAGGACTGAACAGTCATTAGCTACCGTAACTTAATCACAGTATATTACGTGGAACCATCTTTTATATTATGGCATTACTTTTGGAAATCGTTACTCTGCAAAATTTGCCCCATAATGCTATTTTCAAGCGTATGGGAAACACATTCACATTCGAAGTCATTTGATATGACACTTAGTGGCATAAACTCCCAGAAAGCGGCGTGGGTCTAATCATTCACTCTCCTCCCATAACACGTGGGTTATGACGACATACTAGATTGCCAATGATTACTCCAAAGACATGCCTTTAATGATTACAGGCTAAGAATTCCACTCAACGCATTTCAAGTATGAAGAACACACTAACTTCGCTATTCAGAGTTGCCATAGAATGCTATGTAAATAAATGTGATTTGCAACGAACCCAAGAACCTGGGTACGTGTGGCTCGATGGAAATTTGGTCCAAACGCACTTTTAATACTGACTTTTTCAGTACGCAGTACCTTGAGCAGCAAACAGCGCCCAGTCAAATTAGTTTCAAAATATTCTACAGAATACTTAATAAATGGTAAAGACATACAAATCGGGGGAGAAAGATGACACCTCCACGCCGGTCTCCTCCGTGAGTACCAAGTTTGTTGGGAAACTAAGTCATCAAGGATTGCGGGCTGACATCCACATTAGCGAACGCTTAAAGGATCTTGCTATCCAACAAGCAGACGCCCTAGCAGATAAAATCACTGCCACGGATGACTGCCAAAAACTGTTTCGGGCCGCCCGAGCCTTGAGAGTTCCTGACTACACACCACCACTAACTGTACACAACTCTGAAGTACACTTTATCAGGACTGACCAGGGCAAAGCCGATGAAATTCGAGAATGGTTCAAGGAACAGTTCACTGACCACGATGATGAGCCCGTGCACCCATTCCCAGGAGACACCAGGCTATTACTAACCCGCATAAAGAATGGACCTGAGGGAGCTAAGGATTTTGGGTGAGGACAAGACACAGTGGGCAAAAGCGAAGAAGGACTGATTGCAGCTGTATGATGTTTCTACTACTACAGCTGCAGAATACAGTAATCATACATACATACAATTCGTCGGACTGTTAAGCGTTCAGGACAGACTAAATCGAGTCAGTTATGACGTAATGATTATGACGTTATCCTACCTGTCACTTAGTTGAATATGACGTCATATGATGTCAGATGATGGATGGATAAACTGGAAAGGTTCTTTAATATTCATTTTGTTAAGTGCCGTTAAAAGCTGGTGCTGTTTGAGTCAGCTGCAACGAACAGCAACGCAATTTCTATTTTTATAACACCATCCCATATTCCTCCTATGTAACATCTCCTTTCAACAGCGTGGTAACGGTAAACGAGCGATAATTGTTTGTAAATATTCTGACACGTTTAACGGAAGAGAGTGCATTGTAACTTTGCCTTCACGCTTGTATCGGGAAAACTAGCCCCAATCCCCGTCGCGCGCGTGAGGATACAAATATCGATCCGCACAAATTTTCATCGGCACGGCCACGACTTTCGATGAAGCAGACGAACTCAGCAGTCAGTCGTCTGATTGTGTCAGTGTTAATCAGGAAATTTGACATCTTTTAGTACATGTGAAATTTGCTGATACACTTCGCAGCGTGGAACCGTGTGAAGGACATTGACACACGATAATCCCGGTGCCGAGGACTTAAGCCAAATTTCAAATACATACTGCTTCTTTATGTAACCTAGACGAGTGCACATCAGCCAAAGTAAGTCGATGTATTGAGGTTAACATCCGCAACTTCACTCGTATCCTCGATGGAATAAGAACAGGTTGTCAAAACCTCAGTGCTTGTTAAAGTTGATTGTGAATAAAATTCGCGCGAATAAAATCGAACGTCCCATGATGCTATTTAATTTTAACCCATTCCATTCCAGACAACCTCTATTGTTCCATCAGGTATCGCGGAGAAGTAGTTGACTCATGTTGTGTACATAGACAAGAATTTGACTGAAAGTCGTTAGATCCGTAAACGGCTACAACGATCAGTTAAAAAAAATTGTCAGAATTACCAGCATGTTTCATATTTAGCTCGCTAACATCACTTGAAAAAATATTCCTGAGAGGAGTACTAATGAAATGGGTTAAAACAAACTGCATTCGACAACATTCTCAGCAGAAGTATCCCGTCATTGTAGTGAGACGTGAGTTGAAATAATCCAAGGTGTCAGCAATGCGGAAACGATAAGACTCCTGCTCCTGTCTTTCCGGATCGATTCTCACCCGCGTTATTTGAGATTCCAGTTTACAGTTATTGTTCTGAACAACATCCTTGGAGACCACGACTTAATTTAGCATGTGAGATTTTGCAGCATGAAGAAACAGGTATGATACGGTGCACGTGGTAATGTGATTGATTGATGTGCTGCTTTTATTTATACATTGCACTTGCTTGATGAATGTCTGCAGACGGCATGTCCCTTGCGGCGTAACTATTTGTATTCTGAATATTTCGAAAACAGTATGCCTGAAAGTTGTTGGTGGCCACCAACAACTTTCAGGCAAATTGTTTTCGAAATATTCAGCAGGTTCCGAGTTATTGCCCATTTAAATCATTGTCTGGTGGCTTGCAGCGGCGAGACGGTTAAATGACTTTTTGATGTGTAGTAAGAGTTTGTGATATGCACGGAACTCGTCTACAAGCTGACACCTCGCCCTGCACTTAACAGGACTCAACCTAAAAAAACGGAAAAACCTAGTATTAACTATAAGTATAACTAAATGGGTCCTCTAGGTAAGCAAAGGTACCAGATTGAAATATACCCAGACCAATCTTATACATCCAACTTAGCCGAATGAGACAATGAACAAAAGTCAATGGATTGTACCATTTAGCTCTAAAGATAACGCGCAGGCCTAATGCGCACGCGAGCTGGGACAGCACACGGAATTGTTCCGTTTCAAATTAAATGGCGGATAGTTCCCCTATATGTAGGCAAATCCACTTAGTTCATTGCCAAGCGAGTTACGAGACGGGCGCACAATGGTAAAGGAACAGGATCATGAATAGTTTGGCTAAGGAAATCTTCTCTGAAATTAAAAAAGGAGTATGAGGGACCAATGCGGATAAAGTTTAGAGATAAAACAACTTCTCAGATATGTACAAGAGATTTATAAGTCTGTTATGATACCTGTTCTTTTCCAGTCCGCTTAAGGTTCAGATAACGTATCTAGGCCTCGTTAGTGCTTCATTTGTGTCTCTTTTTTATTCTGCTTCAGTTCCCATATCCACCCCTTGTGGTGGTGCCGTCATCAACTGGTCTACTAATCGTGACTGTAAATGAAATGACTGAACCTGAAGCCAGTTCTAGTTCGCCTTCTAATTCCAATTCCTAATGCGACTTGTAATTATGAGTCGATACGACGGGAGTCGCTAACGATTGTACAGTAATATTTATCCAAACTTCACAGTGTTCACTGGAACACTTTGCAATAAATAGGAATCGCACCCATGATCTTCTTCATCTCATAACCTCTTTTCAATCTACCTATCACAAAACATTGGTTTCATCATCATGTTATTGTTCGCGTGTGCGTGCCGTCATTGTGCCTCTTAAATACCTTTGTGCAATGTCATGTACACCTAGATAGAACACATTGTTTATGATATTAAATTGCTTTTAAAGGTGCATATTCACAGTAAAGTTTCTGAAAATAAAATTGTGTAAATTATACACTTTTAGAGGCTTAAACTGTGAGCCTATATGTAATGAAACGAAATAAATCTTAACATTTGATGATTCCAGTTCATGTAAATTAATATAATTTTTTAAATTACAATTTTAACAATTTTACTTTCAATCATTCTGGTGTGAATATGCACCTTTAAAATAAACAACCACTTAGATATGCAATTGATTTTACGCCATCTTGCTAAACTAGATTGTGCTTATAAATTTATTTTTCTGGTTAAGGCCATAGGCCATTTGGCTTGTAATTAATGAAAATGCGCTTCAATCGAGATAAAATTAAAAAGTCTTAAAGAATATTTAGTAGACCGTCGTTTGTTATGTAGGACATAAATCGTGATGAGTATTGGCAGCCTTTCGCTATTTCGTACCTTCATGTGTACTTTAGTTACGTTTAAAGTCGTTCCCACTTAGAGAAGGTTGTTATGAGTTTGCGTGTATTGTAATGGAGGAATCCAATTTTAGCTATACACATCCCATCTCTAGGTAAGCTCCACCCACACTTTGCCCGGGTTGGGATCGATCAATCCCTTAACTCCCTAACTTTCAATTTCCAGAAAACTATACAGGTAAGACATACACTTCGCACAACAATGCTTAGTTCGTCATCAATTAAGAGTTCGTGACGAACTTAGCTACGTCATTCATGATGTAATTGATTATGACGTTATCCTACACGTCCCGTAGTTGATTATGACGTCATATGATTAGTGGATGAACTGGACTCCTCCATTGTGATCGGTGATTGGCCATCTTAGAATGACACTCGTTAATATGATCATAATCTTTCAACAGTATAATAAAAATACAAAATAAAAGGCATTTCTTCAATTAGATGATATAAAAGTATCATTCATGTCACAGTTTCACATTTTGCCTCCCTACTCACCCAAACTCCACTCCTACCCCTAACGTGGCAAAACGTGATATTCTGACAAGAAAGATGATTATTTTCTCAGAAAAGCTGCTATTAGCTGTTTTTATTATGTTACTAACCCTTTAAACCCTGACATCCTAGAATAGTATTTTCTATGTAATGATGCAGGTAAGCGCTCCTAGATTTAGTAAATGTTTTTTCGCAAATAATCCCGATTCATTTCCATTTTTGCCGGTGGTAGTTTATTTAATATTGTATGAGATTACCAATAAACATCATTTGTTGTTCCCCGTTTCCTTTCCTTTAAAGGAGTCCATGTTTTAGCAGGATTTTGCTTCTCCCATTCAAATTGCCTGAAAATCGCTACTAACATAAGCATTAATAACATTCAGTCAAATTTCTCATCAAATGATAGATGGATGATTACGTATTCATTGAATGACAATCCTCAGTAGTTTGACTGAAATTGGGTTAATTGCAGTCGCCAAATTAACTCCAGATTTCTATATAGAGAGATATACAGGCTTATCTAGGAGAATTGAGCATTTCCCGTGTTCTGACTTATGTTCTCCAATTTATTTCTTATAATTATATCCCTATGGCAACGGAAAACTATATACATCGAATAGGTCCATCAGCGAAAACAATCCGTGCTGAATTGATAACCTGTGGGGGATATTGAAAATTAGATGTCGAGAAAATGAGTTGCTTTCAGCCATTACGATCTGGATTCCCGCGAGACATTAGCACGTTTCTATTAAAACTCGCCATAGGGGACTTTCCGGAAATAAGCGAATGGGTCTGCCGTAGGCCTGCCTTCCGGTGATATTATTAGGAGCATATCGCTCAGCGTGCTCACCCAAACATTCACAATGTTCTTATTCTTTATTGTATATCCCTACAGTGGAATAGGATGGAAAATGTTATCACAGTCAATCACGAGAGACAGGGTTGAAAGACATGATATTTTGACATTAGCTATTTTAAGTCACAGATTCTCAATTTCAAAGTTGAATATTTTGAATCTACTTTGACCGGAAGCTGTTGAACAGAACATTTCTATCATAGAACGTGATATGACAATTCTGTAGTATTGAATGAGCTGAATACAGAATACAAACTGACTGAAGCTGCTTAGGCTTAATCAAAACAATAACAACTTTCAGTCATATTGTTTTCAAAATAGTCAAATAAAGAGCTTCCCTGAAACCAAAGAGAGAGAGAGAGAGAGAGAGAGAGAGAGAGAGAGAGAGAGAGAGAGAGAGCGAGCGAGCGAGCGAGCGAGAGTGAGTGAGTGAGTGAGTGAGTGAGTGAGTGAGTGAGTGAGTGAGTGAGTGAGTGGGAGAGAGAGAGAGAGAGAGAGAGAGAGGGGAGGTATCGAGAGAGGGAGGGAGGGAGGGAGGTGTGGACGACCAGGGCGAATGGGACCGGTAGCGGACGGGAGGGTAGGGAGGATATGAGGGAGGAAGGGAGGGATCGAGGGGAAGGGATGAAGGGAGAGAGAAAGAGAGAGAGAGAGAGAAGGGAGGGAGGGAGGGAGGGAGAGAGAGCTGCTGACCGAAGGTTAGCCCGCGCAATACTGCACTCGCCCATCTATATCCGTTGTTGCCTATCATCATAGCAATTCATTGTGCAATTCTGCTGGAAACATCTTGAATTAAAACGCATCCATCAAACATAAAACCCCGATGACTGTAAATGTGACCTTTAGCCAGTGTCCACTATCACGATCGCATAGATGGGTAGAATATTGTGTTTGATCGGCAAATATTTACACTAGAAACTAGCAAGGAGGTAGAATTTGATTAGGAACACTGGAAGCACTATATTTCATTATCATCCTCGCCAGTTGAAGCTGATAGCGAGTGACCGGCTTTCTTGGCGATCTGTATGATGGTGGTTGAGTATGCCACGCGTCCATCATGTTACACCACAAATCGAGGACTTTGTTTCTAGAAAAAACGTGCTACACTATAAATTGGTCCCCGTGATCAATGTTAGGTGGCAAATCACTCCTCGTAACGTATGAAGTACACATTTGCAAATGCCTTAATTAATTTATGTTTAGATCAAGATATCTCAATTTTTAATTAGGTTTTAAAATTTGTGCAGTGAAGTTGACTATTATCTATAAAACTTATGAGAAGTGGAGAAAATGATGAGGGTGTGGTTACTTTCCGTAAACACGAAGCCATGAAATTCCATGTTTAATCTGCCCTGTATTAAGTGGCCATCACCAGGCTGTCTATGGAGACTCCCTTAATGTCCTACCTAATGGGGTCGCACACGACAGGTAGACTATGATATACGTCTGAGGGAATCAAGCTAGGTACATCAACTAGGGTTGTTATGAGTTAAGATGACTAATCTTATCATGGGGTACTATGATTATTGTTACTATGACTAATGTACGATTTCTCGTTTTTCGAACCAGCGTTCGATATCCATTCGGTGGTGTCATCACACCACCTGCGTCTAGGTCGACCTTTCCGTCGCTTTCCAGTTGCCATTCAAAGCATTAGACTTTTCTCTGTGCTGTCTCTGTCCCGTCCGCAGATGTACGCATAATGCTACCGTTTTCGTTGCTTGATTTTGTTGAGAAGACGCTGTCGTGTTCCTTCACCTCGGTGACGACATATTCGTTTGCTTTCTTTTCCGTCCAGCACCACAGCTCGAATACGTCTATTTCTGCAGATAGCCGTCATAATGTACTGCCATAGAGTCGGATAGAGAATATCAGAAAAAATACCAGCCAAATCTTGGTTGCGCGGGATACGTCATGGGTCTTTCAAATCTTTGATAGGTTACTCATAGTGGTGCATCCTATTGCCAGATGTAGTCTGACTTCATTACTATCATAGCAGGCATTAGGGACGTGAGCCAGGGAAATTGAATTCTTCAACGATCTCGATCTGCGTGTTATTTACATGTATATCTGGACGTCCATCTGAGGCAATGGACATGATATTTGCCTTCTTAGCAATCAGCCAGAGACCACGTTTCTTGCTCGCACACTTTCCATCAATTCTTCAAATTGTTGCTGATTGTTAGCGAATAGAGTGGTATCATCTGCATACTTAGGATTGTTGAGCATGATGCCGCGAAACATAAGTCCATCTTCAAGGCTATCTAGACATCTGAACCTGACCTCCTCAGCATATAAGTTAAACTGAGGATACAGCCTTCTCTGATCGCTGTCCCAATGGGTAACCATTCAGCATCTCCAGATTCTGTTGTTAGATTGGCTTTCTGAGTGGCATGCATACACTGAACGTATCAGTGATATCAAATTACCTGAATAAGCAAACCGTAACACAATCTTCCAAATGTTATCATAATCAACACAATCAAACGTCCGGGTTAATCAATGATACATGAATACACACCATGCAGGAACTCGCTGCTTTCTATAACAACCAGCACAGATTAGCAATCTGGTATATCATGCCTCTGCCCTCACATACGCCGACGTCCTGGCTCGGGATCTCTTCATTTACTTTGGCTTGCATGCGCTGTGCGATGATTTTCAGCAGAATTTGCTCGCATACGATATATAGGCAATGGTTCTGTTGTTGGCACAGCCTTGCGATAAATACTGATTTAGGAAAGTCGCTTGACCAGGCAACAGTTCTTTCTTGTATTGGTTGCAAAGACGGTACACAAGTTTTACCCCTGGTGTACCTGATGATTTAGCCAGCTGACATCGCATATCGTCCACACCAGACGATATTCCATTCTTAATTTGTTTGATTGCCCGCACCACGTCCGCATACCAGGATCTGTGCAGACGGGTTCTTTCTTCACACAAACTGGCAGCAAGACCCATTCCATTTTGAAGAAGGAGAAGAAGGAGGAGAAGAGAGAAGAAGGAGTGACTGCGGCTGCAGAATATTTCCAAATTACCACAGCCACAGAACACGGTACACATACATACTCGCAGTATTCATGGCATCTTGCTGTGATGTCACTAGTTTCCGTCAGAATCTTACCATTATCGTCTTTCAGTAAGTTAACCGTTTTGACATTTTATCAGCTCCTTTACAATCTTGTACATTCATTTGCTTTCGCGTCGTTTCTCTTTTAGCCTTCTTCCATTCTAGTCAAGTGGCACCCTCGGTTTTCAGCAATCGTGTTTCTTCAACAACGTGCCATGCCTCGTTAAATAGATTGTTGTGTAATCGCTGACTGTTTCACTTTGCTAACGTACGTCCAGCAGTTTCCATGATAGCTGTCTTCATTGCATTCTATAACTGTTGCTTCTCAATTGCAAAGGCGTGTTTGTTATCGGCTCATTGGTTGTGTGGGGTGGTATTCTATCTAAGCACGCCCCACCCCGTCCCCACATTGGCCACATGCACACAGACAAGGTAGTTCCGATCTCCAAAGGGCTTGCGACGTGGCACAATGACATTATCATAATCTGGAATCTTGTTTAATACGACCACCTGATCGTGATGCAAAATGTCGTCACAAATGTCAGGTAGACGCTTGATTCAAGCTATTTACCATAGGAATTGTCCTTGGAATGCTCACAAACTGGGTAGCTCTTTAATCATCATGATCTTGCGACCACCTGTCTTATTGAACCGTCATTTTGGCTGTTAATCCTACACGGTCTTTTGATACTGTTTCAGTCTAGACACACAATTCTGTAATATCATCCATAAACTTGTTCGCAGAGATGTTTATTATTAGCTGACCGCTGCTAGTTCGACCATCGATACTGTACATACTATAATGGTCTGGCTGATTGAAATACTAGTTCTCGTGATAGCTATGATTCAGACGATTCTACTTCTTGAAGAGAAGGGGATTGAGGATGCTGTTATTAATCCTGATTGCTATTAACGTTTGACCACCTTGTACTGTGTAGCATTGGCAGAGTTAGCTATTAACGTTTGACCACCTTGTACTGTGTAGCATTGGCAGAGTTAGCTATTAACGTTTGACCACCTGGCACTATGTAGCATTGACAGAGTTAGCTATTAACGTTTGACCACCTGGTACTGTGTAGCATTGACAGAGTTAGCCATTAACGTTTGACCACCTGGTACTATGTAGCATTGGCAGAGTTAGCCATTAACGTTTGACCACCTGGTACTGTGTAGCATTGGCAGAGTTAGCTACTTGAGGATGCGTGTGCCGAAGTTGATCAGGCTGTGGTGGGTGTGGTTAAATATGTTTTAAAGGGTCGCACAAACAGAAAACGTGGCAAAACAAGCCAAATGACGTTTTGTATAATTTAGATACACTCAAACATATTATTTGCATATTTTCGAATTCCAAAGTACTAAATTTCGCCACGGAAAGTCAGTCTTTTTCATTTTACATAAGAATGGCGCAGTGATGTCCTCGCGTGAATGATTGCTGTGGTATGACATCATCGCGTGAAAATAAGTTTGTTGTTGATCATTGATAGCTCATAATGGCGTATTCAGACGCCAGCTGGACAGTGAAAGCATATCGATCCATGAAATATTTAATATTGAATAATTTCTGTTATTGATTTTTTGTTGAATTTTGTGAAACTGGTATGACTTGATCCCACGGAAACACTAGAGTTGGATGAGTTTCATATAAGAGAGAATAATGTTTAAATATTAAAGACATTCAGTTACAATCCATTCACCCACATAGGTAAAGCATGTAACAGAGCGGGGTTAAGTCGGGCTAAATATATGTGTTTTAGACGGTTGACTCCTCAAGATAAAAAAACCCCAAATAACTCTCAACACTGCGTCACCGATGTTTATAGGTCAGTGACTTCCCTCACCGATGGTAAATATTATATTGCGAACATTATTATTTAAAGAAGTATATACCACACTTTAAACAAACATACGATAAACCACTGCACATGGGGTAGGTGATAAAACGCGGTAGGATGGGGTTGGTGGCAGAACAAACCATGTTCCGCAAATAACGCCTAATGTAATACTACTCTGATAATCACATTCTATGCAGTGTTACACCGTAACCATTCCACAACGCAGGACATGCTATTATAACTTACAGCTACATATTGACAATTCTCATCAGTATTTTCAAATCAATGTGAGTTTAAATTTGGCAAAGGCAACTATCATCAATCGCGTTATTTTTAAAATACTGGCCATATTAATTCTGCTGGACATGATAAGAAATCCAGATTCCATCGTTTAGTAGTGCAATCGTAGAGTCAATGTGAAATGTCCTGACGTCCAATCTCCCAGATGATCATGTTTGTCCGGGGACACATCGCTTGATCTCTGGCCAGTAAACAATCTAATAAATGACCACGCTTCCGCGGCGAGAATGGTCAAGGGGAAAGTCTGGATTAATACGCTTGAAAGCAACCTGTCATTTACAGCGATTACATACAACCATTTGAAGTTAGAATGCTTGGCATTACAGGCACACACGTGGATACACGCATGAGTGCACCCACCTACGCTCGCACCCATTCGCATAGTACACACACGCACGCACGCATGCACTCGCGCCTAGTTTGCACGCACGCACAGATTAATTACTAGATCTGTTTATTGTGGTCCATTTACCATGGCCGCGGGTGCGTATCTTGACGTTGCCTTAGTCCGACAGCGGCCCTTTAAATCTGCTAAAAGCTACGCTATTTACCCTAATGGTGACCGGATATTTGCTGATTTGGCCTCTTGAGCTATACCAATAGCTGCTATTTATCAGCTCAACTGGCACGCGAGGTTTGGTCAGAATTTAAATGAACATTCTCTCTGGCACGTTGTATATCTTATTTATCACACGTTATTGTTAACATAATGATGATTATTTTGAAATCAAATTGCCGTGTGCAATCCTTAGCCAATTTAGTAACATTCTTTTCAATGCATCGGCAGGTTTCATAAATAGTCCATGCACTACCTAAAGCACGTTTTCTGGGAGATTGTAGAATTAAAGTGGTTACGTTGACCATTGGTCAAATGGAATGTTTGCTAACCGTAATATTGAATTGACGATAAGAAAATGTCATTGATTTTATTCTTGGGAGAATTTAGGCCGGTTTCCATTAAACATATTTTCCCCAGCAATCGAATGTGTAGGACGACGACAAAGACACTCCGAAACATCGCCGGCAGATATACACGCTCTACGGTATTATAACGCTGCATTTGAATGTCAAGATTTGGCAGCACGAGTAGATATGAAGCGAGCTGGGCCCCTTTTTTCGACACCTTCTTTTTTTTGTTATGCTAATTAGGTGGATATGACGATTATTGATTTTGACACCTTTTTTCATTTGATCTCCGTAGCCTTTTGTGTCAGCTTTTCCTTGTATGGTACCCAGCTCTCCCCTGTTCTGATTGGATGTTAGATGTAGAGGGTGACAAGAAGCCGCTCGCCCTCATTAAATCAGGTGACTCCTGCCAGCCAATGAGGTGAGCTTACGGGTAATTAGCGTAATGATTGACAAGGGCTAATGCACAACGTAAAGATGATTGACAGGTTACATGTCTGGACTCGTCTTTTCCTGTGAACTTGTTCAATTGCGAAGCCCCGTCCCCTCATTAAACAAGGTGACTCCTGACATCCAATGAGGTGAAGTTAAGGGTAATTAGCATAATACTGATTGACAAGGGTTAATGAGTGTAACTAAGTGACAATCTCTTGTCAAATGCACAAGGGTTAATGCATTGCGTAAGAATGATTGAGATTAAGAATGTTACATGTCTGGACTCATCTTTTCCTGAGAACTAGTTCAATCATGAAGACCCGCACCCTCGTTAAATCACGTGTCTCCTGATATTCAATGAGGTGAGCTTAAGGGTGGGTAATTAGTGTAATGATGTGTGACAAGCGTTAATGTATACCGTAAGTATGTTTGACAGGTTACATGTCAGGAGTCATCTTTTTCTGGGCTCTGGGAACGCGTTCAATTATGGGAAATTAATTCTAAATGGTCAATCTGTTACATAAGGATAATTGTTGAGTGATTGTGGAAGAGACCTCAGTTAGTCTAATGGGTTGATCATTAAAATTCTGAACCTCAGATCTTTTCAGCCATGATAATGTACAAGGGTCATTGTATCGCATAAGGCCAATCGGTTTGTTATTATTCCAACCAATTAAAATTAACTAGTTGAGCTTTAAACCAACTCCGAGCACGTGTAATGATCATGAGTCGTATAAAGTTCAGCGAATCAATTTTCAATTGAGTTAGTGAAATAACTATCGATTACATGTTTAAAGTGCCTCGAATGGCATACAATATTGGTAAAGAATTCTAGCCTAAGTTGCCTCAGGTTTTGGACAGGTTATAGGCTATGGTTCAGTTTTCAATATATTACATGTTTCTGAATCTGGGAGACATTGATATAAGACGCATATCTTGTCATGCCTCCATTAGAACAAAAATAAAATCTGCTTAAACCAACATCAACCAGTCAAATTAGTTTCAAAATATCCAATCATTTACGTAGTTTTCTGGAAATTGATGGTCAGGGAGTTCAGAGATCGATCAATCCCAACATGCTCGACATGTGGATGGGGATTAGCTAGAGATGGGAGGGGCATAGCTAAAATGGGAATATATATTAGCACACTAATAGACCATCAAGTTGTACGAATTGTATATCTTTACTATTTAATAAACATCGTGTAAAATACTTTGAAAGTAAATTGACTGGGCATTGTTGCTGCCATATGCAGTAACATCGTCCAGTCAAATTAGTTTTAAAATATTCAACAGCTTACACTTACAGTTTTCTGGAAATTGCTAGTTAGGGAGTTCAGAGATCAATCAATCCCCGCACGATCGAGGTGTGGGTGGAGATTAGCTAGAGATGTGTGTGGCAGAGCTAAAAATAGAATGGTTCAGGTCTATTCCAAACATTAACCACCTTCCTGTTAACATAACCTGAAATTGTGATAACGACCTTTTGTCCTTGAAAAAAGGGGTCTAGGAGCTCTACCCCAATATTTTATATCTCAAACTTCCACATACTTCTCTCTCTCTCTCTCTCTCTCTCTCTCTCTCTCTCTCTCTTTCTCTCTCTCTCTCTCTCATACATGCATGCACACCCTGACCATGCACACGTCTGCACATCTGTATGCACGCATGCCCACACGTATGCCTGCATGCCTGTACATATGCATGCATGCCTGTATGTATGCATACACGACCATACATATGCATGCACACATGCATGCACGTACATCCGACCATATGCATGCATAGCCGTATATACACATGCACGCCCATACATACGCATGCACTAACACGATGCATAGTGCATGATCATAACAGCTAGTAAATTTATGATAAGGTTTCGTTAAGATTATTTTTAATTGTAGCATATTATGCTTATATTTACACTTTTTTGTACTCAGATTTGTATATACATGTACATATTTCGATTCTGTTATGGAGAGTGTCTGTGGATCAATTCCGATGGAATGACTGGTTAGGTTATCTAGCAAGTAATTTCATGGTTAAAAGTATGTGGCTTGTCTTCTCTTGGTCTGCAAATACAACACGATCAAGGTGTGGTTGGAGCTTAGCTGGAGCTGGGTGGGGCATAGCTAAAAATGGAAAGATCCATTAGCATGCCGAGGGCAATCAGATATTCCGTTAAAATTGCTCAATAGACCGTCAAGTTGTATGAATTGTATGTCTTTATTTTTTAATAAACATTATGTAGAATGCTTTGAAAATAAATTGACTGGGCATTGTTGCAGGCATAAGCAGTAGCATTGCCCAGTCAAATTAGCTTCAAAATAATCAACATCTTACCCATATAGTTTTCTGGAAATTGCTAAGCACAATGTTACCGATAATAAAAATTGGTATATTCGCTAACACAGTTTCAACAAGTTTCAAGTTTATTGAAGTAGACCTACTCCCATACATAACAATACATATGTTCCAGTCATGAACAAAACCGGTAATGACCAGTGGGGGCATACACAAGCTTAGCGTTAACCCAAGACAATATTGGCAACAGCTGGGCTAGTTTCTGTATTCGTTAATGGTCCACACATCACTGCCCCATGCTCTGCATGCCCCTCCACCCACCCATTGATATAAATTATTATCAGCCCCCCTCTCAGAGGTGTAGTTCATTCAGACCTTTAATTCTGTATGGGTCATTAGCCAGCTGTGCCAGACATCGGTGTAACTCTAGGAACTACATCAAAATTATAATTCGGGTAAAAAGATTAAAATAAACATATGTTGAAAACAAGCTTAGACCATATTGTTAAAACATCTGCAGATGAATAACGTGGAAAAACAAAGAAAAATTTAGGTGGACAGTGTTTTTATTGCAATGTTCCCCTTTGAAGCGCTATATGCCTATAATCTAATAATTTATGAGCTAAGCTTTTGGTGATTCTATCATTTTTTGTTGAGTCGAGCAATGCCTCTATAATTGAAATCATGGACACGCCATGTAACCAATGATCAAGAACTCATGAGAACGAGTCGATAATAGGGGCTGGACTATAATGCCATTATTTGTCTTGCTAAAAACATTAAAAATTATTTCTTAGCTGTACTGACACATCATTCAGCAACATAATATTATACACAATGTTTACTTATTGAATGTCAATTTGTATACCAAGAGAAGGCTATCTTTAAAAGTTTACTACTGGAATGACTCTACCAAGTCATTCCAGCAGTAAACTTTTAAAAGGCCAGCAAATGTTCATTCCCCAAGACCAATACAGAGGCCAGTTTTAGCTGGCTTCAGCATGAAAACATTAATCAGAGCACATAAAACCCAATTCCCTTTTGAAAAACATGATATGGTTTAAAAGATTTTAATGAAATCGAAGTATTAGATTCTAATGAAACTTTACGCAGGTATAATAGTCAGATATATAGCTCTAGCTGATGGAGAACATTTTTAAATCTGGGCTGTTGAAAACTGCTGCTGACTTTAGCATCAACAAGCTCCAGCAATATTATTTTCAAAATGAGCATCAATGGTTGCTTCAAGTTTTTGCTAAGCGGATTTGCGGCAACACATTTATACATGTGTGGTGGTGGTCACGCATATATACAAACCTATATCATAACCGCATATGTGGTTGCACAGATTTGTGGTCGCCCATGCGTGTGAGTGTGAGGTTCTAGCATACAAACTTATATCTGCACGTGATACCATGCAGTCACATATGTGGCCGCATATGCAGCCACACAGGTTTGCGGTCACATGTGCATTTGAGTGTGGTGTTCGGGTGTATATCTAGTCCTATAAAATGTCTCAGATTCAATCCCTTTTTTCACTACACTTTAATCAACCCAAAGGGTCGGACATGCATTTTATCTACATAGTAGTTAGTAAATCTTAGACAGTAAGAAGATTTATGTAACTACAACCTGAAAAACCTTCACCAATAAAATTTAGATTTAAATAATGGGTTTATCCTTTACTCAATATGCCAAGACATACATGCCATGAATGTGATTACACTTTTGCTGGTCACATGACCTGAAGTGACGTAAGATCCAATTCCATAGCAATGATGATGGCGAGAATCTAGAGAGGGAAGAGGAAGAAATGACAGAGATGAAGAATGAAGATGTTAAACCAAAGGATTCAGAGAGTGAAGCCTGTGATGACTCGACAGAGCCTGAGTGCAATGATGAATGTGATTATGAAAAAGAAAACATGGACAATGACTCAAATGAGTCTGAGAGCGATGATGAAGGTGGAGATGAAAAAGAAATCATAGGCAATCATGAACTATTCGCCATATACCAACATATTAAGCAGGACTTAGATGCTGAACAATCAGGTTTAGAAGACGAGTGTGGTGAAGTGAACATAGACTGATGAGTCTATTTCCGTATATATTGATGCATTAGGTACAAAGTGTATTGCCATAGTGCACCAATAGAGAAGATTACAGAATTTGATGCTCGATAAAATAATTCATATAGAAACTAAAGATTTTATCTCTGAGGGGTACTCATATGATGATCTCTGAGGGGTACTCATATGATGATCTCTGAGGGGTACTCATATGATGATCTCTGAGGGGTACTCATATGATGATCTCTGAGGGGTACTCATATGATGATCTCTGAGGGGTACTCATATGATGATCTCTGAGGGGTACTCATATGATGATCTCTGAGGGGTACTCATATGATGATCTCTGAGGGGTACTCATATGATGATCTCTGAGGGGTACTCATATGATGATATCTGAGGGGTACTCATATGATGATCTCTGAGGGGTACTCATATGATGATCTCTGAGGGGTACTCATATGATGATCTCTGAGGGGTACTCATATGATGAAGCAGTCTTCACAGCATTTTGCAAATGGGAGTTTCTGATCACAAAGTATGTAAGCAACAATCTAGATGCCAGCGTTAATTATGACATTGATGATGATTCTGATGATGATGGTGATGGATCTGATACTGAAAGTATTGATATGATGGATGCGTAAGTTATCAGTCTACCATAGACGCATGGATCTCCAGAACATTGACTATTTGTTTATGTTAGTAACAGAACCTATATACTTATCCTATGTAATATGCTGAATCCATTAACATTATAGACATTGATGGTGATCTTAACGTCGCACAGATACACGTGCATTCACTCCACCCGCATACCCACATGCCAAAACGCACATGCATGTGTGTGTATACCAATGTATAGTTATTTAGAAAATTAGTAGAAAATATCCAATTGTATTTTTTGTCTTTGTATTTTTTCAATTGAACCACTTTTGACTGAAAGTTGTGGCTGTTACCATGAACACTGATAGGATTTACAAGTCCCCATGTCTTCTTTAACCACATTGCAATGTTATCAAAGCACTCATTGTTAGCCGGCTTATACAGTGGTCATGCGGAATGTCGATTTGTAGGCCGAGAAAAGATGATTCTTGCAAATTTACCATTAGATTGACTGGCTCCAAAACTAAGACAGTCATTCCAGTGGTAAATTTTCAAAATATTCTTGTCTCGGTCTGTAAATGAACATTCAATAAACAAATATTTGAATTTTCTTGATCAAATTTAGCCATTAAAGGGATAAAGTAACACGAAAGCCAGGATTCCAGCATGGCAAAAAATGTTGCTGGAAACCGTTGGAAAAAGTTTGAAGCAACATTGTTTCGAGAAAACAACAATACTTATTGTATAAAATGGAATGGAATTGAGTAATATACTGTTATAACATCTGTATCATTCCATGTCATAGAGGGATCCATGTAGCTTTACCCCGCTCATTTCTAGCTATTCCTCATCCATTTCTAGCTAAGCTCAGCCCATGGGGGGGGGGGGTCAATTTCTATACGTTGTACCCTGAATTCTCAGAATCCCAATTTCAATATAACTGGACAAGCCATACTGCCAAATTAGCGTCTGCGCACCAGGATTTTGTCTCTGTTGTTGAGCATGGCCAGACCCACCCCGTCCCCACACCTCTGAACAGTCTCCAGCCATTACAATTCAATTCAATTATAATAGTATGCATATCTGTAAGTAAGTATACATTAATTTATATATTTGTGTACTTCAAAGAAGTTATCGAAAGAAACTTGAATTGAATAGGTGTAGCCTCAAGCTGTACACACCACATGGCTAATGACCCCAACCAAACTTATCGCTCCATAAGAAAAATCGATAATGCTTGCTTTATATCCGGCTTAGGAATACATTTCGAGTACAGTCCAGCACTGAAATAACCTAACACGTTTACAAAACAAAATAAAATGTACTGTAAAATATTTTGAACATAACTGGATTGAAAGACATTGTTGCCTAAGGCAAATCAAATTACGCCCAAATACAGAAGAGAACAGTTCTTACTAACATATTTTCTGTCCAGGTTTATAGACATGTTATCTTACTCCTGAGTTGTACTGTATATAGGCAATGTTATGAAAAACAAAGTTAATGAATTGATCAATGACACAGATGGCTAATGACTTTTAAAGTATTTTACATAATGTTTATTAAATAGTAAAGACATACAATCTGTACAACTTGACCGTCTCTTAAGTGATTATAAAAGAATAACTGATTTCCCTCAGCGTGCTAACAAATCTTTCCATTTTTAGCTATGCCTCACCCAGCTCTACCTAAGCTCTACCCACAC
Source organism: Chaetoderma sp. LZ-2023a (assembly GCA_034401795.1). Lineage (NCBI taxonomy): Eukaryota > Metazoa > Mollusca > Caudofoveata > Chaetodermatida > Chaetodermatidae > Chaetoderma > Chaetoderma sp. LZ-2023a. Next base: position 275,065,977 of record CM067369.1, on the reverse strand, counting down.
CTCGATCATGTTGCATTTGAGAAGACCAGTCACAGACTTTTAAATGTGAAATGACTTGCTAGATAACCTAACCAGTTATTCCAGAGCCAATTCCCGAACGTAATCCTCTTGCATTCTGCAGATGCTCTCCATAACAGAATCGAAATATGTATATACAAATCTGAGTGCTAAAACGTGTTAATATAAGCGGAAAATGTTACAATTTAAAACAATCATAAAGAAACAAATTTGCTAGCTGTTGTGGTCATGCATTATGCATTATGTTAGATGTTTGATCATAGTGTGTGCGTGCGTGCATATGTACAGATGTATGTGCATACATATGGACATGCATGCTTATGGATGGATGTATGTGCCTGCGTGCATGCGTGCATATGCGCCTGTGTGCATATGCATGGTCGTACGTGCATATGCATGGCTGTGCATGTGAACGGACATGCATACATGCCTGCATGTGTGTGTGTGTGTGTACATGTGTATGGTAAGGGTGTGCGGGTTGGAGGGCGTGCACGCATGCATGCATGAGAGAGAGCAAGAGAGAGAGAGAGCAAGCGAGCGACAGAGAGAGAGAGAGAGAGAGAGAGAGAGAGAGAGAGAGAGAGAGAGAGAGAGAGAGAGCGAGCGAGTGACAGAGAGAGAGAGAGAGAGAGAGAGAGAGAGAGAGAGAGAGAGAGAGAAAGAGAGAGAGAGAGAGAGAGAGACGATAGATGAAGTGTGTGGAAGTTTGAGAAATAAAATACTGGGGTAGAGCTCTTAGACCCTTCTTTCAAGGACAAAATCTCCTTATCACAATTTCAGGTTATGCAAACAGGAAAGCAGTTAATGTTTAGAATAGACCTGAACCGTTCCATTTTTAGCTCTGACCCGCCCATCTCTAGCTAAGCTTCACACACACCTCGATCATGTTGGATTCGATCGATCTCTGAACTCACTGGCTAGCAATTTCCAGAAAATTAAGCTGTTGAATGTTTTGAAAATGATTTGACTGGACAATGTTATTGCTTAGGCGGCAACAATGCCCAGTCAATTTACTTTCAAAGTATTCTACATAATGTTTATTGAATACTAAAGACATATAATTCGTACAACTTGGCGGTCTATTAAGTGATTGTAACGGAATATCTGAATAGCAATTTCCAGATAACTATACGTGTGTGCAATTGAATATTTGGAAACTAATTTCACTGGTTGATTTTGGTTTAAACTGATTTTACGTTTGTCCTAATGGAAGCATGATAAGATATAGGTCTTATAACCCGCCCCTCCCATGCACATAAACATATACTACATTGAAAACTGAAAGAACCATAGCCTATAACCCATCCAAACCCTGACTCAACTTAGGCTAGAATTCTTTCCCAATATTGAGGGGCTGTTCAAGGCATGTTACAAATGTAATTTGTAGTTATTACCCTAACTTGATTGAAAATTGATTCGCTGAACTTTGTATGACGCTGATGATTGTTACATACAGTCAGAGTTGTTTTAAAATTCAACTAGTTAAATTTAATTAATTGGAGTAATAACTAACTGATTTGCCTTAGCGATCCATTGACCCATGTACATTGTTTCAGCTAAAAAGATCTGTGGTTCAGAAGTTTAATGATCAACGAATTAGACTAACCAAGGAGTCTTCCACAGTCGCTCGACAATTGTCCTTCCACGATAGATTGATCATTTAGAATTAATCACCCACGATTGAACAAGTTCCCATAGCCTGGAAAAAGATGGGTCCAGACATATTATATCAGACATGTGAAAGCTGGTCGGCCAATCCTTGACTTATAGTCTTGGTGCGGTGGTCCAGTGGAAAGATGCCTGGTTGCTGATGCTATGCGGATTGCAGGATGGCGGTTCGATCCCCCGACCGGGAGATGGTGATCAACAAATTAAACTAACGGGTGCAGCACTGTCGGCTAAGTTAGCACATGGAAATTGAAGCCGCACGTTGCCAGTGCGTCAATAAAATAAAAATACATACATACATACATACAATTTAAATACCTGTGTGCCAAAGATGATTCGAAACCACGTACATTTTATCTTCTTCCTAAAATCCATAAGTCTGTTGACTTATGGACCGACCCAATGACACCACCAGGGCGACCCATCATTTCCGATTGTGGTTCGGAATCATATAGGATTAGTGAATTTATCGACTAACATCTTCAGACAATTGCAAATAGACATTTTAGCTATCTGAAAAACACTGAAGACTTCCTAGCCCAGGTCTCTAAGATCTCGGTCCCTCAAAATTCATTCTTAATTACAATGGACGTCGATGCTATGTACACACTCATTGACATCGAAAAGGGTCTAAATTCAATTCGTAGACCATTTGCTGACTATCCTGACACCAACAGGCCCGACAGAGAAGTAATCTAGTAGTCTGAAGGGCAATGACTGAATTTGCTGGTTGCTGATGCTATGCGGAGTTGCAGAATGGCGGTTCGATCCCCCGACCGGGAGATGGTGATCAACACATTATACTAATGGGTGCATGACTGTCGGCTAAGTTAGCACATGGAAATTGAAGCCGCACGTTGCCAGTGCGTCAATAAAATAAAAAATACATATACTGCCAGAGCCGTGCTGGAGTCAGAGTACAATAGGCGTAAAAGCCTGGATTGAATTGTAGCAGGTGCATCCACAGATAGTCCCATATGAATCGTCAGTGTGTCAGTATATCAGACATGTGAAAGCTGGTCGGCCAATCCTTGACTTTTTAATCTTGGTGCGGTGGTCCAGTGGAAAGATGCCTAGTTGCTGATACTATGCGGAGTTCCAGAATGGCGGTTCGATCCCCCGACCGGGAGATGGTGATCAATAAATTAAACTAACGGGTGCAGCACTGTCGGCTAAGTTAGCACATGGAAATTGAAGCCGCACGTTGCCAGTGCGTCAATAAAATATAAATATACATACACACATACCAGGGTTTCAACAAACTTCTGGGACTTTTTGGGTAATGCTAATGCTAGTCCAAGCTAGAAACATGAAGGTCTAAAATGGTTCAAATACATATAATTTGGTTAAAATCATTGTTTTTAGAGATATCAGGGCCAATAATAGGAAGTCCAGGACTATTTTGGTATGTTTTGTGGAGTCCAGACATAAACTTTGATATATATGTCATATATACATGTATTTAATATAGATGTCTTCTATTAAGCAGTGGGTGGGTAGGGATGTCCCTTCTTTGATGCTTACTTAGATATATGCCACTATGTGCACACACATAAAACACACGACATTCAAACACATATTTATTTCATTAATATTTACATACACACACACTGACTTAAATAAACATATATTATACATATACTCCCTAATTACATCATTATCTCATTTCATTTAAATTTAGTTTGGAGTGGTTTATTACTATAAAGGACTTTTGTATGCTACTGAGGGTTGGTGCGTTGGGGTGGGGGGCAGGGACGAGCTCATCACTGTAATATAAAGTTGAGATAGTTGGAGTTGTTAATAATCAATAGATGCGTTGATCGTATGTGGGCTAGTGTAGTAGTAGTGAAAGTAAACTGTGAAGTATGTTTGTGTTTAGACTTTCTTCAATTATTAGGTTAGGTTAGTTTATCTATAGTGACCATCAGGTATAAATATATTAATTTAGTATTTGTCGATCATAGATTCCCTGACAATCTTCTTAAAGGATTTCAGGTTTAATATACTATCGCATATTTTTGTACTGGTGCTGTTCCATAGTTTTGTGGCTGCTATTGTAATTCGTCGTTTTCCTATTTCTCTTCGTGCAAATTGAGTGTGTAAATTATGTTTTGTCCTAGTTTGTGTTTGTGGATGTCGGTGCTTAGTGTGAAATTGGAGGCTATGGATTGTGGTACTGTATTGTGGTGAAACTCCTTTACAATGGTGTACATCTGTCGTTTGCCTATGGCCTTTAGTTTTAATAGATTTTCTGACTTGAATATATTCTGGCCCTTTGCTGGCTTAGAAAAGAGTTTTAGTGCCGTTTTCTGTAGACTTTGTAGTTTTGTTAGGTTGCTTTTGTGTTCATTCGTCCAGATAACGTTACAATAGGTGAGATGCGGAAGAATAAGGGTGCAGTATAGAGTTTTGATTGTAGCTTAGCTGGTGTCATGTAAAGTTTTAGTCTTAGGATTTGTTTGGCCCAGGTCAAATGTTTATCCAAATATACTCCCAAGAATTTGGCAAATAGGGCTTCCTCAATTTCTTTTTTGTTTATGTAGATTTTTGGAATTTCATCTTTTTTTAGTTTGAGATTTGTAAATAACATATAATTTGTTTTGTCAACATTCAACGATAATTTGTTTATTGAAAACCAGTCAGTAATTCTTCCATTGCCTTATTTGGTTTTCTGTATAAGGTGTCTATGTTGTCATCGCAGCAAAAACATTTGTGTCATCAGCGAACAGTATTAATGGCATGTGCTTGCATATGTTAGGTAGATCATTCGTGTAAAGAAGGAACAGCACTGGGCCAAGAATAGATCCCTGAGGAACACACAAGTCAATTGCCTGTTTTCAGAGCATATCTCATTATATTGTACGCATTGTGTTCTTTTACTTAGGTAGTTCTGAAACCAGGTGAGTGCACTGCCTCTTATACCATAATAGGCAAGTTTTTCTAGTAAGATCTGGTGGTCGAAAGCTTTTGAAAGGTCCAAGAAGATGCCTCTTATACTTTGGGGTTTTTCCAGTGATTCAATAATTTTTTCTCTGTCATTTCGGCTATTGCATGCATTGTTGAATGTTTCTCACGAAATCCATATTGTGATTTGTATAAAATGGACTTTTTGTCCAGGTAATTTGTCAGTCGATTGTACATAAGGCGCTCTAGTAACTTGGAGAAAAGTGGAAGTATGGAGACTGGTCTGTAGTTTGAGAAGTTAGTAGAATCCTTGGCTTTATAAATTGGTGTAACGTGCTATTTTTAGCTTTGATGGGAAAATGCCTTGTGCTAGGGATAAGTTGCAAATGTGATGAAGTGGGATAAGGATATCCATAACACAGGTTTTTATAAATGCGCCACTTAAAACCATCGATTCCGGCACTTTTGGCTGGTTTGAGTTTGTTTAGAACGTTAAAGATCTCTTCAGTGTTAGTAGGGTTAACGAAGAATGGTGATTGATAGCTGCCTGTAAGGTAATCAGAAATTTTCTTGGATGTTGATTGGATTTTGTTCGAGAGGTCTGGTCCTATATTTACGAAATAATCATTGAATCCATTGGCAATTTCGAATTTATCGGTAATGACCTTATTCTTGTGAAGAAATTGTGTCTGTTGTGCCGTATTGGTCTTGTTTAAAAGTGATTTAATGGTTTTCCATGTCTCTTTTATGTCATTTTTAGACTGTTCAAATTTCTTGTGATAATATGTTTTCTTAGCTGCTTTTATTATTTGGTCTAATTTATTTCTATATTTTTTAAACTGAATTTCATTGTGGTTAGTTTGACACTTGATAAATGTTAAGTAGAGCTGATGTTTTGTATGACAGGCAGCTATTAATCCACTTGTAAGTCAAGGTTTAGTTGGGTTATGCTTATATTTTTTACTTTCTTTCATTGAAAAGCTTTGTTCAAAAATAGTCGTGCAGATGACATGAAATTTGTTGCAGGCATGCTCACAAGACTGAATGTCTGTTACTATGCTCCAATCGACCTCTGACATAGATCTTTTGAATGTTTCAATGTTGACCTGACAGTAATCTCTGCATTAAAATTTTTCCTGTTCGAATTGTTTCTGGTATGTTTATTGTTTTTCTAGGAGAAATATAGGTAAATGATCTGAGATATCAGTTACAAAAATTCCGACATGAGTTTTTAGTCCACTAAGAATTGACTTTGGTCATGATTTTGGTCGAACCCGGACATTTTAAGTAACAAGCAAATTTATGTTTCAAAGTTGCCTATATATACCATAGTGGCTGCAGGAAAAAAATACCTCACGATTCCCACATGGGGAAAGTAGGTTATTTCAAGGTCAAAGAGGTTACCTCTAAAAACAGATTTTTGTTGGTTCATAAGCTATTCTTTTAAAAACTCTGGTTCTACTGGTAATATCTTAACCCAATTTGGGTGGAAGGTTAGAAGTTAGATTCCGAACATAACTGCCAAATTTTTCGTGAAAAGATAAACGGTCAAGGTCACAGCGACCTAAAATCTCTTTTTGAAGCATTTTCTGCAGCATTTTTCAAAATTTGCTTACTCACGTCTCACTGGAAATACCTCGATGAATCATTGCTTACTTGTTGTCCACATAGTCATATTCATGTCTCCAAAATTTGGAGTCAAACGGTCAAATGCCAAGGTCACAGTGGATAACTTTCTGCACCCTTTTTAGCATATTGTTAAATACATATCGTTTGAGAAATATAGGTCCCGGGGTAATTTTAGAAATCGGCAATTTAAGTAAATTATATAAACCACATATTTTATACGGTTGAATTTATTTGTCGTCTGCTTGTTAGACATAGTAAAAGTTGAATATATGCCATATGAACCCCAGGTTGCGCCTGATTTAATATCCCTTTCCTTTCCCTCGTGTTTATATTGCATGTTTGATATATTTCGGTATTATTGTCCGTGCTGTCTCGTTGCGAGACTAAGTAAAACTCGGATTTTGCTCGGATCAAGCACAGATTGCACTTGTTCTTTTTTCATGCTCGTACTTTCTCCAATGTCACGATTTACACTGTATGACCTTTGATTTCTTTTCATTCTCGCATTGTTGATCTTATAGCCTGTGTGTTATTTTCTATTCACCCGTTTTGGCTTGCTAATTGGCTTGCTAATTTGAATGTGAAGCTTGTGCGGGCTAAACAGCGATGGCCGGGCTGAACATGCCCTGTATCATTTGCGATGTAGATGTACAGATGCATGTCAATGGCAGAGAACTTGTGCTAAAGGGACACAAACCCTAAATGAAGTTTCATTGAAACGAGGTGATGACATACATTTGAAAACATCTTCCACTGAGAAGAACTATGTTCATGAAAATTGCTATAAAATTATTCAAAAGGAAAAAAACCAAAGAGAACTTCAAGTGATCCAGATTGTTCTGGTGTTACACTACGTTTGAAAACGAAAAGCAAGCCTTTTGATTATCCAACACATTGCTTGATATGTACAAAGGAACTTGACTTTGATGATGTCAAGCGCCATCCAGACCGAGCATCTCAGATATCTAGTGTGGAGATTGTATCAAGCAAAGAAAAAAGAAGTCTCATCCAAGAGTCACTAATGAAAAAATGTGACAATAGCCACGATAATCTAGCAGTAAATGTAAAAACACGAATACATTTTGCAGGAGATCTCCATGCAGTAGAGGCTCATTATCACCGAACTTGTATGACATTATTTATGCTAGGAAAAGGTGTTCCAGGGTGCGAGAATTGTGTTGACATAACATGTGGCAATTCTAGAAACCTTGACCCAATTAATGATTGTGCTTTCAACAAGTGGTGTTACTGGTTACAACAAACAGAGCAAATGCAGGGTCAATTCTCCATTCAGGATCTGAGAGATCAGCTCGCAACATACTTGCCAGAAGGTGTTCCGCCATACACAGAGAAGCATCTGAAATGTCGCCTTGTGAAGCAGTTTGGTGAATGTGTATGCGTTTTCACAAAATGAAGGGAAAATTAACATACTTACATTCAGAGCTGCTGCAGATAACATTTTACATCAGTCATATATTGATGCAGACAACATAGGAGACAGTGAAGAAACCCTAAAACAGACAAAACTGATAGATGCAAAAATTAGAGAAGATATCTTGAATATAGAACATGATAATGACACTTATCCAAGCCCATCAGAATTTGAATTGAGTGAATTAGAAAGGCCCATTCCAGACTCACTCCACACCCTTGTTGTTAACCTTTTCTCAGAATCAAGAAGTGAATCAGCCAACATGAAGAAGCAACTTCTGATAACTTCATTGTGCCACATCCTCATGCAGGCAACAGGTCAACAATCATACATATCACCTCTTATGTTATCAGTTGGCCTCTTTATCAAGCAGACAACACGATCAAGGGTGCTCATTGATGTTCTGTCATCCTTAGGTCTATGTATATCGTATACTCTGATTCTGCAGTTTGAAAAGAGTGCAGCTGTTGGAAAGTGAGTGGATTCATTAATAGCCGGTCTAGTTGAAGTCAGCAAAGGGGGTGGTTTCTGTCAGTGGGTAGCTGACTACTTTGACTATAATGAAGATACCAAATCAGGGCATGATACCACACATGTAATGGGTATAATTGCATGTCAAACTGAGACTTCATGTGAGCGTACACCAGAACCAGTTGCTAGACAGAATCCTTCTTCAGCAGATATAATGCAAGATGGGAACTTCAGTTCAATCATCAAATGCTACAAGCGTCCTTTGAAATCATACATGTCTGATGTTAAGATAGGAACTCTTAGCACTACAGACATTTCCACACGTAAATGTCAAATAATGGATACCATGTGGCCGTTATCGAGTAGGCTTTCACCGAGTCCACCAACCTGGCAGGGGTTCATGTCTGACATAAGTAAAGGAGAGTACTACTGCATAAATGTGGTGTTCAACCCTATGGTACCTTTGAACCCTTCAACAGATGAAGCTGTTTATAGTACTATGGTATGTGTAAAACAGCAGGCCATGAAAGTCGGAATGTGATGTGCAACACTTACCTTTGACCAACCATTGTATTTGAGTGCTTGCAAAATCAAGCAAGACAATCAGAATGAATTTAAGAACATGTTCTTGCGGCTGGGAGGATTCCATTTACTTATGTCTTTCCTTGGTGCGGGGTGTAAACTAATGGAGGACAGTTGTATTGAAGAGTTGTGAGGTACAGTGTATGCCAAAAACTCCTTACCTAAAATGATGGAGGGCAAATCTTATACTAAGACGCTAAGAGCATGCGTTTTAACAAATGCAGCACTTCATCTATTATTGTTTGAGCCTGAAGTTAGCGATGCTGTGGACACTGACTTGTCAGAAGAACTAGCAGAACAATCGAGCAGTGGTGTTCAGAATGTAGATGTAGACTGCCGTATGGACACTGATAATGAAGCATCAGATTGTATGGACATGATTGACAATGGTGATGATCATCATCAGGTTAATATGTCAGATAGAAATCAGTGAAAGCAATTTCCAAACAACTCCTATGCCAGGTAGTGGTTGTGAAGATCAATATATTGTTAATGAGGAACCTGTGGAAAGTGATAATATTTGTTCACGTTTGAAAACATTCTACAGCTCCGTATTAGCTGGTGAAATCTGCTTAGATGAAATAACTGCAAATAAAGATCTGATTCAGCTGCATGAAGAAGTAATTAGAAAAACAGAATCTCACGAATCCAACCGAACGGCAAAGCTATGGCTAATGTTTATGGGCATGGTTGAAATTACAATGCTTTTCATTAGAGCTGCAAGAACGGGTTGCTGGAAGTTACATCTTTTGGCTATAAAGAGAATGTTACCTTTCCTAGCAGCTGCAGGTCACAACAACTATGCAAAATGTTGCCGGTTGTAGCTTCAAGATTGTCAGAATTTATGTGAATGTTTGGAAGAACCAATACAAAATGGAAAATTCGCGATAAGAAGGAAGAAACCCCGATTCTGGAGTGGAACCTGGTCAGATATGACAATAGAACAATCACTGATGAGATCAGGGAAGACTGTAGGTGGACTCATCAATATTACACACAAAGACTCTGCAAGAAACATTTGGTCACTCGCTGCACATGTTGTTGCTCTGTACACTGATGCTCTACGTTGCCTTACCAGTAAGTGTACTGGGTCCTGGTCAGAACAACATAAAGAGATGCATCCAGGAAACATTAGAAAGGATTTGGAAGACATGGAACCCTTCAATCAATTCCTTTTAAGGAAAAACCCATTCAGATCTGGCCAAGATAGTGAGCTCAGGAACATTGCAACTGGAGTAGTAGCTGATGAGCGCGTCAATGTAGATAATGCCCTACAAATTTGGACCACAATCCAAGAAAAACTGAATGAGAAGAAATTTGGTGATGTAAAGTTTAAGAGGGTAGAACAAGCTAAAACATTTGCTGCCATGCGAAAGCCCCTCAAAATATCTGATGATGAAGTCCGAATGTCATCACAGAAGCTGTACCATCGATTTGTGTTCATGGCATATGTCAATGGTTGCCCTCCTGACAAAAGTGTGTTTTCATATGAACTTGCAACTGTATCGCATGCACTGTTCAAAGATGACGGGAGTATGAGGAAAGCAAATAAGGCGGATATGGCTAAATGTATACTTGAGATGGATACAGAAATCACATCAGAGACAGTTGAACCAGCAGCTAAAGTGCTTGATGGGTGTGCTCTTTTGCACAAACTGGTTTGGGCCAAGACTGGCACTATGGAGGATGTTTGTGATGCATATGTGTCCTCCGTTGTCTCCCATTCTTCATAAGGTCTTCCTCTTTGGGTAGAGTTTGACAGCTATGAAGTGGCAACAACAAAAGATCAGGAACAAAAGCGACGGCGAAAGGAGAAAATGTTCCCAGATGTTGTTGTGGAGATGCAATCTCCAATACCTGGAGACAAGAAGGCATTTCTTGGAAACAAAAAGAACAAGCAGGGTGTGATCAAACTATTATCTCAGCACCTTCAGAAGGCAGGCATCCATGTAGAGCATGCTGGTGAAGAGGGTGATGCTGATGTCTGCATAGTTAAGAAGGCAATGGAATTGGCAAAAACATATGAAAATGCTGTTGTTGTTGTTGCTGATGATACAGACATTCTGATAATGTTGATCCACCACACACATTATCGGAAACATGTTTATATGCAGACCAGACAACATACCATTGCCATTAAAGTTGCAAAGGAGGTGTTAGGGAGAGAGATGTATATGTGTTTGCCATTTGCTCATGCTATGTCAGGCTGTAATACAACGTCTGAAGCTCATGAAATTGCTCCAGTCATCACAGCAGTTACGCGCAGATGCGCTGGTCTTTGGTGACACAGAAACACCTAAAGAAGTGCTTCTAAAGGTAGGAGAAAATTTTGCAAAGAATTTGTACATAGGGGGAACCAATGCTGAGGGACTCGATGAACTGCGCTATTTAAATGTGGTATTATCCAAATATGTACCTTTTGAGAGAATGCCACCTACCAGCAGAGCTATGTACTATCACTCGCTACGTGTACATCACCAAGTAAGCACATGGCGTCATCTTCAACCGATTCTCCAAAAGGAAGAGTTCGGATACAAGATTGAAGGTGATGCCGTAGTGCCGATAATCACTGATAAGGCAGCAGCACCAGCACCAGCAGATATATTGGCAGAGATCAGATGCTCCTGTAAGAGCGAGCGTTGTGTATCTTGTACTTGTGCCAAGAGAGGAATTCCATGCAGCATACACTGCAAATGCGAGGGGCAATGTATAAATTCTCACATTGAACTTTAGCAGAATATTACTTGGTGGAGCCAGCCGTAATTTGCTGACTATGCACCATGCATAATTCTAGTTATATCTGCCATCCTGACAGGTGAATTATGATGAATAAATTACCATAATAAGCATGTGTTATTCTGTAAAAATAATATCAGAATTCAATTCCTTGACCCCAAAACAGAGGCTTCAATCGCCACTCGAGCTTATATGGTAACTGAACTATCTAGAAATGTCCAATTTTCAGCCATTTTGGCGGCCATTTTGACGTTTTTCCGCCATTTTGAATAAATTACCATAATAAGGATGTGTTATTCTGTAAAAATAATATCAGAATTCAATTCCATGACCCCAAAACATTAACTTTAGAGGCTTCAATCGCCACTCTAGCTTATATGGTAAATGAGCTATCTAGAAATGTATGATTTTCGGCCATTTTGACGTTTTTCCGCCATTTTGAATAAATTACGATAATTAGCATGTGTTATTCTGTAGAAATAATATCGGAATTCAATTCCTTGACCCCAAAACATTAACTTTAGAGGTTTTAATCGCCAAACTAGCTTATATAGTAACTGAACTATCTAGAAATGTATAATTTTCAGCCATTTTGAATTTTTGCTAAAAAAAAGCATTTCCCCCAATTGGGATTCATGGGGAATTTTTTATGGTCTTAATTTAGATACAATGGAAGAGCTCTGGGCAAAAATCTTGTTGTTACTTAAAATGTCCGGGTCCATTGTCATTTCTTACTGGACTATTTACTGATATTGCAATTAATATTGTTGCAGAATATGTTGTCAATGACGGTCGCCGTAGATTCTGTTATTCTAGTTGGTTTAGTTTTTGTCGGATAGTAAAAGTAGGTATTTAATAAGTTAATGAAGTCTTTGGTATGATAATATTTCTGTTGCTGCAGATCAATATTGAAATCTCCCATAAGGTAGGCTGTTTTATTTTCCTTTTGTGTTGTATCCAGAATTCTGCTCAAAGCTTCAATGAATTGTTTGTTGTCACTGTCAGGAGGCCTGTAGATTGTACCAACAATTTTATTTCTACATTTTTGAATCGGAATTTCGATAAATATTGTTTCAATGTATTCTTCCATCATGGAAAGGTTTTCACGCACAATTAATTGAATATTGTCTTTTATGTACATGCCTACACCACCTCCACCATCCTTGTTAATTTTGTCAGATCTGTGCTTTTAAGAAAATCATTCTGATATATACCAAACTCAGGTGACTTATCTTATCTATGTCAAAGTTACATTCAATCTTAATATTCTGGTAAAAGGATCCCTCCTACCCGAATTCCAGACACAGCAACCAAATCTGTTCTCCATCATAACGAATTTCAACACTCGCAGGACAAGAATTTTGCAACTTTATTGCGGCGTTCTCCATGTGTAATTGGAATTTCAGCTTCGTCGTCTGAAAAAACAGTTGCCTCATGGACAGGCGTCAACTATAATATCTGCAAAAACCCCATTAGTAGAACAAATTCTAGTGCCATCTCGATCGCAAACATAAATGTTAGTCGTCTACTCAATGTTCTGCAGATGTGATGCAATTTACAAAGTTAAAAATCTCGAATTAATAATGGTAGCCAATTACCATGCATGAAATTGGCGGAAGTACTATACAAGAAAAACCCCAATTACTTTCGAGGGTTATTGTATGCATGATACGTTTTCACAGCATAATGAACGTTGTGTTTCTAATTGGTATACGATTTGGAATCTCATGATAGAATCGGGTATAGTTGCAGCTGGATCTGTTAATGGTCTCCTTCATGGCCACACTACAACAGATCCATACTATAAAAATAGTCGTGGCCTTACGGTATTTTGGCAATGCCAGGAATCGAACCCACAACTGACGAAATCACCAAGTATCATAGCCCACAAAAGCGTCCACTACACCAACGCCACAAGACAAAAGTCCCTGTGATATGCGTACAGGCGAGGTACTGTGTGACCGACCCTCTGTTCATATAAATCTCAAACTGACTAGCCAGGTACGGTCAAAACCAACTACCACAGAATCCCACGGTGTATCAGAAACCCACATCGTGAAAGCCTCACAGGCAAAGTAAGACTTTTGTCTTGTGGCGTTGGTATGGTGGAAGTGTTTGTGGGCTATGATGCTTGGTGCATTCGTCGGTTCTCGTTTCGATTCACTGTCATTAACGAATACATGAGGTCACTGGAACTTATGTACTCAGCAATTGTCAGTATGGAGCTACATGGTTTCATGATCATTTCCTGGCTAGAACACCAAAGTTCAGAAGACGTTGCGTTACACAGAATGATATAAACAAAGATGAGTTACAGGCATCTTGTTGAACATATCAGAATACGTCCCTCTGAAGACTCACTACAAGCTCTACTCAATTCGGACGGCTCATCGCTGTTGGACGACTCTGGAGAGATTTCAGTGAAGATAACAATGAGACAATGTTCAGGTTTTGTGATTCATTTTGCTATATGTGTGATTTGTCACTCAATTTTATCAGATCATTCAGAGAGGCCAACTGGATCCTATACCTGGAATGTATTCTCAGAATAATACCATCCACGTTTGCTTATAGAGACCATAACTATGCCAGGCATCTACCATACTCAAATGTTGGAGTTGTTCAAATCAAATGTAGCAGCGCATGGATATTTGGCAAGTGGTGGATTTGCATCTCAACTCATCAGTGCTTCCAAAGTTCCACTAGACTATGTGGTAGAAAAAAACAAACGTGGCATTGTTACTACACTACATACAAGCGTCATCAATCTATGACTACTTTTGTTCCTAGTATAAATCGAGTGAATGGTTGATTTATTGAAGTAAGTGAGTGATATAAATGTCCTCATTTAGATACACCTTGCTTTATCCATATGCTCAGTGATTGATGTCCTATATCACAGCGGCGTCCATTTTCACTTCACAAAGCGGCTACAAATATATATTTAATATTGGTGTGAATGATAGAAGAAACTACACTATCTTTAAAACAAGTTAACAACATATTTTGATTATTATCGATTATTGTTTAGGTGGGATTCAAGATGGCGGCCATAATGGACACCCTCTGAAAGTGGCAACAAGTGATTTTTTACTTCTCTAGTGTTGTCCTTCGCGGTTCAACAATAAAACTGACGTCACACAAGGTGCCCAATGGATCATATGCAGCCGCCCTTCTATATCTAATATCTTGTAAATACAGGATTTAACACAATAAAATATATCAATCGTTATGTCAAAGTGACTGTAGTCCAGAAACAAAACAAAATGATGTAGACTTCAATGAAAAATATGTCAACGTTTCACTTCCTGCCTTAGCTTTAAATTCCAGTATTACCCATTTCCTCAAAATAAATCATGGTGGATATTTTGGTTCTTTCCAGATGGTAACATTATCTCGCTTTCAAGTGATTTAGGTTCACACTCCTAATGTGCAAACAAACATTCTCTGCGACAACGAAAAGAATTATACTATTCAGAATATCCGGTCTCATACTCTCTGACTGAGCATAATGGAGCAGTGAAAGGCATGAATCCAGCCCAATCTTGAGCCATCCAGCACAATTCTTTCCAATCTCTTGTATCTCTGCCTCTCCCATTCTTTGCCACGTTCACTTTGGTTTTTAACAATTTCTCTTTCCATTTGGTGTCCATCGCAGAGCGGTATATGTAATGTTTTCAGTCCATTAAGAAGACGCGTCCAAGACACAGGCATATCATCAATCTGACTCCATCAAGAATGTTGGCAACACATGCTATTCAGGATACCCAGGAATGGATGAATCCAATCTGTCGCTAAAGTATATGACGTCATAATCATTACGTCACATGTAGACTGACGTATCAATGAAATGCATAACGAATGGCGTACCTAGCTCCGTCATGAACATTGAAGAGTCCATAATGTGTACGAATTGTATGTTTCTGACGGATTTAATATTTAGTACACATTCTGTTGAATATTGAAACTAATTTGACTGCCATAGGCGACAACAACAAGAACCTGCACAAAACTCAGGATCTAAAGATCAAATTTCAGATCCGCGCTCCTATGTATAGCAGAAATGAGCGGAAAGACTGGGAGATGACTACGTGGTTGTGAAGGCAGCTGCATTCGAGGAATCTTGGCGTCCACTGGGAACAAAATGTTAGCAATAGAGGAATCCATTTCTAGATATACCCAGCCCATTTCCAGCTAAGCTCCGCCCTTTTCTAGCTACGCTATGCCCATTTCTAGCTACGCTCTACTCATTTCTAGCTAAGCTACCAATTTCTAACTAAGCTTCGCCCATTTATAGTTACGCTCCGCCCATTTTTAGCTGAGCCACACTTATGTTTTGCGCGTGGTGGAATCTATTTCTATTCCTTGAAAGCCGAATTCTGAGTTACCATATTCATGGTAACTATACAGGTAAATTGTTAAATATTTGATCATTAGATCCTGAGTTTTGTACAGGTTCTGATAGATGCGGATCTCCAGATACTGTTGAGTTTGGTAAAAGCACTTGAATTCAGAATTTCACCAAGTTATTATTTGTTCTAATATGCCACTACCAGTTTCAAATTCCAAACAATTGGCTATTGTGTCTATCTTTTCATAAATAAAAGTTCCATAACGTGGAGCACTGACAAGAAAAAGTTACCGAGCCTCTACGGTAGAGTGAAGTGGCAACCAGGTTTTAAGCATACAACTAATTTCTAAAGAATGCACTGCTCTAGCAATCCATGACACATCATCAATCGCTCTTAGCCTTGCAGAAGGCTGTAGGTGGCTGCACAAACAGACATTGCCTCTCAGAGCAACACCGACCCTTTCTATGGAACATCACGCTCCTCAATGAGTCGCTTTCGCTCTAACACAGCCACATCACTTATGTAATACAATTCTGAAGATGGAGCTGAGGGGTATCATGTCCATAGGACTATGCATTGAAGAAAATATTTCGTTAAATATGGTGAATCTGGAGGCATTGGTTACATGGTCATTTGCTTTATACCACCACAAGAATGCACGATGACTGCCACCATACATCCGACAAATCATCATCTATTCTCAATGTGTTTGAGACGCACTGTCACTGCATTGTCCAGAAAATCACAGAGATGTTCCGGGCCTTACCAATCGGTCAGGCGCATGAGCATGCCAATGATGTGATCAAGAGCTCTGGATGTGCAGTCGGTCAGAGAATCATTCAAACGACAAGGAGGCGATGTTTCCAGTGTCCTTAGCAAACACGGTTATTGAACGATTTTGAAGTACACCATCTACAAAATCAAATGAGTGCAATCATCATCTCTAATACGGTTTCTGCAGAGAATATTCTGGAACCTTAGTCCCGGAAGCTTTACATACCATCACAACATATATATGATGCCATGGACACAGAGTCATTGGTCCTTCACAACTTCACGTGATGTGATAGCACCTGCTTTCTTTCGATAGGATAGAATTCAACATTGGAGACATGGTGAAACTGATGTGACTCCTTCCTATACCTACATATCACTCGAGACTTTGTCAAAGTAGATGGCGATGGTCCATACTTCAAGTACTTGGAACGATTCGTGGTCAATCTGTTTGATTAGACTAGTGGCCTTGCTTTGACTAAATATGATTCATGCGTGACCAGCGTGAACAACGTGCATCCACTCCAAGGGGATGCGGCTGGAATCTCGATGTAGTCAGTACAGGCTTCCGGACTGGAACGCGTAATTATCGCTTTCTACGTGTCGTTACGTGCTACCACGCAAAAGACAGTCACTCAATACAATTAGATAAGCTAGAAAAATAGAGTATTCATTTAAAAACCAAATTTTCTTGAAGAACTTGCGTTCTATGCGTTATGATTTAGATACTGGTTGTTACATGCATGTCCGCTCTGAGCCAATTGCAATACAAAAGCTGCACACGCGCCTTTAATAGCATAATAGTCCAGTAAAACTACAAATTAGCCTAGAACAAATTGCAACAGAATTTATTTCTTTTCTGCGGCATTCATGGGACTGCCAGGTGTCCGAATAATGAAACTTCCCTTACCTGCTTCATTCCGCAAATAAACGAAGCAGAAATGTTGTCTAAGCTCTGAATTTCATGGTCACGGAAGACAGTAAGCAATTGGCAATATTGCCTTGAACCACTTGTACAAATTCTCCAAACCACAGATTAAATATGGTTGTATGCACAGGGCCGGGGTAATTAAAAAAATTATATTTAAAGTAAGTTTAATTTTGTTTTTCGCTTTTAAAATTTTATCAAAAATAAATTACATTTTAATTTTCACTTTTATCTCACAATTTGAATAAATTTCTATACAATTCAATCAGAATATGGACATGGATTTAGATACATGCGTTATTTGTAACCAGAGCCTAGAAAATGGCTCACAAACTGTTAAGCTTCGAGTCAAAGGCTGTGACGGTATTAACAATGCTAGCAGAGCCCGTGAAAGCGATGTCATAGCTGAAGTAGGACCGAGGGTTCATGTAAAATGTCGACGGGAGTTCATTGATCCCAAGCGGATTGCCCGTGACGCAGAGAAAATTGAACAATCTCCGCCACCCATGCGAACACTCCGTTCAGAAAGTCCAACATTCAATTTTAGTGAACATTGTTTGCTATGCGGATACCCTGCAAAAATTCAAGATGGAAAGAAACGTGGCTATGATATTTATCCAGTAAGTACTCATGACTTTCAATGTAGTATCGCCGAGCCCTGTGAGCAGAGAAAAGACGAATGGGGCAAACTTGTAGCTGGGCGGCTTGCCTTCACGCCGGATTTATGCGTTGTCAATGCAGTATACCATCAAAGATGCAGCGTAAATTTTCGAACCATGAAAGATATCCCTCAGCTGCACTCATCTTGCTCATCCCAAAAACATGGAAGGCCAGAAGACTTGGACAGAGTAAGAGCATTTAGTGCGACAATGGCATTTCTTGAAAATAATGATGATGAGCAGCTGACCCTGCACGACCTCGTTAATAAAATGCAAGATTATCTCGATGATAAAGAGAATAAAGCATACAGTACAAAATACATGCAGGATAAAATAAAAGATAATTATGGCGATGAAATATTTATTAGCACTGTGAATGGTAAGCCAAACGTTGTTACCTTTCGTTCTAAAACATCTACTATTTTGACTGACTTCTATAAGGAACAGAAGAGAAAGGATTCCAAATCAGAGAGCATGCTAATCATCCAGACAGCTGCCAAACTGCTTAGACACGATATTAAGTTAATTGATTCATGCACATCATCTGAAAGCTATCCATCAAGGGAGCAAATGAGCGACCCAGTAAAGGCATTGAATTATTTACCACAGACACTGCGGGAATTATTGCGAATTTTGTTTACTGGAAAAGACACAGAAATGAAACAGGCATCAGTTGGACAGGCTATTATGCAAGGAACTCGTCCTAGAGTTATTTTGGCACCTTTGCAGTTCGGGCTGTCATGTGAGATGCACCATAAATTTGGATCTAGATTTATTGTTGACACCTTGTACAAGCACGGATTTGGATGTTCATACGCGGAGATACAGAGGTTTGAGTGCAGTGCATCAGTTCATGGTGGAGATCTACTACAGCCATTATCAGGCGAGTTCATTCAGTTTGTTGCCGACAATGTGGATCACAATATTTGCACAATAGATGGGCATAATACATTTCATGGAATGGGAATCATTGCATCTGTTACACCAGGAAACTTTCGTGCAAACTTATTCCAAGGATAAATGTAACATCTGAAGATATCAAGCAAGTTGGCAAGATCTGTATCAGGAACTTTGAGTCTCAGCATACCAGGAACTTCCCATTGACCTTTAAGGAGTTAACTGCGATGGAACAAACAGACCCAACAGCTGACATTGACATCCTCTGGGATTTCTCTTTGTTTCTGCGTTCAAGGAGACAGTCATGGTCTGGCATGATGCACACTGTTCACCAAGGAGTTTATCCAGGTAAATCGTCTGTTATTTTCCTTCAGATGATAGATCTAGAGCCAAGTAACATGACCTGCATCTTTTCCACTTTGACTTATGTTTGTGAACAGGCAAACCGATACCATGTTGCACCCGTGATTACA
The DNA here is from genome assembly GCA_034401795.1 of Chaetoderma sp. LZ-2023a. NCBI lineage: Eukaryota > Metazoa > Mollusca > Caudofoveata > Chaetodermatida > Chaetodermatidae > Chaetoderma > Chaetoderma sp. LZ-2023a. The sequence goes on along the minus strand of CM067369.1, from coordinate 275,046,454 downwards.
TTTGATCAGCCCTTATTTTGGAAAGCTATGACTATCATAGAGATTGAGCTGAGCTGGAGTCCATTAAAGCAAATTATTCTAAGAATCGGAGGTCTTCATATGGAGATGAGCTTCCTTGGCTGCATTGGTCACTTAATGGCAGGAAGCGGTCTTGCGCCTATTCTAGAGGTAGTCTACGCTGAGAATGCTGTCAAACACATTCTTAGTGGAAAGGCAATTTCTCGAGCAGTTCGAGGACACCTCATGGTTTTTGCTTCTCTCAGTACAATCTTGATTGCAAATGCATACAACCTACCACTGCCTACAATTGCAGATGCTGAAGTTGACACAGTAGAATATTCCGCTGCAATGCATTCAAAAGAATTGTTTGACAATGATGATAATGTTGCAGGACATGAAACGATTGAAAGTTCCCTAAATAAAAGTCTGGTTAAAGTTGGAGAGCTCTATGATGGCATTATCAAAACTCCGTATGTAGCTACAAGATTGTCCTCGGAAAATGCATTACATGATGTCAAGGACAAACTAGACTCAGAGAAGGTGGTCATGAAAGATAAGAGGACTGCACGACTCTGGCTTTTGTATATGGAGTTGGTTGACATTCTGCGCAAATTCAATATGGCAGAACGAACTGGTGATTGGAACATGCACCTTCAGACCGTTCGTGAGATGCTTCCATATTTTGCAGCCGCTGGGCATAATCTGTACGCCAAGTCTGCATATGTATATTTACAAAAGATGTTAGAAATAGCTGAAAGTCATCCAGATATACACACCAGCTTCCTCAGTGGTCATCATGTCATTCATCGAAGTGATAGGTATTGGGCAGGGTTATCTACTGATCTAGTTATTGAGCAGGTCCTTATGAGAAGTGTAAAGTCAAGTGGTGGTCTAACACAAGGTCGTGGAATGACAGAACTTCAGAGTCTTGTTTGGTTGTTGTCTATGCCCGCATGTGCAGATGTGTGTAATGCAATGCAAGAGCTCTCTGGGGGTAAACTGTGATTCAAGTGAACAACACAAAGATTCCACACAATCTCGAATAAAGCGTGATATGGATGATACTTACAAAATTCTCAAAATCCTTAGTGAACTGAATCCATTTGGACCAGACCCTTCTCTTAGAGGACTTGTTAGTAGATTGTCTGCACATGAATCAGTCAATGTTGACGATGCTAAAGATATTGGAGAATCAATTATTAATTCGATGTGTGGCCAATGTGTATCAAGCATTTCGTTCCAGAGAAAGAGACAAGCTATTACCTTGGCATCCAAAACATCTCTCAAGATTGATGATGAATGTGTACAAATTGATCCACAACTCCTATTTCAAAGACTCAGTTTAATTGCTACGAATGGATCAAAAGGGAATCCAGCATCTTATTTTGAGTATGAGTTGTGCACTCATCCGCCCGCACTCTTTGATAATTCATCTCTTCCATGGGAAGCAAATAAGCCGGCACTTGCTGATGCATTGTGGAAATTAATTCAAAATGAAGATGCAGTCCTTCCAGATTCTGTCCACTATGTGCTTGATGGAGGAGCTCTATTACACCGTGTTCCATGGCAGCGTGGAGAGACATTTGCAAATGTTTGTCAAAGATATGTAAAATATTGCATAAGCAAATATGGAAAGGCTACTGTAGTTTTTTATGGTTATGACCAAGGCCCAGACATAAAAGATGTAATACATAAGAGGCGAACTCGTGGATCAGGCGCAACTGTTGTACTGACTCCGCAAACAGTTGTAACTCTGAGTAAGCCTGATTTTCTTAGTAACAAGCAGAACAAACATCGGTTCATATCAATCTTAAGTTCATCTCTCGAACAGGCTGGATGCTTAACGATAAAGGCAAGCGGTAATGCTGATGTCTTAATTACGCAAACGGCTATCTTGGCTTCAAAGTCAACAAATACTGCTCTTGTTGGAGACGATACCGACCTAGTGGTGTTGCTTCTATACCATACTGATATGAATGGCTGTCAGCTATTTTTCAGACCAGAGCGAAAGCAAAATGCAAAGAAACCCCGACTGTGGAATATCAAAATGGCAAAGGAAAAACTTGGGTTCTGTTTGTGCTCACAGCTGTTATTTATCCATGCTATCCTTGGCTGTGACTCAACATCTAGGCTTTATGGAATTGGAAAATCTGCATCCCTTAGCAAAATCCAGTGCTGCAAAGAACTCTCTCAAATTACTGAAGTGTTTACAATGAGTAATGCGAATAAAGATGACGTGATAAAAGCAGGTGAGAAGGCAATGCTTATTCTATACAATGGCACTTCAATGGATAGTCTAGTTGCTTTGTGGTACAAGCGATTCAGGGAGAAGGTTGGAAAAAGTTCCAAGTATGTTGAAGCACGAGATTTACCACCAACACCCGCATCCGCAAAGTTTCACAGTCTTCGCGTGTACTAGCAAATTCAAGTTTGGAGAGGAGATGCTGGAGATATGGATCCAACAGAATGGGGCTGGAAAGTTCTCAACCACCAAATGCTGCCTGTTAAGACTGACATGCTGCCAGCACCTGACGATTTACTGTATTCATTTAGATGCAGCTGCAAAACTGGCTGTGAAACAAAGAGATGCACCTGTAGAAAACATGGGCTCAGCTGCACATCCGCCTGCGAAGACTGAAAGGGTCCCAGTTGCTCGAATTCAATAACGCTCATTGAGGAAGATGACTTGGATAATTGATGCAAGATGAAATTAGTAGAAACCAGGTACCTATGCCATACTATTTCATCTTAGCTTAGCTTAGAAACACACAATACCGTGACATAATAAAATATAATATGTATTGTATCAATATCAATGATGGTATTAGGTAAATTCATGCAAGTGGCATAACACAATACATTTAATTTGTGGAGAATATGTCAATCGTATTCATTTATTACTAAAAAAGTCCAAAAAGACCCAGTCACACATATATTACATACCGGTTTTAAATAAATAAAGAAAAATGGATTTTTCAGGTGAAATGGCCCAAATCTGGTAATAATTATGCAAATTTTACCCTTTCCCCTATTGGAATTTTGGAGGACTTTTGATATGTTGTACATGATGGCCCCCCTATACACTGGGCGAGGTAAAAATATTCTGTTGCAATTTGTTCCGGGATAAAATATTTTTGGCCTAGATTGACTGGACTATAACCCACACACGAACTCACTCACATATACACGCACACACATTCCATAAGCCGGGTACCCCTACACTGACATCGATTTACGCAAGGTAACGCAAATCAAAATAACTGACAGAGAGGTTGGTTGTGTTTTATAACGAACAAACTAACTATATGATGCGCGATCTTACCTGCTTTTCTGAGGTTTATATAGGCTGATATGACCCTCCCAATATCTAGCTACGCTACGCTCGCTTTGTATGCGCGTTTTAATCAATTCTAACTCACAGTAAGGACCATTAGTGCTAGAGAAGTTCACTTCTAGCTACAATTGTGTCTGTTTATCCATAAGTACCTCATAGCATGCGGAATTAGAAAAATTGATGGAAGCACTTCGAAACACTCGTCTGGTAGCCATATTGGGCAAATATAAAATGGCCACCGCCCAGACCGCCATATTTCCGCTTCATGTGCGCCTGTTTCCATGATTCTTGTAAGGACATCTTAAAGTGACCGCACATTATGCCGACGCGCCGGCGACACCAGGCGTCAACTATCGCTACCTATCACTGCATTCGCTCTCGCGCTCGCATTCGCGTTAATGTGTTTCAGCCTTTACCAGTCTCATCGTGTCGCTATCGTGTCGTTATCGAGAGCACACTTAAGCGACAGGAAGAGACTACTTAGCGATTTAAAAGCTAATATTTCTATTTTTAACATTCGTTCATTCATTCGCACATTCACTCACTCACGCACGCACGCGCGCATGTACGCACGCACGCACGCACGCACGCACGCACACTTGCAGTTCTCTCTTACCATTATGAGGCGAGGTAGTGATGAATTGATGGATTAACAAAAGAATGAATTGATGGGTGTGTGGATAGGTTGGTGAGTGCGTGGGTTGATGGGTGATCGGTTGAATGGACGGGTGGGGTGTGCATGGATGGTCGAATTCATTTCGAGCAAGAAACTGAAACAAATTTTGAGTGCCAAACGGTGCCCGTTAGCTTGGGCATATGACCAACGCGTTATGGAAACATGAACGGGTGTCGCAGGATAGGTAACCTCTAATATGTTCATTGGCCTTCTCTGATGAAAAGGAGTTCATTTCGAGCAAAAACATAAACTGGTAAACCAAGAGCTGACCTTCCACTTGGGTGTATGCCTGCAAAATCAATCAACAGCTTTGGGACCACATGGATAACACGGATATATTTATAAACGATTTTTTACTTCCAGAAACAGCCAAGTTTCCGTAGTTAAACGCGATGCATCTCGTATGACGCAACTATTATTCCCAATGCAGTCAAGACAAGATACTAATCTGGATAAGTTATTTTGTTGCGAAAACCAGAATTTCCCTCCACCAATATCTAATCAAATAATCAAAGAAACCTAAGAATGCATGATGTCAGATATTCTAGACTGCATAACAATCCCAACGCTGGCGGGCCTTTGAATGCCACAGTTAAGGAGTTAGATGGGGCAGCCATAATGCACTCGGTGCAGCCCACAACAGCGACCAGTTTCGCTGAATATATGTCACACCATTTTATGCCTTTCATATCACCATTCAGTATGAAATTCAGAGGCTGGAATTAGTCTGGGATGCTTATCCCGAAGAAAGCTTGAAAATATAAACTCAGGAAAAGCGAGGGTCTGTCACAGCCGAATATTTTGAAATTAATTTGACTGGGGAGCTGTTTCTGCTTATGTTGTTTAAATTGTAAATCCGCCAAAAACATACGGCCCAGACTGTTACTGGCGCCGTCTTATTGTGACATCAGCTACTAATACGCTTATTTATGCGCCCGGCGTTTTGAGAAAAGCAAGCAGGTAGGAAAGAGAATTCCGCTAGCGTTTGCGTTCCAATAGTTATCTCCCGCTGTACTGACTTTCGTTTCTCTTTACAGGCAACCGATGCCAGATATGTAGCGAAAGCTAAATACATCATCCGAGTTTACTACCGTTCCTAATTTGTTCTTTCATCTGAACATTTTTTTAAAACATAAATAAACTCATTCATCGTTTGTAATTTCACAATCAGTTCTCATTAATAAATAATCAATCCGTTCTTATATTCCATGTAAGAAATAGAATGAACACGTGATAGGTTTCTGTGGGCTTGTCTGTGAACAATCCTTAATTGAAAGGTGTCTTGCCTTCAATACACTGTATACTCTAGCTCAAATGTGATATAGCGATGACTTAGTACTTTCGGAACCTCTGGCTGGATTCTTTGGGATCTCAGACAAATTTGAAATTAAGTTATCGGAAAGGTATTGCTGCCTAAAGCCTAAACATCCTCTAAATATCACACACGCTTGGAATATAATACACCCTCTTCCTATATGCTCAGCTTAGTAACCCGTAGTCTGATTATTAAGGCCCAGGATCGACGTGGGATCAGAGATTGGAACAAGCGCCGCCGATTTTACGAACCTACAGGCAATTTTGTTTACGTCAAACTAAAGAATCAGATTAATTTGCAAATACGCGACACGCGGCTTAAGATCTCAGCCTCAGATCCGCTGCGTGGAATATGACGAACTCCTGTTATAATCTTCCACCTCAATGATATTAATAGACCACGCAATACCGTCATTATCATCAACAACGACGACGACGACGACGACGACGACGAGGACGACGACGATGACAACTTGAATTAGAGTTAGATTTGAGTAACGAAACTCATTTAAACATCTAATCAATGTAACCCGCGGATTTCTAATTTCAAAGAAATTTCTAATCTCAATTCTCGTTTTTATGATAAGTTGTATTTATTTTGAAAATATTATTCTCAAAATGTCCACTAGCATATCTTCTAGTAGCTCTGTAACAATACATGGTTTGACATCACTGGCATGAGGATTACTCTGCATATTTGATCCCCTTGACATATATATACGATTCCTGAAACTAAGTGTAGAAGCTGACTACATTCGCTGGCCAATCTATCCATTGCCTGAAACAGGCTTGTCTGAGTTCAGTCCTACGCGTGCGGGCGTGAGTGCGTGCGTGTGTTTGAGCTTTGGATTATTATTCCACAAATCTCACATGTCGATGAACGTTAGAAATCACATTGTTTAAATTCCTTATAAGATTTCGTAGTGGTGTTGTAGGTTTAACTTGGGTTCAGCGCACGCGCTTCTTTGGAAAGCCGCAATCCTCCTCGTTAGCATAAAGTAGGAAGTTAGTAAAAATCTATGTTTCCTTTATGCATGCTATGTAAATAGGCCTAATTGAATCACATATTAGTGAACTAGTGATATATCGTATCTCCACTCCAGTTCACAAACGTGACTTTAAAAATAGGATATGGCAGCAACAACACCAAATCAAATTAGTTTCCAAATTTAATATTCAACAGAATGTTTATTAAATAGCAAATTTATCAAAGACATTTCGCAAACTTGAGGGGCTTTTCCAGCATCATGGCCGAATATCTTCCACCATTTATGACTGCGACGTCAGCCTACACGTGGTGTTGTTGATTATGACATCATATACCTGAGTGTCAGATTGGCTCCATCACAATTGATGAATCCGATCTGTCGCTCAATTATATGACGTCATAATCAATTACGTCACTTGTAGCCTGGCATCGCAATCATAAATGCGCAATGAATGGCGTAAATAGGTACCGGTACGTCATGAACATTTAAAAGTCCGTCACGTGTACAGATTATGTCTTTACAATTTACTAAACAGCCTGTTGAATATTTTGAAACTAATTTGACTGGCGTAGTTGCTGACATAGTTGCGGCAGCGACAGTACCCGGTCAAATTAGTTTCAAAATATTCAGCAGTTTACCTGTATAGTTACCTTGGTATTGGGGTTCTGGGAATTCCGTGTTAGATCGATCCCAACACGTGTATAGCATGGGCAGAGATTAGCTAGAAATGGGCGGGCCTTAGCTAGAAATGCCTGCCTCTATTGTTGTCCATCTTCTGGTCATTTGCAGGAATACGATGAGGCTGGTTCCTCGGATGAAAGAAATGAATTGGACAAGCTTCTACATCAAAGTCCACCGGAAGTTACATTTCGCTTTCCAAAGGTAAGGCGTCCCATTTCATTGTCTATTATCATTGTTGTATCCAGGCGGGTTTCGATGATAATAACGATAACTTGATCCTCAGATACTGCATGTTGAGACTGTGGATTTGAATTGTCAGAATTCCACTAGTTGTCATGGTCCAATTATGCAGTAGGCTACAGCTCATAAATAAGTTTGAATATTTGCAAAACTAAAACAGAAGCATGCTACTGAGAACAATTTTGAACACAATGTAAGAAATGTACTGTTGAATATTTTGAATAATCATTGGATTGTGGAAGACATTTCCGCTCTTAGGCAGCAATGTCTTCCAATCTAACTATGTGCAAAATATTCAAGAGTAAGTTTATTTTGCTTTTGAAGCATGTTAAGTTATTTCTGAGCCGTACTGTAGGTACATGTATCTTCCTTATGTAGCGACGACTGGCGTAGTGGCACTACCCAGATAACAAGCTTACTGGGCCAATGCTGGGGCGAACCTGGGCCGATATCGTGCCGATACTGAAAGTATCAGCACGGTATCGGCACAGCATCGGCCCAGTAATCTGCATTATCTGGTTAGACATGTTTAAAGTGTGATCTAACTGGAGATTTGTTCATAGTTAATCTGATATCTGAAGTCACGGAGAGGTCCGATCCGTCATCAAGTATCTGACGTTATAATCAAATATATCACATGTTAACAGACTTCACAATCAAAATGATGTAGTTTAAAGTCCGTCACAAAACTTCAAAGTGTATGAATTTAATATTTAATAAATATGTTGTTGAATATTTTGAAATTAATTTACCTGGGAACTGGCAGCAACAGCCACCAGTTACATTAGTCAAAATATTCTACAGCATGCCTGTATAGTTACCTTGACATAGGGATTATGGTAATTCAAAGTACATTACTTCATTACGTTTCATGGTAGCACTAATGGAAACTCCTCATCCTCCACAAAGACATTATATCTGGAGAAATGCAAATATAAATGAATACAAATAACTGTTCTCGCGATATCAATATAAGAGTTTTTCCATTGCAATGAACACTTGATTCGTGTTCATTGTGTCGCATGCATAGCTATATGAAAGCCGCTTTGATCCACGACTTGTTCAAGTTGTCTGTACAGTTACACCTCTTTATAACGGGTATGTATGTTTGAGACCCAAAGATGGCCAATTCATCCATGGTCCATGTATCCCTCTCTGTTAGTGTACCTGTCAGTCTGTATGTCCATGCAACATGTAACGCTTAACTTCTTAGAAAATTAGTTGAATGGATGAACCCAGTTTAAGTATGCCCCCCCCCCCCCCTCTCTAGCTAAGCTCCACCCACGCTTTGTCAGTGTTGGGATCAATGTATCCATGCCCTCTCTGAATCTCAATTTCCAGAAAACTATACAGGTAAATATTTTGAAACTCATTTGACTGGGTGCTATTGCTGCCTATGGCAGTCAAATTAGTTTCAAAATATTCAAACGAATCTTTATTAAAAATACAGATACAATTCCTACAACTTGATGGACTATTAATCATTTGTGACGGACAATTAATCGTCGTTCATGACGTAATTGATTATAACGTCGACTTGCATATGACTTAGTTGATTATGACGTCATATGATTGATCGATAAACGAGATTCTTCCATTGCCTACATATCATATTTGGTTTTTCCTTTTGTAAATGCTCCTAGTAGTACTGCATAGAGCTATCCCTCATAATTAACTTAGCCGATCATCTTCTTGTTAACAACGTTTCATGTCTCTTTAAAACAACTGAATGACTATATCATCCTATAAAATGATTTTCGTTATTAGTTTCACTAAGCGGTGTCAATTTGTTCATAGGACTTAGTATGGTAATAACCAGAAAAGATGTCAAAGGAAATAACGTTTAAGACACAGGTTATTTATATACGACACGATTTCGAAAATAAATGTGCATCATTATGTTCGATCCGACGCAAAATCTTAATGCTTAACGTTATTACAACAATGTGACGTCATCGCTGACTGTGGAATTAACAAACAATTCTCAGTAACACCGTCACTGATCAACAGTAACAATCATCATTCAAACTCTGAATGGAATTTCAGACCATATGCGTTATAGAGCAACAACAGACATGCACACATTATGTAGGTGAGTAACTGGTAAGACGTATATTACGCAACCGAAAGTTCCAAGTGAAACTGGTAAATATTATTTAAATTATATCACTCTTCTAGCAAACCCTTTTTTGATATGGCCAATATATTTTCGCCCTTTAGCCGTTTAACACGCGTATCTGCAAAATATGGCTTCTGCAGTGGTTTAGAGAAATGTCCATTTGCAGACCAAAAGAAGACTTTTTTGAAAATTTACCACTGGAATGACTGACTCGGTTATCGAGCCAGGCATTCTAATGGTAAATTTAAAAAAAATAGTTTTCTCTTGGTCCGCAAATGGACATTTGCTATGAGAAATCTGGAATATTTTAAAACAAATTTTAGGGTTAAAGCTTTAAGACACGTGGTCTTAGGGAAACATCATTTTATGACACGTGGTCTTAGGGAAACATCATTTTATGACACGACGCATCACTTGATCTGTAAACAGATATGTTTTTAGAAATCATATTTCCTATGTGAACTCAAGTCACTTAAGAAAAGTTTGACTTACATCGAGGATCAAATATGCAAATGTGCTCTTGATGGCAAAATGAAGCGATGCGAGCATTGGAAAAACATCAACAAGCACAAGCACAACCATCCAGAATGTCCAGCCAATAAGTGGCTGATTTTAAAATGAATTACCGAGATTGATCGTTTCCATCCTCTCTTAGCCATAAACGACGAACAATTCTCTACATATTGGTTCTCTGCCAACTTAGTGAAACGAATCGTGAAGTGTCATCCAAGAACGCTCATGACCACTAGATATGGTCAACGCTTTACACAGAGTGGTGTTTACTGTGAGCCATAAACGAATGATTGTAATTGTTAATGGTTGCGACTTCCATGCAGCAACAGCAGCAGCAGCAGCAGCAGCAGCAGCAGCAGCAGCAGTAGTAGTAGTAGTAGTAGTAGTAGTTGTAGTAGTAGTTGTAGTAGTAGTAGTAGTAGTAGTAGTAGTAGTAGTAGTAGTAGTAGTAGTAGTAGTAGTAGTAGTAGTTGTAGTGGTAGTAGTAGTTGTTAATGGTTGCGACTTCCATGCAGCAACAGCAACAGCCACAGTAACAGCAGCAGCAGCAGCAGCAGCCGCAGCAGTAGTAGTAGTAGTAGTAGTAGCAGCAGCAGCAGCAGCAGCAGCAGTAGTTGTAGTGGTAGTAGTAGTGGTAGCTGCAGCAGTAGTAGCGATAAACGTAGCAATAGAGGTAATTCCCTGTACAAAATCGATGTAACGTTGTAAAAATTCCTTTCGGCTAGTGTATTCATCTGAGGCGAATTTCGTGATCAGTGCAGTAATTACGCATCGGATGGATCATTTGCCAAATCTATCAACTTTTGCGAAATCATTTTATTCGAGGACAACGTATGTGCGTAATTTCCCAATTTCCTTGTAACAGACCTTACCCCAGGCGTCGCCTGTGGCACCGATGATTGCCCATGACTCAGTCCTAGACCGGGAAGACACATCAACTTATTTACGCTTGACATTCAAAGATAAAAGTACATGTTGTATAATGAAGGCCTCTGGTAGTACTTGAGAAGGAGTTGGGGGGAGGGGGTGCCGCGGTGTGAGACTGGTGTAAAGCGATAGCACTTGTGAACTAGTGAATTGATCGTATCAAGGGTCCGTGCCATGACATACATTATGTAAGACAACAGTTATCACACTTACAGACTGTCAATGCAAAGTCACACAGTTTGTCAACTTTGACCCTTACCAAATCGCTGTCTAGTATTTGACATACTGGTTTAATTACACATGTAATCAGTACGAGTGGATATAGTGGGAAATACTAGTCAATTGCCAAGTGGAAATGTCCCCTTTGCAAAGGAGGAATGAAGAAAAGCCAACGATAACAGAGACTGATTTAATGAAAACATGTCACTCTTGCTCTCCAACATTCCCACGATAGTTCCACAGCTATGTTCATGATAGTGAATTTCACTGTCCATTACCACTCGTCCAAAAGGTGATTGCATAATCATTTGACCTTCAAGAATATATTTCGTAGTTGAGACCGACAAAGAGTATATTAATAAAATGTAGAAACAAATAATAATCTTGTAATGTGGCGCGATAAAAGATTGACTGTTCTTCTTATATAATGCAATGTTCCGTTAGTAGGAGATTTATAACTGTAAACATTCTTTAGGAACATAGTGTATACATGGTAGGCTTACATGCAGCCAATGTATACTATATACTATCAATATCTCTGGAATATTGAAGACAATTGATCTTTCAAGTTTTAGCTATGCCCCACCCGCCTCTAGCTAAACTCCACCCGTACTTCGCAGTGTTGGGATCGATCGATCCCCGAATGCAACGACTATCAATTTCCTGAAAACTATACAGGTAAGCTGTGACAGCAACAGCGCGCGGTTAAATTAGTTTCAAAATATTCAACAGAATATGTATTAAATGGTAAAGACATAATTTGTACAACGTGTCGGACTATTTAGGTGTTAAAGACGGACTATATCACGTCATTCATGACATCATGATAATAACGTCATCTCACACGTCACATGGTTGATTATGACGTCATACGACATCATATGATGGATGGATGGATAAACTTGGAACGGTTCATTGACACTGCACTGTGGATTAATAACCACGGGCTGCGTCTGTAACCGGAATTCATTGTGAAAATATGGCTTATAGAACAACCAATCACGATCTTGTTAATATGGGTAGCATTTTCCTTATAAGTTTTTTAAATGTTCATCCAGAGTCCCTCAGTTTGATATCTCTCAAGGCACATGCATCACGCATTTCAGGCGCATGTTCTGTTTAGTTCATCCTTCTAACATACAGTTACGCTATCTATTTTTGTATATGTTTTGAGTCTTAGTAGTAACATCTCATTGACATATTCAACATATGAAGAGTGTAGATCGGATCGACCGGTCGGATACCGGCCGTACCAGCTGAGCTGGGTACGCGCCGCCCGTCCTGGATTCGTTTCCTGAACACGCCCCTCTGGGTAGAGCCATAAGCGTATATAGGCCTATGGGAGAGATAGCCCGTCGAAAAACGACAACGTTCGTTAAAACGCCTGATGCGCACGCGCGTGACAGGACGCTGTTTATATGGAGCGCGTAGTTACGACCTAGATAGGATGGCGCGTTTAGTGTACCACGATGGTACCCTATAATCCTTATTGATTGTCTGTTCCCGTTAAAACTTGGCATTAATCAAGATCAGAATTCAACGGGCTTTCCAAATCTGTAAACCATTTCAAAATCGGTTAAGAAATCGCCGAGTTATCCAGGGTAAACTTCATGATTACCTTCAAAATAGTGCCGTGACGTCATAACCACGTGGACGCAAAGCTTCTAGAATGTTGTAGAACGTTCGACTACGCTATTATTAGCTGCGCGCTGATTGGCTCTTGCTCGAACTATGATTGGGTGAAGCCTGCGCCTGTGATGTCACGAGGAGTATAAAAGGAGAAGCGATCCAGTGATCAGGCCGAACAGGTTGGACCTGTATTAGCTACAATCGACATATATTACGCATATGACTACAGTTTCCGTCGCGTTCCCGTAGCTACCAGTAGCCAACCCACCGCAGTAAAAACAATTTTTGTTACTCCCTATTTGCGGGAGTAATTTGGAACTTCTGATAAATGTTCACGAATACTAACAGCTACATTCGGAACACAAATTTGCTGCGAGGCGTTTACGGCCAGAATATGTGAGTCTACAGATGCAGAGACGTGATGTTCTTTGATGGACGACTCGCCGGATTCGCCGGCAACGCCTAAAAGTGATATTTCAATCGCCGCCTCACTAATATCGTGTCGGTTCTTTTGACTTTCGACAGCAGCAAGTAAACTCTGCCCGGTGCGTCTTCAGAGCTGGCTGACGTACACAGCACCGTGAAGATTTGTTTTGTATCCTCACTTGCCTCTGACAACCCCCCCCCCCCCACCGCTAGTGACCGGTTGTTTACACCTTCCATCCATGTCATCGGAACTTTCTTCACCACGTAGTACTATCGTATCTTTTACTGACTGCTCGTTAGACATTCTATTAGGCCTACTACACTAAGCGATGCACTCCCGCCATGATTGTTCTTGCGGAAGTCTTGTTTGCGGAAAACAGCTTGCGGGAACCAACCTGCAGGAACTTTCCAGCTTCCGGAGAGCGCATCATCTCACGTCGACTACGCATCGATGTATCAATTTCAGTAACACGGTAGCCTAACTTAGGAATGACTACCAAGAATTTAAGTAACTATACCTCACACTTTAATTATTTCTCTATATAGGTTTTGTTAATTATATTGTATCCGCGATAATGGTCCCGATGACTAAAAGGAACCGTAACGGTCTTAGGACCGCTAGTTATAATTTCTGTATTTGTTGATAATTATTCTCATTTTTCTCAACGTGTTGCTAACCGCACTATAGTAGGTTCGTTAACCTGTACTGATATATATATATCTTGATCATTCGACACCGTATTGTTTGTTCTGGTTAGATGTTGTATATATATGGCCAATGGCCATCCGTTCATATGTTTTGTTTATTCATAGAAAATATAGGACTGCAGTGCACATAGGAAACACTATACAGCAACACTTATATATCCATCACTTTCTCCCGCTACCAACAATTTTTCACTGAGGTCGCTGTCTGTGCTATAACTCTGTTTAGCCCGGCATGCTACCGACTAAACCTTTTCTATTCAGCTCAATATGATAGATTCAAAATGATCAGAGACACTTTCTTTGTTACATACTGTGTAATATACTCTTCTCTTCCGGTAGTGCGATAATCTAGCGCCGGACTCCGGTAAGACTCATAAGTAAGATTTGTCTCACTTCGTGTTCCACTCAGCCGTGTGGCTTCTTAATTGTTTGGATCTCCCCATCCGCACCATGGGCTGATCTGACTCTGGGAAACTATTGGGGTTTCCAAGCGGTGATGGCCAGGGTGTGGTCTCACATACACATTCCCGTATCTCCGGATACTTAGTAGTTAGCACTTTAAGCCAATGTAGGAAAGCACTGCGAAAACACATGTATTAATTATTATCTTATTTACTGACAATCCTCCCGCACTGCAGTGCAAAACTGGCAACTTGTATATAAACCTAATGACGGGTAAAACGATTAATTCCATAGGAACCGGTGACGGGCGAGATGCGCATTCCCACCTAATTCTGTTAAAATGTCTGGGCATGATATTTAAATCTGCCACGCCCTTGCGGAAAGGAAATTTACGGTGGGAATTCGTCTCTCTTACCCCCACCATAACGATAGGAGAAATGATCTAATAATGCTTATGTGAAATGTAACCCATGTCTTGTAATGTTTTATGTATTTGCGGGGTGGGATGTCCCGATTCTTATCCAGTTCAGAGATCCTGCTACATAACATGTATGAGCGCTGTCACTAGTATTTGTGTCTTTGGGGCATCTTTTCTTAGCTACAGCCATCTCTAATAGCTAGGTAGATATCAGCCATTTGCGGTCTAAACCAATTCTTGTTCTGAAAACTACTAAAAGGAATTAAGCAAAGCAGAAGACCCGCAGAAATAAAGCGGCAACTACTAATACAGCAAACCAAGAACTAGATAAGACGGTGACAAGGGAATCCATCGGGAATCCCCCATTCCGTCCTCATGAAAAACAGTACGCATCCCTATAGTCATAATCTCACTAGGTATGGTCTTTTCTTTCTACGGCATTTTTGGTTGAAATATTGGAGTAGGCCCATTTTTGCCTACTATTCTTCTCCCGCTTTAAGCCGTGTCGACACCTTCCCGAGACGGAGGCCCGCGCGAGGCACTTGCCTCTCGCAAGCATTCAGCGACGACGGTCCATGCCAGTATAATACTCCACACCCAAAACTTGCACTAGTAGTAGTGCCCACGTGAGGCACATCACTTTTCGTCTGAGATAACCTTCTTCCTTTCAGCTTAGAGGTATAATAACTTATGTTAAGTTAACTAGTTAAGTCTCGTGTATGGGAGCCTGCCTTGTGGAGATACCTCTGCGGACCTACGAGTCTGTGTGGTATCTCCGGGAGCCCCATGTTTAAAAGTTCATCTACCCGTCTCTATGTCTCGTATTTTCGTATGCTCTTATTGTAGTTTTATCTAGCATATTTTTAATTGTTTAGGTAAACTCATTGTATAGACTTATATTTTTAGGTCACCAAATCAAATCTTGTAAGTCAATAGATCACGAAATTGCTATGGACAGGCATACTGGTGACAAACTCGTGGGATGAGACCATTGTGTTTAACGTTCGCGACGATGGTCGCATGGCCACACTGGAACGATTGAGTTCCACCGGCCTTAGGAGCCGGTTTTTGTTTCCGGCAGGGCAGTCTCGTACAAGGTCCGTTACCCTGCGACCGGATGCTAACCGGAGTCATCACTCGTCGTGCACTTGCAGCGCGGCAAGTTGACATGCTACACTGGAACGGCCCGACACTACTCGGCGAGCTACAAGTGGCGCCCGATGTGGGGCTCGAAGAACATCAGTAACGTGCAGCGAACTCACGCCCACACCATATAGTGAGCTTACTTCATTACCATCTCCGTTTAGCGAGGACTCCATCGATCAAGAGGTAGCCTCATACGACGGATTCTCAGCACACATGCTCACCGCCTATGCCAGAAATTCAGCGGAATCAACAACTCTGCACTGTAACCTGTTTTCGCTTGTTAGCGATGGCACCTTTCGAGATGCCTCACAGGCGGGAATAGAATTCAGAACCATATCAGACATCCGCAACAGGCCAACACCAACAGAGCCGAATCGTGGATGACTCCGACAAAGAGTACAGGCATAGCTACAGCCCTTCAGACTACTATCGTTCACCCGTGTCATCTACGGAAACTCTATGGCTGGGTGATAATCCACAACATAGACAACCTCCTGCACCATCCCCTTCTAGCGAAACACTGCACTCAAGGTGATCACAGCGGCAATATCGGGAGGAATCGGCACCACCATTTCGTCGGTATATCAGTCATGCGACACATCATGATCGTCAGCAGACAGCACCACCACCCTATGAGGAACGTCAGTCCTCATCTCTGGAGGATCGACCGCGCAGTCTTCACAATAATCCGCCTCCCGTCCATAGACCCATGCCAGTCTATGGCTCTACAAACTGGATGGACTCATTAAATTGGAGTATGCGTGTCCTGGCTCCTCGGCATTGGCTTCGACGAGAAACACCGACACAACCACCATCTGCACTACGACCAACCTCAGTACAATCCTCAACTTCCCAGATCCCCACACTACCCAGAATTCAACCTCTGCATTCTTTCTGCGGTCTTGGCCGAGTCATCCTCCCTCCCGAATTTAGTGGCGAGAATGAATGGACCAATTATAAGATACAGTTCGAGATCATAAGTCGAACTAACCACTGGGATGATCGACAAATGTGTGAATATCTCGCCGCAAAACTTTCCGCAAAAGCCCTTCAAGTTCTTGCGGATCTGGGAACGAATTACACACCCACCTACACACAGTTGGAAGGAGCACTAACGGAGCGATTTGGCGACACAGCCCTCGGCGAAACCAGTCATCATGAACTTAAAAATCTTCGACGACATGCGAGAGAAACTCTTCCTGAGTTAGCTAGCTGAACTAGGAGGCTAGTCACCTGCGCATATCCGAGCACCAATATGGAGGGCGTGATACATTTGCATCTAGACACCTTCATCGATGCATTAAGTGGTGAACCCGCCCTGAAAGAAAAACTGTTTCTCGGCGACCACGGAAGTTTGGCCCAATTAACGGCAACCACAGTATGCATTGAGAACTTTCTGGAGCGGGAAAAGAATAATCGACGTCAACTCCATTCTATCAACGAGATAGATGGTGCAGCTATCACCCCGCCCGCTAGTGCTCCCCGCAGATCATCAATACCAACCACACATACACTACCACCACCGGATAGGCAGAATCCCAGTCAGAATCAAGCGCCTGGAGGAAGGGGCCGTGCCTGTAGAGGAGGGTACAACGGAAACCCCGGGCACGGTAACCAGTGAAATAACAACAACAACAACGGCAACATGAGAGAGTGGATAGAAGAGATTAACAAACAAATCTCTGCACTCACTAATTTAGTTACTACACTCAGCACCAAGCTCGCCACCACGCAGTTTAGGACAGCAAACACCACCGGCACTGCACCGCCACCGAACACCTGTTTCGGATGCGGTCAGCCAGGACATTGGAGGGAGCCATTGGTGTCCTAACCGACCTCCCTCTACAACGCCTGCTCCAGACCGTAGCACGCTGCAACAAGAGAAACAGTCAAACTCCTAAGGGTACCGAATCACAATGAGCCACTTCAGTGCCCGTATCCAACTCCTGGCTCAACTGCCATAGATCGTACTTTGACGTCATTTTAGCTGAGAGGCCCTGTGCAGATCATACTTAGACAGATCATCCACCCCATGGGTACATGGGCGCCAGACTGCTCCACCCGTCTGGAAAGTGACAGGTTACACCGTCTCACAGACATACCCCCGTGCTTCCCAAAGAATCACTTTTCATGACCTCTGATAACAGGAGACATGACTCGCAATATGAACGCTTGCCATGGCCTGACTGTACATTGAGCCATCTTGACCACTCATAGCCAGAAACGGGTTGATGAACTGACATGATCAAGATGACCGTCCAGCGACCCAGTTGATAGCGATCACTATCTGAGCTAATGCTCAGGGGCAACCGACGGTCTGATCCATATCTATCTGCCAACAGTATACGAACTTTGACTGTTTTCCCCGGCCTTGCCTGCAGGGCACGTCCAGCGGCCGTCATCACTCCACTAGAGGTTTGGATTGCTCTGGCTGTGGACTGTCATCCACGTACCATGCATTGTCCACTTACTATTAGCAAGTTCAGCAGCCCGAACAATGTGCCGACTAGACGGTACCACAGTAGGATGTTAATTCATTCTTCGTTAGACACGGAGGCCTTCAGTATCTCCTCTGCACTATACACCATGTTTTTCCGTGTCCCCGGACCCTTGCGCGTCCACTGCCGCCTGTTAGGGGCAACCTTTGAGGCACCTATCCCTCTTGGTCATCCCTTGGGGGGGGGGGGGTGTGTGTAGTTTCGCGATTTCGGGAATTGGTCGGTTCTGCGGTTCTAGACACGCCAAGGCTTCATCCAGCCTCTTCACTTCCATGCTATTCACCACATGTTCCACCCCACAGGAAGCATGGCTTGGGTTTGCCTCAGCTTCCGCTTGTGGTAACTCTATTATGGGGTCATAGAATGAAGTGGGTGGGAATGGGAAGAGATCGGAGGAACAACTTTTCTATCCAGTCCCTTGGACAAAACAAACACAAAGTTCTTCAGATACGACTTCCCAGATCTACTAGACCCGCGCTGAGGAGGGAGCGGGCGAGTACATATCTCGTCATCGTCGTCAGCATTAGCTGCTGGTTCATTCACATTCTGGCTTGGTAGAACTGGGGCTGAACTAGCACCGCGGTGCTCTGCGCTAACTGGGGGAATACTAATTTCCGTAGAAATATTTGTCTGGGTACCGGTGTCACGAGAAATGCCCAGTCAGAGCTCTGGTGCTGGGTCATCACTGACACAAGGTTTAAGTCGATCGAAGTGGATGACTGAGGTCAGGCCATCCGAAGCACGGATATGGAATGTCACGTCCAACGTCTTACCTACTACCACATAGGGGCCTTTTCACTTGTGCAGACGGTAGTGAATCGTGTACCAAAACCATTCTTCCTGCTTCATATGGATCTCCATGTACTCTCCGGTCATGCCATGTCTTTTGCCGTCGGTGTGCAGTGGATAGTGTTTCCCTCACTAGCTCATGGGCTTGTTCTATCCTTTGCCGCAAGAGTTCGACATAGGGAGATGGTGAATTTTTCTCCCCTGGGATCAATAGCCAGATCCAGGGGCGAGGATAATTCACGGCCTAACATTAACTGAGCAGGGGTGTAGCCCATGCTGGAATGTTCCGAAGTGCAGTAGGCCATGAGTATATACGGGAGCCGTAGGTCCCAGTCTCTACAATCAAGGCGTGTTTCCTTGGTAAGCATCTCCGCGAGAGTTCTGTTGAATCTTTCTACCATCCCATCGCTTCCGGGGTGGTATGGAGTTGTCCTTGTTTCGACGATATGGAATAATTTACAGAGCTCTGATATGAGCCGGCTCTCAAAATTACTTCCTTGATCAGAGTGCAACTCATAAGGCATACCAAAGCAGCACAACACATTGAGGGCCAGGACCTCTGCTACGGTGGATGCCTCTTGGTCCAGCAGAACAGATGCTTCTACCCACTTCGTAAAATAATCCTGTAATACGAGGATGTATTTATTTCAATCATCCATCGTATTCAATGGTCGGAGCACGTCAATAGCCACTCGCTCCCACGGTGCACCAACAATCTTAATTTGCGATGGTGTGATATGGTGTTGGCCAACAGCGCGTTTTTGGCATGGGATACATTTGGCAACCCATGCCTTGACACTATCGCGAATCCCGATCCAGTGGAATCTCAGTTTGATATGGGCAACAGTCCTTTCCATGGCCAGATGTCCGGCGTTATCATGTAGTTGTTTCAATATAAATTCACGATAACTTTCCGGAACTACCAAACGGTTATTAATTTATAGAACGTTATTTATTAATTGACATTCTTTGAACCTTTGGTAATAATATTTTGCCATGGTGGATAAGGGTGTTACCGATTCCTTCGGAGGACGTACTCCCTCCTGAATCCACGCGTATATATTCCATGGCTTCACGTCTGTTGTTTGGTGGCATGCGATTTTCTCCAGATTCCACTCTGCGCACCGCAGTTCAGGGAACTCCGGAGATGGCTGTGTTGACTGTGTCATGGTGGCGGCCTCTTCGTGTTCAGCTTCCCCGCCGATTCTGCTAAGGGCGTCGGCATTTCCATGCAATTTGCCAGGACGGTGAACAACGTTAAAGCTATAGGCCTGCATGGATTCCTGCCATCTTGCTACCTGGCCCTCCAGATCTTTTAAGTTCCTGAGCCACCATAGCGAGGCATGGTCTGTACGGAGTGTGAAAGGGCGCCCATACAGAAAGTGCTTATAATACTTGATGAAATGGACCGCCGCCAAAAGTTCTCACTTGGTGGTTGCATATCTTCTCTCCATTTTATTCAGAGTACGCGAACCATAACCCAACACCTGCTCTGTTCCATCTTCAGTGACCTGAAATAGAACCACATCTATAGCGAAAGCTGACGCATCAGTGTCTAAGATGAAATCGAGGTTTGGATTAGGATGAGCAAGAATTGGGGACGTTGTCAAGAGTTCCTTCAGCGCCCCGAAGGCGCCTTCCCACTCACTCGTCCACTCAAATGGTCGATCTTTCTCGGTGATCTTGTAGAGGGGTGAAACAATCTCGCTGAAATGTCGGATGTAACGGCGATAGTACTGGCATAGCCCAAGGAAACTCCGTGTCTCCGTAACTGAAGAGGGCCGAGGCCACTCTGCTACTGCCTTAGTTTTGATGGATGTGTAGCCACTCCATCACCGGATATGATGTGTTCCAGGAACTCAATGCTCTGTCTGAAGAGATGACATTTCATTGGTTTGAATTTCAAATTGGCCGTGTGGAAGCGGGAGAGCACAGTGTCCAAATTGGTCAAGGTTTGCTCAAACGTAGGTCCAAAGACTATTATGTCATCGATGTAACAGAGACAGATCTCCCATTGCAGGTTGGTTAATACCTGCTCAATGAGTCATTCAAATGTTCCGGGAGCGTTGCACAGACCGTAGGGCATCTTGTGGAATTGGAAAAGGCCGTCCCTACAAACGAATGCTGTCTTTCCCATATCAGCTTCATCCATGGCTACTTGCCAGTAACCGCTAGCTAAATCAAGGGTACAAAACCACTTGGCTCCGGACAAGAAATCCAAGGCCTGATCTATCCGAGGTAACAGATAAGCGTCCTTAACGCTAAGATTATTAAGGCGGTGGTAGTCTATACAAAACCGCAAAGTTCAATCCTTTTTGCCTGCTAGCACTATAGGGCTAGCCCATGGAGATGCTGAGGGTTCAATAATACCAGTTCGCAACATGTCGTTCACTTGTTGGTGTGCTTCTGCTTCCTTGTGAACAGGAAGACGTCATACCGGTTGTCGTATCGGGCGATTATTGCCTGTATCGATGTAGTGTCATACGAGATGAGTTTCTCCGAGATCCATGTCTCCGGAGGAAAAACTATCGCGATATTTATGTAGTAGTAATCCAACGGTGGCACGTAGATATAAATCGTGTAAATGTTCGGGTAAATCATCAGTCATTTGCGGTGTAGTGTCAGAAAGTGCAGGTAATTCCAATGAGATTATGTCCACTAAATGGCTGCAGCATACTCCGGGTTCCAAAGTGATGGGATCTGCGGTACCATTGAATACTCTAAAAGGTATTTTTCCCTTATTAGTAGTGTCCACTATTATGTGGGGACTTGCACATTGTGAGGCGATCATATAATCAGGGTCGGGTTCCAGCATGACGATGTGTGTGTTGCTTCCTAACTGTGGTGCGGTGGCCCATAAGATCTGTTCCTGTCCCGGCTCAACTGTGGCGATACTTGATAATATTACCGCACACGAATCATATAATGATGTTGCTGGTCCGAGAGGTATTCGTCGACCATGTATGTCAAGTTCCTGTTGTCTGCAGTGTATGATGGCTTCGCTGGCACTGAGGAAATCAGAGCCAAGTAGGGCATCGTTATGAATAGAGGCGATGACAACTCTATGAATGAAATGCATTTCCTTTATTTGGATAACTAAATTAACTACACTGGCTATGGGTACATCGGCTCCCATAGCCGTCTTCAGGTAAATATTTGTAGGCTTAAGGGGAGGCTTCTTATGAGGTGGGATGCTCTCATATAAGCGCTGGTTAAATACTGTGATAGAAGCACCAGTGTCGACGGTGGCACTAGTGGGAACGCCACTAAACAGACAGGCACATTTGTAGATTACTTTGCGATGTACCTGCGGAAGAGTTTACAATGATGCGGTCTATGATAATGGTATTGGAACATCAACACTCTGTATATATTCCGACTGTTTCTGTCTTTCTTCTTGTATGCTTGTGGATGGCTGAGTGAGGAAAGGGCCAGTTCGTCGTCGCCGCTGGCGTGAAGATTGTGGCGAAGACGGAGCTGGGGGTAGCAATGGTGGTGGTGATGTTGCTGTTTCTGTGTAGGCGGTATTAGTGTAGATGGTGGCGCATACGGGATGACGGATAAGCTCTACCTGCGCAAGCCATTTCCTACAATGCTTCATAGGATATCTTGGTGAAGCGCAGAAGAAACAATCATGACGCCAAAGACGTGCGTTCCTCCGTTTATGTCGGCGCTTGCGGATCCATGAGGCGGAGTGAATTGTCTCTCCTGAATCGCCACTGTCTGCGGATGCGGAAGATGATGCTGGCGGGGGTGGTGTTCTGCATAGCACCAGAGGGCACCGAGAATCTAGTGTCTTGGTGGCGGGACGTGGTGCTTTTAAAAACGTTGTCTCAGCGGAGGTGCTACAACCCACCACTGCCGTTTTACATAGGAAAGAAGGCTTGTCATGTGTGGAAAAAGCGGGGAATGTCCTTGCTGCGGATTGGGGAGACATCGTTGGCACTGACATATGTGAAGCCGTGTATTTCGGTGTCAGTGTGTAAGCTGATTTCTATGGATGATGGTTAGCCACTAAACATTGTTGCGTGAAAGCCGCAGTTGTTCGCCTCCGTGGTACAGTCTATTCGGGGATACGCCCCTTACCAAGATGACCCTATTGGCGCCTAGTACTGTGTTCGCTCGGCTCGGGAGTCGTCAGTGTGCGTCTTGACTCTATCCCGGATTATGGCCCCATAACTTGGACAGGTCTTTATCTCAGGTATGTACGGAAAGGCACCTAGCCTAGGCTGCATCCTGTGTGGGGAACTGGGTGTCCGTCCAGCGTGGCGGTGACAGTGAACCACACTGGGAAGGCCAAAGGGTGTAAGTGACCCTCTCCAATAATCCCACCATCGTCATCACACCAATTTGCGTCCCGTATCTACACACCATGTTCGGACATCACCAGCCCAGTCCATTTCACACTCCACTCGTCGGCTGTTGACCGTCCATCTTCAGATATGAGAGAGACTGCTGCAACAGAGGAGGTGGCATTCCGCACCACACCGACCAACGTTACCCCCCGTGGTGGGCAGGGAAGCAGCCTGTTCAGCAATTTTCCTGGTGTCTAAAAATTATGACAGGACACCAACTGTCGTGTAATGGGAGATGACCACATCCCCCTATCCAAAGGCCACCCTATCCATTTGGCCTACCATACTCCCCCATGAGCAGTCAGAACATCACACAACAGACAGAACGTCAACACCTACAAGAACACACCTGCCTTCAAGACTGGATGCGTCAATTCATCATTGCGCATACATCACATACTTGCTCTGTTATACTCAGCATAATGGAGACATTCAACATCGGCAACAACAGCATTTAGCAGCACCTACCGAACTTAATTAATTATCGGTAGAGACTTAAATATTCCCGCAACAAACTTCCTCCCGCACAAATTGCGGGAGAAATAATATCTCCCGCAGACTACACCTCCCATAAATAACAACAGACTTGGCGTTCACCAGCATGGAAAACTGAAATGCGCCCACTTCGACATCATACAGCAGCTCGAACATCCCGACAACAGCATTATCATCAAGAGACAGCAGCCAACAGATCTCCCGCACACACCTTCTTATCCAGTTATGGGAGAACTGATCATTTGGATATCAGGAATGCACTACAGCCATCTACAGTACACGTCATGGGACATTTGTCCAACGATCATCCCCCTTTCCCTTTTTCCCGACATTGTACGGAAAGAGCTAAACTACCTACTTCATCTGCATGTAATAACAGTCAATATTAGTAAGAGAGCAAGATGCCCGCATTGTCATCAGTCACGAGTAGGATTTTGCTCCCAAAAAGTTGAATTCGGCAATGGATTGATCAAAGTTACGATAGCATCCAACAGGTCATCTATGCTCTAAAGTAAGTCTGTCCCACCCACGAGCTCAGCCATTACAGAGTGAACTACCCTCAGGGTTCGATAAAGTTGACATTCACGATGCCTCTCCCTCCCACCTCCCACACCCGGCGGCCATAAACAAATCACCGTCACCACAGCGCAAGTACCATCCACAGAAAACCAGTCACGTGTATCAGATTCAAATCACCAACACTCAGGTTGATTACAGTCACAATCTCCGAACGACGGCATTGTAAATTGTAATAAACTGTGGCATACATTTTTTTTCGAGTTGTACTGTAATTTAACCATTATTAAAATGGTACTAATGTGTTTGGTCTAGGCCGGGACAAGAGCTAGTTCTACCCATTGAGGAGAATGCTTGGCCAGCCCTCCCACTCGGAAAACACAGCTATCTTGGAGGGGTCAGTACCGTTGATCTACCGCATGTATAGAACTGTTGAAACCACACATCAAAATTACTTACAACTTTACTGTTAAATTTTTGATTAAAAGCACAACTGCTCTACCGTGCTACACATCATTAGCGCACGGGCTGGTAAAGCGGCATCAAAGATCTGACAGTAAAATTACAAAGAGAATTTCAAAAATTCTCTTCAGTGCGTTCCAGTCTATAATCAACACGGGCTGAGAACTACCTATTACAGACACCTACTAAGACGCATGTTAAAGAACTCGCACAAATACGGGGCATTACAAAGATCTTGATGTAACATAACTATTCCTATTTCTCGCCTCTGCAACAGACTACACCTCAGCAACAGCATTTTGGCCGTCGCCATAGACTGCATACACGTTTCCGATCAACCACATGCTTTTTAGAGCAGCGTGACATTTACTGATATTTCCAGTAAGTTGGATCAAACGCTTTAAACACAAGAGCCGCCCAAAGATGCGACTACCACAGCGTGATGGAGGAGTGGCGAGGGTGAGTCCGGGAGATTACCGCTGACGTCATCTGGCTCCCACACACCCCATCGGGCGCTCAAGCCTAAAATTAAATAAGCAAGTTTATAAGCATCCAACCTGGAGCACCACCTCATGCTAATTAAAAGGTGAGGCTACGCCAAGAAAAAGTAGTACCACATTTTCATGTTGATCGGAGGCTGTTAAATGTGCGAAATAAAGACAAGTTTAATGAGCCATTCTTCCTATAATTAAAAGTACTCCCTTTATATGGGAGGAATTAATCCTATGACGTCCAGGCTGGAAAACGAGGAAACATTCATATAAGGATGACCGAATCACCTGTTAAAACTTTTAGGTGTGGTCATCCGCCGCCTGTGATGTCGCCAAATAGTATAAAAGGAGGAAGCACGCTCTGAAACTTTGTCTTCCCATCCAAACTCGACACCAGGGAAAAACATAGCATTAGGCTTCTTTCGTGTGGCAAACCAAATTCTGCTGTTTTTCTTTTTATTATTTCATTATTATATTTGGCCTGGAAAGTTATAAACCATGAAGAGATAGGGCATTAGGTTTTGAATAAAGTTCCCGCAGCTAACTACCATGCGGGAACAAGATGTCACTCATTGAAGATTTAGCGTTGTCGGATTCATCTGAAGGAGAATCGGTACCAGTTCCAAAGCGGTTCCTGTGTAACTCATTGTTAGCTAGCTGAGAGCCATGTACCAGAACTTTCACTAGGACATCCGACCACACCCTTCATGTTAATAAGGATCATCTTTTCCAGTCAGCCTTTTGTGTGATGTGCCAGTATCTCTACACCGCTACTCGCTACGCGGTGACAAACACGCTCCATTATCATCAGTGTGTGTTGGAAGTAACGTTAGTTCCAGGGGAAGAGAATGAGGATCGTGCCGTTTTAGCCACCTGCTTCGAATCTCGGCTCCCAGTTAAAGTTCTCCCAACCGGGAAAATGGCCCGCATGAAGAACACTACTCGTAGATATCACGTTAGCCATCGTCTTCCCGTGGCTACAGTAAGCAATGTACCGACAGCCAGACGTGAAATCCTGCCCACAGCCGCGTCTGGAAGTGTTACGCCGGTACCTGTCACTTCATCCACACCGGTCCTGAAGCAGAGTAAGAAGCGAAAATGTGTATGTATGTATGTAAATATTTCTAGAGCGCCAATTCCGAAATTAATCGCTCAAAGGCGCTTTACAAATTTTAAAGATGAAAAAGATACGTTTTTAGGCTAGATTTAAAAGGCTCAATTTTGTGACAGTTTCGGATATGGGCAGGTAGATTATTCCAAAGTCTTGGACCGGAATTCGAAAATGCACGCTGTCCAACAACTAAATTAGTAGACGGGACCACACATAATGTCTGATCACTTGATCTTAGGGACCGAGGTGCAATTCTCTTTGTAATTAAAGTAGATAGATACTGTGGGGATAGTCCATGTAAACATTTGTAAACGAGAAGCACGATTTTATACTGTTTGCGCTCTCTCACAGGAAGCCAATGGAGTTGTTTGAGTACTGGTGTTATGTGGTCTGTTGGCTTGGTTCGTGTTATTATCCGTGCTGCCGTGTTCTGCACCCTCTGGAGACGTTGTATCTGCTCTGATGTAATTCCTGCTAGCAATGCATTTCCATAGTCTAATTTGGATGTTATAGAGGCGTGAATGAGGGTCTTAGTGGCATCTGCTGTCAGTAATTTTCTAATTTTGTTAATGTTTCTGAATGTGAAAAATAGCGATTGACAGAGGGACGTAACATGTTTGTTCATGGACATCGAGTCATCGAATATGACACCAATGTTCCTTGCACTAGAGTTAAAAGAAATGTTTTCGTCACCAATTTGAAGATGCTCTATGTCAAGTTTTGGTCGGAGTTGCCGTGACGAGATAAGCAGTATTTCAGTTTTTTTATCGTTTAGCTGTAGAAAATTGTTAAGCATCCAGAGTTTTACATCGCGAATGCAAAGTTCTAATTTCTCACGAGCATCAAATTGACTATTTGGGCGGAAGGCTATATATAGCTGTGTGTCATCAGCGTAGAAATGATACTCGACTCCGTGCTTTTGCAGTAATCGACCAAGTGGTGATGTATATATTGTAAACAGCAGGGGCCCCAAAACGGATCCTTGAGGCACACCGGAAGTCAATGTACCATCGGATGATTTGGAGTTGTTTATGATGACAGTTTGACGGCGACATTTGAGATAGGACTCGAACCAAGAAAGGACAGTGCCGGCAAGGTTCTCCCGCAGAATCCAGTTCGGCAGCACCCGCATTGGTTATTAGCCATTCAGCTACGGTCATTACACCTGCCACCATAGTATCTCAAACAGTGTTAGCCAGTTAACTGATTTCAGTGGTAATTACGATACCTGCGGAAATAGACATTCCAAGTTACCCGCAGTCTCCATCTCCACCCGATCTTTCCATGGACAAAGGACCAGGACCGTCGCAGCTTGTGACAATAAGTCTAACTCCGACCTGTGTTATTCAGCATCTGCTTCCTCGCCTTTCTGACCCAGCAATCAGAAAGGGAACCACGCCAGAACGTCCATACGCGGGAAATAGATGGATCGCCCACACACAGGATATCCAACCTGTGCCTAACATTACCGCAAGTCGTCTACTAAAGTATGCTAAGTTTCGGAAGATGTCGTCTCCCGCCTACAGCGACCACTACGAGAGCTGCAGCCGCCACCACGACAGCTACCATCACCACCGCATCAGCAACATTGGCAACCACTAGTTCCGTCGCTGCTATACGGACGAATATATTAGAACCAGAGGTAACTGTGAGAGATGTAATGGACACGCATATTTCCGGCACCATCACTTCGGATGTTTCAGACAGTGCCAATAATTGTGAAAGCATCTCAGCAATGAAAGTGTATCAACCGCGACCCACCACCGTCAGTCGCGGGACCCAGACTCAATGGGGAAATTTCGCTGCAGAGGTGTGATCATATGTAATTCAGCAGAAATATCAATAGGCGATTCGTGGAAATGTATTAATTATTACTTTATTTAAAAAAATACTTTTCTTCTTATTATATATGTTAGATCAATTGTCTTTTTATCTGATGCCCGCTCCGTCCTTGAGGCTATCACCAAAGGTAAGCTGCCACAACTTGAAGAAACACTACAAACCATCAAATGATTTCGGATAGCACTGCAGTGGATCCCCTCACACTGTGGAGTCCAAGGAAATGAGGAAGCAGCCAAGATGGCAAAGGTGGGTGCGGAAGAGAATCAGACAGAAAACAGGGTTACCCATACAGAGATGAAGACTATCATCAAGCCACTCTATAGAACACCTAAATCAGAAGATGCCTACCATCATCTCTCGAGGCCAGAGCAAGTGACCATTTTTCGTCTCAGAAATGGACACAAAAGACTAAACCAACACATGCACAGGCGGTTCCACTTTACGACATCGCCCGTTTGTCCTTGTGGAGTAGCAGAACAGACCACAGAGCACATACTTCAATGTTGTAGTACGTATAAGCTGCTGAGAGAAGAGATTTGGTCTTTGTCAACCTCTTTTCTTGAAAAGCTGTATGGGCCTGTGGAAGAACTGCAGAAAACCAAAGATTTCATCTTGAGAACGGCTCTCCAACTGTGATACCAGCGATCGAAAAGAAGAAGAAGATCAATTGAATCCCGTCCTTAGGATGACTACGGTTATCCGACACAGCCGCATGCTTCTGGTGCCCGGTTGTGGCTCACACGAAATGAGCACTACGGGCTCTGATGCTGTAAGAACGTCATGTGCGACGTAAAGAATACAACATCCTGCAGTGCAATAACGTCACAATCCCATCGTGCAGTCTCAGCTACGCTGAGGCTGCCTGATAAACCAATTCTTATGTTAATATTATTATATATATCTTATTTTTCTTATTATTTTTCTTCCTGTCACAGACGTCAGGACGATATGAGGCCAGCGAGAGCTGATCGTTGTGGACCCGCAATGACGGGCCGCAAATAGATATTTTATAATAATGATGCTAAGTGATACCTGTTGCGTACGCCTTTATTTACCCGGGGTGCACAAGTAATACGGTGTGATTTAATAAATAAATACCTCGTACGGGTAAGTTACATGGTCTAGATATACGTTGTCTTTTTCTTATTATATTTATATATATATATATATATATATATATATACTTACAAATATAAATTGTGGTACGTTGGAGCTTGGATGTTCTTTGCGGAGATCATGTTTATCCGCACTCAGAGAGAACACCCATGCGAGCTATTGTTTAAAATCATCGACGAAATAAAGTTATAGTACGCACCGTAATATTAGTAATAAAAACAAAAAAAGAAAGTCCTGGAAAAATAATTCCAGGTCAAAATTAAAAACTAAAAGTATGCCTCCCCCTCCTCTTGGCACCCCTATGTGCTCTGTCTCTTGAATACGCGTCTACGCATCACTACTCCCCTCCGGCCACGCGCCTACCTGGGAAGTCTATAATTCCCGCCTAGTCTACGTCCGTGCGTCGATCCGCCATCCGCGATCGTTTGCCACGGATGTCAGACTAGGAGGTGGTGGTGTAGTTTGAATTGACCAGTCGGATACCGGCGGTACCAGCTGAGCTGGGTACGCGCCGCCCATCCTGGATTCGTTTCCTGAACACGCCCCTCTGGGTAGAGCCATAAGGGTATATAGGCCTATGGGAGAGATAGCGTGTCGAAAAACGACAACGTTCGTTAAAACGCCTGATGAGCATGTCCGCGACAGGATGCTGTTTATATGGAGCACGTAGTTACGACCTAGATAGGATGGCGCTTTTAGTGTACCACGATGGTACTATGTAATCCTTATTGATTGGCTGTTCCCGTTACATCTGGCATAAATCAAAACCAAAATTCAACGGGCTTTTCAAATCTGTAAACCATTTCAAAATCGGTTGAGAGATGGCTGAGTTATCCAAGGAAAACTCTTCATGATTATCTTCAAAATATTGCCGTGGCGTCATAACCATGTGGACGCAAAGCTTCTAGATTGCTCTAGAACGTTCGACTGCGCTATAATTAGCTGCGCGCTGATTGGCTCTTGCTCGAACTATGATTGGATGAAGCCTGCGAATGTGACGTCACGAGAAGAATAAAAGGAGAAGCGATCCAGAGATCGAGAGCATCCTCGACCAGGGGCCGAACAGGTTGGACCTGTATTAACTACGATCGACAGATATTACGCATATGACTTCAGTTTCCATCGCGTTCCCGTAGCTACCAGTAGCCAACCCACCGCAGTAAAATCTATTTTTGTAACTCCCTATTTGCGGGAGTAATTTGGAACCTCTGATAATTGTTCACGAATACTAACAGCTACATTCGGAACACAAATTTGTGGTGAGGCCTTTACGGCCAGAATATGTGAGTCTACAGATGTAGAGACGGGATGTTCTTTGATGGACGACTCGCCAGATCTGCCGGCCACGCCTAAAAGTGGTATTTCAATCGCCATGGCACTAATATCGTGTTGGTTTTTTCGACTTTCGACCGCAGCAAGTAAACTCAGCCCAGTGCATCTTCAGAGCTGGCTGACATACCCATCACCGTAAAGCTTTGTTTTGTATCCTCGTTTGCCTCTGACAACCCCCGCTAGTGACGGGTTGTTTACATCTTCCATCTGTGCCATCGGTGTATGGGAACTTTCTTCACTGCGTAGTACTATCGTATCTTTTACTGACTGCTCGTTAGACATTCTATTAGGCCTACTACACTAAGCAATGTACTCCCGCCATGAACGGCTTGCGGGAACCAACCTGCGGGAACTTTCCAGCTTCCGGAGAGTTCATGATCTCAAGTCGACTACGCATCGACGTATCAATTTCAGTAACATGGTAGCCTAACTTAGGAATGACTACCAAGAATTCAAGTAACTATACCTCACAGTTTAATTATTTCTCTATATAGGCTTTGTTAATTATATTGCATCCGCGATAACGGTCCAGATGACTAAAAGGAACCGTAACGGTCTTAGGACCGCTAGTTATAATTTCTGTATTTGTTGATAATTATTCTCATTTTCCTCAAGGTGTTGCTAACCGCACTATAGTAGGTTCGTTAACCTGTACTGATATATATATCTTGATCATTCGACACCATATTGTTTGTTCTGGTTAGATTTTGTATATATATGGCCAGTGGCCATCCGTTCATATGTTTTGCTTATTCATAGAAAATATAGGACTGCAGTGTACGTAGGAAACACTATACGGCAACACTTATATATGTAGCACTTTCTCCCGCCACCAACAATTTTTCACTGAGGTCGCTGTCCATGCTATAACTCTGTTTAGCCCGGCATGCTACCGACTAAACCTTTTCTATTCAGCTCAATAGGATAGGTTCAAAATGATCAGAGACACTTTCTTCGTTACATACTATGTAATATACTCTTCTCTAGCTCGGCACTCTGGTAAGACTCATAAGTAAGATTTTGTCTCTCTTCGTGTTCCACTCAGCCTTGTGGCTTCTTAATTGTTTAGATGTCCCCATCCGCACCATGGGCTGATCCGACTCTGGGAAACTATTGGGGTTTCCGAGCGGTAATGGCCAGGGTGTGGTGTCACATACACATTCACGTGTATCTTCGGATACTTAGTAGTTAGCACTTTAAGCCAATGTAGGAAAGCACTGTGAAAACACATGTATTAATTATTATCTTATTTACTGACAATCCTCCCGCACCGCAGTGCAAAACTGGCAACTTGTATATAAACCTAATGACAGGTAAAATGGCTAGTTCAATAGGGCCCGGTGACGGGCGAGATACGCATTCCCACCGAATTCCGTTAAAATGTCTGGGCATGATGTTTAGATCTGCCACGCCCTTGTGGGAAGGACATTTACGGTGGGTATTCGTCTCTCTTACCCCCACCATAACGTTAGGAGAAATGGTCTAATAATGCTTTTGTGAAATGTAACCCATGTCTTGTAATGTTTTATGTAGTTGCGGGGTGGGATGTCCGGATTCTTATCCAGTTCGGAGATCCTGCTACGTAACATGTATGAGCACTGTCACTAGTAGTGGTGTCCTTGGGGCATCTGTTCTCCGCGACAGCCGTGTCTAATAGCTAGGTAGATATCAGTAATTTGCGCCCTAAACTAATTCTTGTTCTGAAAACAACTAAAAAGAATTAAGCAAAGCAGAAGGCCCGCAGAAATAAAGCGGCAACTACTAATACAGCAAACCAAGAACTACATAAGACGGTGACAAGGGAATCCATCGGGAATCCCCCGTCCCGTCTTCACGTAAAGCAGTATGCATCTCTATAGTCATAATCTCACTAGGTATGGTCTTTTCTTTCTAAAGCATTTTTGATTGAAATATTGGACTAGGCCCATTTTTGCCTACTATTCTTCTTTCGCTTTAAGCAGCGTCGATACCTTCCCGAGACGGAGGCCCGGGCGAGGCACTTGCCTCTCGCAAGGATTCAGCAACGACGGACCACGCCAGGACAATACTCCTCACCCAAAACTTGCACTAGGAGTAGTGCCCACGTGAGGCACATCACTTTTCGCCTGAGATAAGCTTCTTCCTTTCAGCTTAGATGTATAATAACTTATGTTAGGTTAACTAGTTAAGTCTCGTGTACGGGAGCCCCCTTGCGGGGATACTTCTGCGGACCTACGAGTCTGTGTGGTACCTCCGGGAGCCCCATGTTTAAAAGTTCATCTACCCGTCTCTATGTCTCGTATTTTCGTATGCTCTTATTGTAGTTTTATCTAGCATATTTTTAATTGTTTAGGTAAACTCATTGTATAGACTTATATTTTTAGGTCACCAAATCAAATCTTGTAAGTCAATAGATCACGAAATTGCTATGGACAGGCATACTGGTGACACAAACTCGTGGGATGAGACCGTTGTGTTTAACGTTCGCGACGATGGTCGCACGGCCCCACTGGAACGATTGAGTTCCACCGGCCTTAGGAGCCGGTTTTTGCTTCCCGCAGGGCAGTCTTGTACAAGGTCCATCACCCCGAGACTGGATTCTAACCAGCGTCATCACGCGTCGTGCACTTGTGGCATGGTGAGTCGACATGATACACCGGAATGGCCCGACACTACCCGGCGAGCTACAAGAGACGTTCGTTAATTCCAAAATAAAATCACATAATTATATTGACAATTCAAATTATTCTCAAATCCATTCAATAACCACTTTGTTCCATTTCTTTTTAACAAATATCGAGTATTGCCGACATACAGAATACCACATCATACTCTCACCAGAAGTGACGTGCAGACGACAATGCCATACTCCCGTCAGAAATGACGTACATCCAACCACATCTTCCTTTCACAGACGACTACATCCTCCTCTCCACATAGGCGACGTACAGACGACCACATCCTACTCCCACCAGAAGTGACGCACAGACAAACACATCCTCCTCTCGCCAGAAGTGACGTACCGACAAACACATCACACTCTCGCCAGACGTGACATACATACGACCACATCCTACTCTCACCAGAAGTGACGTACGGACAAACACGTCATACTCTCGGCAGAAGTGACGTACAGACGACCACATCCTCCTCTCGCCAAAGCGGCGTGCAGACAACTACTATTCATCTTCTGTTGTCCTCTTCGTAAAACAAAAGATCGGACAAATTGTTAAACATGCTTCTTTCACGACGTTTGTTGTAATGGTTGCAGCCGATAAATCAGACTTTCATTCATGTTTTTATTCTGAACAATACCCGATCTGTATCTCAAGTATATGACATCATACTGAATCGCGGCATACGTAGGCTGGCGTTACAATATGTAATGGCGTATCTGTCTCAGGCGTAAACTTTGAAAAATCTGTCACATGTACGAATTGTATGTTTTTAATGGATCTACTATTTAATAAACATTCTGTCGAATATTTTGAAACTAATTTGACTAGGCGTGGTTGGTGCCATGGGCAGCAACATGACAGCAACATGGTGCAGATCTAGACAGCAAAAGCACCTCGTCAAATTAGTTTCAAAATATTAAACAGCTTATCTGTATATTTACCTTGAAAATGGGATTCTGAGTAGTCAGAGTTAAAAGTATATAAGCGGATGGCAATATACGAAAAACGTGGCCAGGTGAGCTTAGCTAGAAATGGATGCGGCATAGCTAGAAACGAATCATCGTATGTGAATCTGACTCCTATGATAGTCTGGTAAGTTAGAGCTGCATTCTTCTAGTGACCTAATTATAAGAAAGTTGAATTTATTTAGTCCAAACTCATACAAATGTGGCTGCTTCCTGGTAACAGTTAGTCAAACACACCTTAAACATGTCATAATTTATCTGATTGAAAGACGGTGATGCCTTTAGCTGTGTCAATGTGTCTCAGAGAGCTCGGCCTCAATATAATCTTTAGAATGGACCTTTCCATTTTAGCTATGCCCCGCCCATCTCTAGCTAAGCTCCACCCACACTTCACTCGTGTTGGGATCGATCGATTTCTGAACTCACTGACTATCAATTTCCAGAAAACTATAACAGCGCCCAGTCAAATTAGTTTCAAAATATTCAACATCATGTTTATTAAATAGTGGAGACATGCAATTCGTGTAACGTGTCGGACTATTAAGAGTTACAGATTAAATAGATGTCATCCTACACGACGCGTAGCTGATTATCACGTCATATGGCGTCAGCTTTGATTGATGGATACTCTTGAAAGGTGAATTAGCTTAAAATACAGCACAGATATAACTGGACATGTTTCCAAACACAAAAACAGAAACATGTTAGTTAGTACAATTTTGAAAACGATGTGGAAATGTTCTGTTGAATATTTTGGACTTATTTTGATTAGCAGTCATTTCTGTTTAGGCAGAAATGGCCTCCAATTAAATTACGTTCGACAGATTCACCAGTACAGTACGTTTTATATTATTTTGAACCATTTTTCGGTATTTCCGAGGAGTACCGTGTAGCTGCATGATCTGTCTTTATCCGTACATGGAGACCAAAATGGGTTAAATCTAACTTGTCCCGTGTATTCATCATTTTATCCATACAAATCGTCTAAGTATCTGAGATGAGCTGAGGGCTTCTCCAGGCAGACCGTGAGTTTTTTCTTATTGTCCGCTGAGGAAGCGTCGTTAATTTAGCTATATTGACCTTGGCCAACATCTGATCAGAAGTGTCTTACACAGACGTCAGGTATCAAGACTATATATATAGCAGTAGAATCGCTGATATTTAATCTCTTCATTTCATGGAGCAGATACAGTAGATTAAATCTAGCTGTGCACTTTCGTCGTTCGGTTCTTTGTTGACTGACGCATGCTGACAGTATTTGCGGATTTGTCATAAGCAAATAAACTACAATGTTGACAAATGCAATTGTAATTAGTTGTTTGTGTAGACGATTACTATGAAATATAGCAGTGGATTCTATTGCATCCCTATTTTGTGACGTGCTAGTAATATGACATTCGTACTGTACTGAGTGATGATACATTGATTGTAAAACTGTTGACATTAGTACATGGTTCCTTTAGAGACTGTGGCTAATATACCGGGAGGTTCACTAAATGAACAACACATGGTCCGACTATCTGTTGGCACACTCATTTGGAAGCTATCATGTGCATACAGGTATGTCGCAAGGATCATATGACTGCACGAGGAACTGATAGATTCGCGTCAGTAGATCGCGTGGCTTGTTGGTAGACCTGCTTTCACGATACATAATTATTCGTATTAGAACAACAATTTCGCACCAAATTTACGACTACATATTGTAAAAGGAAAATACATTTCTTACTACTATCTACTTACTATCTATTAGACAGCAATAGCTATGAACTGCGATGAGGAACCTGTTGTTTCAATGACAGAGGGGAGTAGTCAGGTAAGCATACATACCAAATTGATGACGTAATAATGTGACATAACACTACAATTCAACATCTCGCAGGCAACACATTATCATTAAACACAAACCGTACATGGTATATGTAATGTTTGTGTTATGTTAAAACCACCAAGACCCATATTTAGTTATGTTGTAAATGTCCAAATTAGGTACCCAAAATAAACAGAATGAGATCATCAAATTCAGCACATAGTTGCGATATCCGGAACCATAATGCGACCTTCAATTTCAAGAATCAATATGCTATGATCTATGTCCTGATCAGTTACAGCATTTAGTAAATCATTTTCTGATCAGATCGGGTTCTATTATTGTAGAGTATATATTAAATTATCACTTAACATGGGAGTCCTCAGCACCAGAACCTGTGGTAAATGAAACAGTAATGCGTGCCACATTCTGTGCTGTACCCATTTAACATGCTAGTAGCCATATCCTGAACAGAAAACAGTTCCCCAAACTTCAGCATCAAGTAGATACATAGTACAGCCATATTTGCGCAAGTCCAACATCATTAGACATATTTTGGGCACAGATTGGAATGCGAGATTAGATCCATTCAAGAATTTAAAATGGGTGGCTGGTAGTTTCAATCCAGTCATCACTCAATTAACCCATCTCACAATGGTTAGGACCAAATATAGGCTACACTTCTTAAACTAACATGCAATAAAGTTATACAATATTACATACAACATATATAAACTATTTTATATGGTTCTACACGTCAAGAATAATTATCCATTTGCGATGACGGGATGCTAATTACCTTATTCATGCCTGCCCATGCCTACTAATACAGCGACATCATAAATAGGATACTAGGAAGTTAATAATTAAATCTGTACTGTTCGCTGTTGGGACGCATGCGTGTGGGTAGGAGGGTGGTCCTGGGGCGTGTGCGCGCATGAATCTTACCGTGTCCCCACTTGGGCTGTCTAATTCTTCTGGAGAATAGCGTCACTATTGCTGGTGAATCAGATACCTTGTCATTATTCAGCCAGTTCACATCTGAGTTGGGTTTGCTTCACACTCGATTTCAAACAATGTTGCTGTTCATTTTCATAAATTTCTTAAACATTTCCTAGCTTCTCTACAGCTGTAGAGAGTAATGCATAGATAATGGCACAGCAAGTGCGTTACTCCTATGCATTGCACTTCTCTCATGTTTAAACAGTTGCTTTCTAGAAATCAAGATAATCAATAATTAAATAAAGTTATTCTAGTTCCCCCGGGAAGTGTGATAATCTCGATTTAACACACGTCCCAAGTGGCCATTGTCGTCATCGTAGTCGTCATGATTATTGCCATCGCTAGTGTTCGCCTCAATCTCGGAGATGTTGTTCATCGCTTCATCTGCATCATCCTGGTCTGCCCACACATCTCTCTTTCTTCTGCTTCCTTTTCTTCCTCGTCTTATTCTACTTACACGTACTGGACACGCTTATTACATGTTTTCTCTCAGTGCATCCCCTTGTGTAATTGAGTGGCAATTTTGGGTAGATTCTTAACAACCAGATTTTCTACCCTTAATATGCCATACACTTATGAGAAAATGTGCTTGGCATTTTTGGCGGCCATCTTGGTATATGGCATAAAAAATTCATATTTTGCTCTATATTTAAGGTTTCTTTGTCAACTTCCTTAGAAGAAATCTGGGTTTTTTTATTCCAAGTAATTGTTATTATACCCCTTGAATAAAATATAATTCAAGGTGCTGCGCACGTCAAAATGGTGGTCAAAATCAGCACTTAAAGATCTCATGTCTCAATAAATATATACAATTTATTGCTTAATGTTAACATCAAATACGTAGCTGGTATATCATTTTGCAATTCCTGGCCGGCATAGGTGGTACTTCCATTTTATGTAGTTGGTTGGGATTTCCTTTTCAAAAGACCTTGCAACTTATGAAATTAACCATTTGCAGCGAATAGTTATAACAAATATAACAGCTATTTGATATTCATATTAAGCAATGCATTTTAGATATGTATTGAGATATGCTTACTTTAGCCAATAACGGTACTAATGGCTGCATACTGATAATAATTCAACCTTATCTACTCAATCATCTTCCGTCTCATATTCAGAATCTGAGTCAGAGTCATTTGTTACTTGTGCAATGTTTGTACACATTTTATGGTTGGATTCACACTTGCATAGCTCAGTGCAATTGGCGTTGTAATCACTACAAGAACAGCGTCCATGACAGTGACTTTTCTGACAGCTACATTTAACTAACTGCACTAATGAGTATGGTGCTGGCGGAAGTCGCAAGAGAACTGAATATGAGCTCATCATTTGGACCGCATGACCAACCTAGTTTAGTGGCTTCAAGCTTATTGAGCTTAGCAACAAGAACCTGATGCCAAATTTTACTTTGCAGGTGTGCTCTTCTCGTATATTCATTAATGGCACCCTGTGTTGGTGGAAGTTTTGCAGTACCGTGATTAGCTTTCAGTGCCAGAAAGCAAGACCAACGGAGCTCTTTTGCCTGTGTGTGCGTGGGTGCGTGCGTGCGCATGCGCACGTGCGTGCATGCGTGCGTGCGTGCGTGCGTGCGTGCGTGTGCGTGCGTGCGTACGTGCGTGCTTGCGTGTGTGTATGTAGTATTAAACACATGGCAGACAAGTTCCTCGCATTACTGTAAGTAGCTTTTCACAAGATTCATCGTCCACACCTGAGGCAGCCAGTAGACTGATAACGTTGGTATCAGCTGTAAGAAATGCATTCCACCATGCAGTTTTGCTTTTCCCATGAATGTGAGCGTTTGTGTCACAACCACTCATAGCATGTACGCCTCTAAGCGCTAGAACCTTTCTGTTTCCGAGCACATTATAAATGGGATGTAGACGCTTCTCACCAGTTCACATGATCAATGTTGCTTGTGAACCCAAATATGGTAGCGTAGATACGGCCAAAACCAGTATATCTGTTCTGGGACTGCCACCAAATGCTCTAATTCGTGTATGAGTTGTGCTTTGTACTAACATGGGTGGAGTCTGCCGTCAGGTGTCATTAACATCGGATTGGTGGTTGATAAATCATATGTTCCAATAACCTCTTTCATGTCAAGTTCCCTTAATGATCTGCCAATTACCAGGAGACATTACTGAGTTGGATGCCTGCAGACAGACATTTTCTGATGCAATGTTGATCTCCATTGTCTTACAGCCTGCACTCCATCCAAGAACCTTGAGCCATGCTCATTTTCTCCCATAGATTGTTCTTTCGGCAGAACCGTTCTTCTACAAACAACCTGTACGCATTTTCTCGTGATTCTTTTTCAAGTATGCTTTCAGCAACACTTTCAAGAAGAATGACTTTTGTCATCAAATTGAACAACTTCAAGTCAGTTCCATCATCACACTCGACCACTATAAATTGATCTGAGCTGCATAGTACTTTCTTCAATTGTCGGATATACTTTTCTTGCCGATTCAGTTTACCCTCTGTCATATGGTGGTGGGAACTTCATGCAGCCTTTGATATGCCTAACATTCCCTCTAACTCAGTTAATAGTTGTGTCAGTTTATGTGTACAATATCTCATTAGAGCTTCTGGGTTTGTGGCGATACAGGATACGCATCCATCACCTTCTGACGTGTATTGACGTGTTCTTGCGCTTGGTCAACTCTGACAGCAGTAAATGCTATTCGGGTAGTCTTCGCAGTGAAGTTGCCTTGTACAAATTCATCCCAGATCTCAAGGTGGGAATGCTGAAGATGATACATTCGTGCTATGTATTAGGGCACATGCGGGGCATAATCTAGTCTATTATATGCAAAGAACCAGACGCACAACTGTTCCAATGATGACAAGTACAAATGTGAGCCCACTTATAAACAGGGTACTTGTTAATTGTAGCGTCAAACTCATCAATTCGTTCTCTACTATTAAGCTTCATCCAGACCACTGCTATCAACTGTTTGGCCAAGGGATCGTAAAGCACACAGGACAGTATTGAATTGACCTGGGGACTCAATTCATTTATTTGCATATTGGGATGGATCCAGCTAGGAAAGTTTAACAGCTCTTTTATTCAGGTCCATATCAAGCCAAACGCATACTGGTCTGTGAGGAGAATCCTTTCTGACAAGCTGATTCAGGTTGTGTAAATGCAAAAGCGAGGTCGCCAATGTCTGCCATCCATGTGCATCTATAAGAGGCAAAGCATGTACCTGATCACGTGGCTTCTGTTGATCTGTTATTGGTTCTGTGTTTATCACAGATTTGTATGCAGCCAACACTGGTATACAATGCTTTGATACTTGCCCATCCGGAGCAAGTGTACTTTGTTCGGGGAGATTCTGATTCTAAGCAGTGTTATGTACATCATCGATGCTTGGCTGTGTTTCCAACACGCGTTCACTCGATGTCCCTGCGGTTGCTTGCTCGACAGCTGTATGCTCCATAATATTTGTGTCAGTGACTTTACTGACGATTGGCTGTGTTAATGAATACACTATTGGAGTTGCAATATCCTCTGGTTTCGGTTTAGATGTTTGTCTGTAGAAGAATCGTCCTAGCAACCAAGCAGTAATACATTGCTCAGACTCTACCAACTTGTCCATATGCTGGAAAACTTTAAATCTGCGTAAGCGGGACTTGCATTTGGCTTAGGTGTTCCTATGATATTACATGGCAGTAACTCTACTCCAGTTAATGGTACAGTCTTCAACTTGAAAGTAGAAGATCCTGCACTCAGTTCAAATGGCGCAAATAACCGTTCGGCAATCTCATGGTTTCGAGCTC
Organism: Chaetoderma sp. LZ-2023a; assembly: GCA_034401795.1. Taxonomy (NCBI): domain Eukaryota; kingdom Metazoa; phylum Mollusca; class Caudofoveata; order Chaetodermatida; family Chaetodermatidae; genus Chaetoderma; species Chaetoderma sp. LZ-2023a. The sequence goes on along the minus strand of CM067369.1, from coordinate 275,005,486 downwards.
TTTTCTGAAATACAGTGGCTGCAAGAGCATGGAATGAATCTTTCCCATCTGGGGTGTCTACCTTTTCATCAATATTGTCGATAGCAGCATAGATAGTTTTGCGATTTCTCAAACTATGAGGTACGTAACCGCATTTGTTTTCAACTATGTTTTTCTGCACCTCACCAGCGAACTATGACACATGTTCTTACATAGACTTGTAAGACGCTCCCACCCAGCAAGTGTCAGAAGCTCAATCATGTTTCTACTTCTATTCGAATGGTAACAATGCAAGAACATTCCTGTTGTTAGAGGAGTTTAAGTTGTTTAAGGTGAGATTGGTTTATATGTAACCTGTCTCTTTGATTTGAATGATTGTATGACTTTCTGGGCCACGTTGTTACAACTACGGTGCATTATATTAGCACGTACCTCGGTATGTGGTACAATTTGTCCCTGTACTATCCATCGTAATGATATTTCAAGCTCATATTGGCCTTTGTCTCTGTTAGGGAACCAGAGAATACCCATGCATTATATTTTCTGATGGCCTTGTGTACAATTTGTGTACATTGAATTATTATCTGCACCTCATGGATACCATTCCTTTGTGCTGCTGCATCAATTTCTGCATCTTGTGCAGCTGTGGAATGAATCAGTGTCGCCTAAGACTTATCGTGTGGCCGTGTGAAAGCTACATTCTCAATGTTTCTAGCAATCTTATCCTTCAGCTTTCGCATTGTTATTATTGTCTCCATCATACTGTGATCATTCACTATATTTATATAATCGGCCAATGCAGTATCAATTGACATGCATGCCCCAGACAACATGTCACTAAGTTGGCTGTAAAACTGCATCCCAGCAGCTATGAAAGCCACAGTTTCTTCCGTGTCTTGTTCTTCGGCGTCATGCTTAGGAATACAGCATTTTTCCCACTACCGTATCATGCAAATCTTGTTATACATGATGTCTCTTGATAGTGCATCATTTTCAAATAGAACGTCATAGTTCACCTTCCATTCAACAATATTAGAGTTTGCGATGATGTCTGACAATTGTTAGCTGCTATTAGTAGAACTGCATTGATGAAGTGTCCACACATTTGGCGTTGGCAAAAGAAACACTTTTTCCTATCAAACTTAGATATCTGTGTTCGTGTAGGCCTCGCTACCGCAGCCGTTTCCCCACCTTCAGGATTTATGTTTGTGGCTGATGGATGACCTCTCTTTCGTTTTAATTCTCCGGCATCCTTGCCGGAACAACTCTCTCATAGTGATGTCTAGCTCGATCATAGTGTTTATGGTGAATTGCAGATGAATAACACGAGCCGTTCCATTTAGCCGTTTAGTTTTTTGTATAAAATATAAAGTCATTTTACTTTAGTTCGATTTTTTGAAAATTATCCGGGTCCATATTTTATAAAAAAAAGAATAATAATTTTATGGAAGCATATTATTGAAGTATGATTCTACGATGTCGTGTGTATTCTACAGATATATTCTATAGATCAGTTCAACGATAGCCGAATTTTCTTTGCAGGGATATACTTAATGCCAAGTTGGGAAGTTGTGCCGTTGTACTAGACATGCTTAAATTTGAAGTGATACAGTATCGCGTTAAGAAATTATAACTTTTCCTTAGGGTACATACCATCAAAACCGTAACATTCTTCGAACCCTTTGTCATAGCCCTTTATGGGTTACACTCTTGGAAAGATAGTTCTATGCCCTTTAAGATGGTATGTATAACACATATATGAAAAGTGAGTAAATATGCAGAATAATGAATTAACGTGGCGTATCCCTATAAAAACCGGAGCCAAAGAATTGTCAAAATTTAATACGACGGTAGGGCAATTCAAATGTGTCTTACTCGAAAACGGCCTTTCGGATTTATGCCAAACATATGTTTATGATTTTTAAGTGTAAAAAATATGGTTAGCAAGAATCTACCCAAAATTCCCACTCAATATGCATTCACATGCCTGAAAAATCAGAACATTTCTCTGTCATTAGTTTGCAAAGCGTCATCGGAATATGTGTTGCATAACTGTATCATGCCACCTTTATCTTGAGTGTGGGTGTCTGACCCATATGAGGTTAAAAGCTATAATAGCATGTTGGGACACTGCATCAAGAAATCATATAATGCCATCATTCATTCTTGGTCTGGGAATTCACCTGTATTACATCAGCGGACTCTGGAGATAGCATATCATTGTATCAAACTTCGAATGGGTCTATGCATGATTGATTACAGCAAGTTACGCCATTACGCAAACATAATCTTATTATATAATATATCGATATTTCTTCGGATGTGCTGTTTATTGCACATGTGGGAAATCTCTGTGTATGAATTATTAATGACAATTTGGTCTATTAGGCAGCATTGTGTGGCTGAAAATCATAACTGATATAATCAATCAATCAATCTGATTTCCAAAAGCATGCGTGTTTAAATCTGTCTACAACGGACATCCATCAAAGGTGGGCCTTAATAGCAGGTTGTCAATTACTAGAACTCATTGCTATGGTAAATATAATTTTGGCTTCACACGCAGGTGCCCGCTATAGAGAGGGATGGATGTATGCAAACACGATTTAGATTCAAGATGCAGCTAAGTTGTGCTTTGCATGGGTTCTCATGTGAATACATATTTGATTTTTCGTGTCTGATAGCATACCATTATGCATCTCTTATGCTCCGCTAGTGACAATTGGCAAGGACAACATAATATGCACATTTTAATTGTCAGTATTGTCCTTCTCTTCTGAAACCCATAAAGGTTCTACGACTCTGCCATATCATGATTTATAAATGTACGTATGTTTTGGTTATTAATTCTGTGATTTCGTTTTGGAATCATTTACTGAATTTTATCACAATTTACGTGGACACTAATTTAACATGCATCATCAACGTACGTTTTCTCTGTGAATGAGAGAGAAAGAGAGAGAGATGAGATGAGAGAGAGAGAGGGGGGGGGGGGAGAGGGGGAGTGGGGAATGGAGGGAGGGAGGGAGGAGGGGTGTAGATTGGTATGGGGGGAAATGGGTGGCTGGAGGGAAGGTGGGAATGAGATAAAGGGAGACAAAGTGAGAGAGACAGATATGATGGTACATATATTTAATAGATTTATTAACTTTGCTTTATTGTATTAGTAGTAGTAATACGTCATAAATGCATTCACCACTAGCATGTGGAACTATTGCTTGTATAAATCTGAGCGTTGAATTAAAAATCCGAATCTGAATACTTTCTTCCAAAGTAAGCAACTACAATGTCAGGAATCGTTGTTGTTCCCCGGTATCATATGAAAGCAGTAGTCAATCAATTCGGAACTACTTAGTCTATTGACAGTGAGTTGATTATAGGGGTCTACTGTAAATGAGAGAGGTGCGAGACCTCCAGTTGTCTGGATCATTCATGGATACGGGCTCTTCATTTATCCTACATCCAAATGACGGATCTCGCGGGGGGGGGGGGATGATTATATCCACCCTATGCTAGACATACTTTGCAGATTGTGTGTAGAGAATTTACGTGAAGGGGGTTGATGCCATAGGCTTCCAATGTGCTTCTTTTATATTTCCATCACCATTCTTGTATCAATTGGACATGTCTATTGTGTCGATTATTTGGTTGAAAGTTTCTTGTTGCAGCGGCTTTATGATGATACTAATCTGTGATTCTGTGTGCATTTCACTCAGATAATTACTTTCCCGAGACTTAGCTATCAAAGATCGATAAATCCTTTTGAACTGTGAAAAAGACCCTCTTTGAACAGTGTTGTCTTTGTGGAAAGGTGTCTGGCTGCATATGGTGCATCGACACAATTCGAGGTCGCGGACAGTGTATGTTAATTACTTATTGGACTCAAATATGGCACTCAAGTCATGGTTATGGCGGCTCTATTGTGCAATTAGTTTGTGACACATTACCTTGATATTACAGATCAGAGATATCTTCAAATCAGACTATGATATAGATTGGATGGACTTGAAATGTGCTACACAGGACGGACAACATGTTGTAAGTACCCACCATAATGTGGTCCCAAGTGCAATTAGCATGAGGTTACAACCTGTCACGTGCTCAATAGTTTTCACCTCACTAGCAATATATAATATTATGGCGTGCACATTTCATCTGACATAGAGCAGTAACAATCATGCGCCAATACTGTGAATAATCGAACCAGCCTCTACCTGACATATAGTAAACATTGTATTGATCCTAGACAGCAAGAGAATGTAAACAGACATGTGTAAATATGTGATGCGAAGTGTTTCACGTTTGTCCTGTGGATAAAGCATTGTGTCGTTCCAAATGGCAGCTATTGATATCAAAATGTGTTGGAATAGATCATTGGACTTGGGAGATGCACATTCATGGGTGGAGCATCCCATTATTCTGTACATAGACACATAACAGCTTTATTGCTACATATTGAATGTCAAACGGTCTAATATGTAGTTAAATTGTTCTGAAAATGCTATGTTACATGACCCAAAATAAGTTGTCATCAAGTATCGAATTTATAACACAGCGTCTGCGTGATCTCATTTGCTACGAGCTTTTAGCGGGCGCTAATTTATATCTTATTAAGCGAGTGTTACAAATTCGATTGCATATAACACTGATTCCTGAAACTTGATTTATGATTTATCACGCATCGCATGTGCATTTATTTATTTTACCAAATAAAATGCCGTGCATCCTTGCTGTTAGCGTCTTTGGCTTTCTCATAATCCCTTGATATCCCGTGAGAGTGGTATTCAATCAATGCTGAACTACTTAGTGTTGGTTATCAACGTCTTCTCTAAAGAGCTGATGTGAGCGACCTCCACTGCTCTGAAACATCTCTGAATGGAAATTTGTGATTATTCCAGATGACTGATAGTATGAGATTGGTGGGATAAATCTTATTCTTTACATGTCATAAATAAGTTGCTAAATATTTGTTCAATAATTAGAGTGACGGTTGTGATGCTATATGCTTTCAGTTATCCTGCTTTGGAAAAAAACAACCAGCTTCCATGTATATCTGTGAAATATATCTATTTATTCTATTTTATTGTGGCGAGTGTGTCGATAAATCGATTCTGTAATATCAGTCTGTGGCTCGTGCATTTCACCTGAAAAATGTACTTCCTTCCTCTTAGTTCCCGATGTTTGGCAAATCCGTACGTACCTCGCTCGTGTTTGAGATGGCTTACATGTGGAAATGATTAGCTTAAACGTGAACATATGACAATTAATACATCAGCTCGCCGACGCTGCATGACAATCAACACATCGTTATGGCAGCACTATATTAAAATTAATTTACAGTGATTTTACAGATGGCAGACCACTCTTCGAGTATGTGATAATGAAATAGGTCGGGTGGAATTTGAATTGGGTACAGAGGACGTAGGAAATTGGCATTGTCGAACATCGTTCATGACAGAAAGTCGACAAATATCAGTCCATTTTAAGCTACCAACAATGTCAATGTGTAGAATATTATGTTGTTCCTTGAATTTAATATCTAAATTGAAGGTGGGTAAGGGAGAGAGAGCAAATGCAGCAATAAAGAGAGCTGTGGCCTCAACATGCCTCGTTCTCATCCATAGAGCAATATTAGTCAATTCAATTACAAATTGTGTATAGTGATTATTCTCTGTTCGCCAGTCTACGGTTAATCGTTATAGTTATATCTTTGTTAACTTTTTAATATTCTGATAATACATATTAGAGAGAAATATGAGCGAGGGGCGAAGGAGAGTGAGAGAGAGGGGTGGAGGGAGAGATACGAGGAGAGGGAGAGAGGGTAGGGTGAACGAGGGTGGGGAAGAGAGAGAGAGAGAGAGAGAGAGAGAGAGAGAGAGAGAGAGAGGGGGGAGGAGGGAGGGAGGGAGTCGGGGGAAGAGAGGATGGCCACTGATGGGGTTTATTCAATGGGATATTTAGGTATATTTCTATTATGGTAGTTTAATGGAGTCATCTAGAGGGTTGCCATATTTGAGAGGCGCATTTGGTTTCCCAATCGTTGAGGTTTTTTCTATTTTATTCATACATGTCTTTACGAAATCCATCTTCAGTCATGTTTTTCTACCCCGTGTATGTGTTGTATTGCCTTATTAGCATATCAAACAAGAGACGATAAATCATATGATGAACGTTCTATAAAATATCTCACATTCACTAATACTGCAGCCTGGCATTGCTACTGAGATTAAGACTACACATTTTCTTTCATTAAGCAGATAGCGCATATTACTATCTGTGCCATTTTCATAAGTAACGTGTACACAAACATGAGATTAACTTCCCAATTATACCCAATACTAGCTTTCATATTGATTGCGCCTTGCTTGTTTGTCCAGGAAGAAAGAGAGCTTTTCAACAATGCTATAGCATTCTCATCGCTGATTTGTATTTCTATCTGTTCTTCAGTTTGTGCCAATAAACAACGTTTTTTCATCCTTGTATTTTACTTTCAAATTGTCACAATACAATATGCCAGTGGAAGACTTAGAGAGAAAGATCAAATATTAGTGGATTTACGGAGAATGAGCAAACATCAGTCCACTTTGGTAGGATGGGAAGTTTATTTTACACCATGCTTAACTGCTATTTCTGTGGAATTTACAACATCTCTCATATTGGATAGGTAATCAATATCAACAGCTAATACAACTTCCTTATTTTGCAAGATGGCGTTATGACATTGTACACTTATGATAATCAGTTAATTCTTTATGCAAAATTTGTTACCGCAGTCGTAATGCTGCAACAGCTTGGAGCAACAGTTCAGAGACATCTGCCCTATTCAGAACATCAAATACGTTGCAAATAGACATAATAAGTGTCTTTTACATGCTTATCAACGGCAAACATGGGTAGTAAAACTACATTGATTCTCACGTTGTCAATATCGTAGCAAATCTTCTGAGCAATTTGTCACGGAGATTGTGATATATATTTAACCATTTTGGCAAAAGAAACAAATGTAAAAAAAACTGAGAGTAAACTGCTTTGCCGTTTAGCAGCAACCGTTTCCAGCCAAATTAGTTTCAATTGATTTGACATGGAGATTCTTCAATTGACGTATCGAAAATGTGTAACCCTTTCATGACGATGCCGACCAAAAGCGGCCTCTACAATGGTCTTTCTGATCAAGACCGATATTTAAAGATCAGAGTGTACGGGATAAGCCTTTCATGTGCGAAAATGTGTGGCAAATCGGATCAATAATTCGGGACATACAGACACAGACAGACGGACGGATGGACGGACTGACGGACGGATAGACAGACATACAGATAGACAGACAGGCAGGCAGGCAGGCAGGCAGGCAGGCAGGCAGGCAGGCAGGCAGGCAGGCAGGAAGGCAGGAAGGCAGGCAGGCATACATACAGACAGACAGACATACGGAGGCAGCCAGGCACACAAGCAGGTAGGCAAGCATGCAGGTAGACTAGTAGATAGGCAGGTAGGCAGGCAGGCAAACAGACAAACCAACAGACAGATAGATGGACGGACGGGCGGACGGATGGATGGACAGACAGACCCCGAGACAGCAGAAATACCAACAATTCTTGGCCCCCAGTCATGTTGTTAAAATTGGCTTCAAATGCAATATCGGACGCAACTGTTCAATCTGCATCACATGTTGCTGAACCATGTTGTTATCTTACCTGAACCCGGATTCTACAGTGCTGTGAAAGGTTTGCATCTGCATTGTGGCTATGCTCCAATTAAGAAGGTACGATTCTGCTTGAATCATCAAGCAATGCCTATCACATGAGATATTGAATCTTCTGTCCCGCTAAGATATATGAAAACATGTGATCCGCTAAATAATGTTTCATTATTGGCATCAAGTCAATAATCATGGTCCACTCCGCGTGAGCGAGGCTCTTCAGTAGGACCCAAAGAGTCATCTCCTGCGAGAAAACACAATCCAGAATCAATAACCTGCCCAGCGATATTCAGTGCCGATTTTCTGTTTGCTGGGTTCCTATTTCTACAGCTGCTTGAGTCTCTCTGTATACCCATAGTATGTCAGCTGCCATTTATGTACAAAGACTCACACATGCCACCCCAACCCCCCACCTCCACCCCCACCCTCCCCCACCCCCACACAACACATCCATCATATCCGATCTTTCTGCTATTCTGATACAATGCCTTATCAGGGAGAATCATTGAATAAACGGTCGTAAATGACTTTCAATTTTATAATCAATAACCAGTTTAGTCTTTCCATGCTGCGGTTTTAGAGGACCTCGTCCATAGATGCATTGACCTTTAACATTTTAATCGCAAATTAAAGAGTATTCTGCAGGACCTGAGGTAAATGTTGTGCTATGATGCCAGTCTTTTCGATGGCCTTGATTTTCACTTTCATGTCGGCATATGAAAAGGCTTATCGTTGGCCAGTTTTATTGAAAAGATTTTAGGATGATACATGTTTTAGTAACAGCTTATATAAAACATGTATGTGACAATATAATTGGATAGCAAAAATGATCTGTTGAATCATTGAACACAATTTGGCAGATAATTATTTATTCCTACTGTGTTAAATAAGCAAATCAACTCACTTTATAAACATTAATTAGCCATTTTGATGAATAAAGTATTTAACCACATAAACGTTATTGACCAGCTTTTGATGATCCACATAATGTGTGCCGCTGTTTTACAGTATAATTACATACGCTGAATACTTTTCGGAACAATCAGTAAAACAGTCAAATTGATCTAAACAAACTCAATATAATTATAAAAGCGGCCTGTTAACAGTGCAACACATAAGTGGATAGATTGAAATTATGCTTTTAAGTTTTGCTTTCACGGTATATCAGTATTCGTACTCCAGAACAATTTCACAGCATAGTTACATCAGCATATGGTACATACAATGCTTGATTACTTCAACATGTGATTGGTAACAGTAATGGTGGATAGCGATGAAGTACTTGTTGTTTCGATCGTAGAGAGCAGTAGTCACGTGCGCGTGTATATACGTATATCAGATTGATAACGTACTCATTTGACACACAACAAACACCATAGCACTAAGATTCAACATCTAACAGGCAACCAATCAATGTATCTCAACCCACACTCGTTATGTTATCTGTTACATCAAGTTCCACAAGTTCCAGATTTATTAGGGATATCCCTACCCAAATCAGTTATCAAAAAAACAGAATGCGATATTGAATTCAGCATTTAGTTGGATTATTCCAAACTCTATTGCAATCCTCAAATTCAAAATTTATTATTACATGCCTTATGTTCTGATCGTTCCTGTTAGCGTTTAGTAAATGATTTCCTAATCATATTGGGCTCTATAATGATAGTGGGGATATGAAATCCAAGATTAACATGGGAGTTTTCAGTAACATCATTTTGGGTAAATGAAATAGTAAATGTGGTGTCCAAATGCAATATTCGAGGAGACATTTAGCCTGAACAGTAATCAGATTTCTAACCTCCAACATCTATTAGACACATATTAAAACCACATCTGGATGTGCGAGTCTTAGAGATGAGGTCAAAATTGGAATGCGGAACATAATAATTTCTAGATTTTGAAATGGATAGCTAATAGTTTGCATCAATTTATCACCCAATTAACCTATCTCTCAAGGGTTAGGACCCAATATAGGCATACTGCCGCTTAAAATATCATGTAACAAAGGTATATAGTATTACATACACCACCTATAAAGTGTTTTATATAGTTCTGTACTCCATATAGACGCAATTCTACAATAATTATACATGACAATGGCCGCAGGTTAATTACCTTAATCGCGTGAGCACATGTCTTCTATTACAGGGAGAATACAACTGGGAAGTTAATAATTAAACAAGTACTATTGTGTGTGTGCATGATCCTGCACATGTGGGTTGTCTAATTCCTCTGTAGCATACAACTAATTTTCCTGCTGAATCAGCCACCCTGACAAACATCCAGCCAGTTAACTGATTTGGATTCGATTCACGTTCATTTTCAAGAAGGGCTGCTGTTTACGACAGTAACTATATATATATATATATATATATATATATATATATATATATATATATATATATATATATATATATATATATATATATATATATATATATATATATATATATATATATTTATAATCGATAATTAAATAATATGATTTTGTGTGTGCGTGCGTGCGTGCGTGCGTGCGTGCGTGTGTGTGTGTGTGGGGCGGGGGTGTTCTCTGATAATATTGATTGAACACACAACACAAGAGCGAAAATAAGCGATCGTCGTGAATGTGTTGTCCTCGTCGTCTTGGCCGTCATGGCCGTCGTAGTCGTCATCGTGGCTATGTTGGTTGTGGTCGTGATCGAGGTCGTGGTCATGGTCGTAACCATGGTCGTGCTCAGCATGGTCAATTATCTTGCATATTATGTACCTGATCCAAATAGATAGGTTTTGTTGGGACGCATCGAACATATAATTTCGTTAATCAGTCTTGCTCTGGGAATTCACCTGTATTACATCAGCGGACTCATATCAAGCTTTGAATAGGTCCATGGATTATTGATCTCAATACTTTACGCTAATACGCAAACACAAACTTATTATATAATAGATTGATATTTCCTCAGATGTGCTGTTCATTGTGCATATGGGAAATCACTGTGTATAAATTATTAATGGGAATTTGGTAGATTAGCCAGCATTGTGTGGCTGTACATCATGGCTGATATAATCCATTAATATGATTCCAAAAAGCATGCATTATTAAACCTTCCTACAACGGACATCCATCAAAGGTAATAGCAGATTGTCGGTTACTAGAATCCATTGCTATGGTAAATAGCATTTTGACTCCACATGCAGTTGTTCGCTATCTAGAGGTTTGGCTTTATGTAAAACAAGATTTTTATTCCAGATACTGTCATGTGATCTCACACATTTCTGCTTTGCAAGGGTTCTCATGTGAATACATGTTTTAGTTTCCATGCTTATATGATAGCATATCACTATGCATTTCTTACGCTAGTCTCTACCTATCACATTTAAGCAGCACATTGTCAGGGTACATATAATATTTCTCAGTGAACTACCATGTATCGTGTCTCCATGACAACAACATCCAGTTGAATTTATTCGATGAATAATTTAGCTAATATTTATATCTTCTTTGTACCAGCTGTATTTACACACGGGCTTGCCAAAAATACTACGTTTATGCAATGCAACCTGCGTATCCTTGATGCTGTAGAACTGAAACAGCTGTGTAGCTCCGACGGTAGCTCTCTACACACGTGCTGCCTGTCATCGCAAACACCTACAAACCATCACTGGCCCCCGATGGCCAGACAGCATAATTCCCAATGATGCACTATGCAAGATGTGTAACACATTGCGGTTGTCAGTAAAAGTCGCCCAGCAAAGATGGTCCGTGTTTGGCCATGTGCTAAGGATGTCAGGGGACATACCATCACAGAGAGCATTGAAATTTGCCCTACTGGGAACCAGCAAATACAAAGACAGGAGAGGACGTCATTGCATAAATCTTTTAAGCATGCTACGACGTTATCTCAAGAAAGCAGGATTAGGTACACTCAAGTCGAGAATGAACCTGAGGAAGCTAAGGATTTCGGCTGAGGACAAGACACATTGGGCAAACGCGAAGCAGGACTGATTGCAGCTCTATGATGTTCCTACTACTACAGCCGCAGAATCCGGTAATCATACATACAAATACTTGATCTCGCGGGGAATAGACTATATTCATTCTGCAAGTATTTTGCAGAGTATGTTTAGAGAATTAAAGTGAATGGTTTCGCTGTCTTAGGCTTTGAGTTACGTTGCTATTTTATATAGCCACACCCTTCTGTTATATCTTTAAAATGTCTATTGTTTCTATTATATAGTGGGGAGTGTGTTGCTAAAGAGAAGAGAAGCTATAATACTAATCTGTGACCACCTGTGCATTTCAGTCAGACAATTACTTTCTACCAAAGCTCAGGAAATGACCTCTGAACGCTGTACTGTTTGTGGGGGAAATGTCTCTGGCTGCATGGAGTGGATTGAAATAATATGAGAATTAATACGTGGTCTCGCCGATACTGTATGCTAATTAATCATGCCTGGATATTATGGCTCATTATACCTATTACTTTGTATGTTGCAGGTACCCACCGTAATGTGATTCCAAATGTACCTTTCATCTGACGTAGAGCAGTAGTAATCATGCGCCAATACTGTATACAATCAAACCAGCCTCTAGCTGACATAGACTAGATATTGTATTGATCCCAGACAACAAGATAACGTAAATAGAGATGTGTAAATATTTGATACAAAGTGGTTCGCGTTTGTCCTCTAGATTAAGCATTGTGTAATTCTATGTGCCAGCTATCAATATCAAGATTATTGATGCAGTGAACCTGTTTTGGGCCGGAGCATCGGATTTGTAAGATGCATTCATGGCTATCCCAGACAGACTGAATGGCAAACAATCCATGCGGTGGTTAGAAATTGTCTTGACAATTCTATGCTACATGACTCAAATAAGTTACCATCACTCATAGAATGGACCTTTCCAGTTTTAGCTAAGCCCCGCCCATCTCTAGCTAAGCTCCATCCACACCTCGCTTGTGTTGGGATCGATCGATCTCTGAACTCACCGAAAGACATACAATTTCAATAACGTGTCGGACTATTAAGCGTTGCAGACGGGCTTAGTCGAATCATTCATGACGTCATGACTATGATGTCAGCATACACGTGGCGTAGTTGATTACGACGTCATATGATTGAGTGAAGAATTGGGTTCATGGATTTATAACACAACGTTTGTGTGATCACATTTGCTACGTTGTTAGCTGGTCCTAAATGATATGTTATTAAGCGAGTACTACAGCAGCGATTGAATATAACACTGATTCTTGAGACTTATGATTTATCACGTATCACATATACATTTATTTATTTTATCAAACACAACTTCGTGAATCCTTGCGGTTAGCGGCTTTGACTTTCTTATAATCCATGGTGTCATGTGACAGCGGATGTGACAGTGGTATTCACGTAATTCTGAACTAATTAGTGTATCGACAGAATGCTGATTATCCATGAATATACTAAATCTTTGATGTGACCAATCTCTAGTCGATGTGAACATCTATCAATGGGCATTAATCCGACATCCCGTTGACAGGTAGTGCGCGGGAATAACTGTTGCTCACTACATAATATAAATAATTTGCTGAATATTTGTTAAATAATTAGAGCGAATGATTATGCTATTATATTATTTCAGTCATCCTGATTTGTAAATATCCACCAGCTTCCTTGTCGTCTGTATCTGTGAAATAGGTCTATTGATTCTATTTGATATAGTTGAGAGTGTGCTGAAAAATCTATTCTGCAATACTAGTCTATTACACCGTGTGCATTTCGCCTAGAAAATTACTTTCCTGCCTTTTAGTTCTCAATACATGGCAAATCCTTTTGGAGATCGTTGGTGCTTCAGACGGCGTGTATGTGGACATGCTTACCTTGCACGTGCACATATGACAATTAATACATCGTACCGCTGATGCTGCTCGCCAATTAATCCTTCGGCTCTACGACAGTGCATGGCAATTAACAAATCATCATACCAGCACTATATTAAAATTAAGTTGCGGGTCAATACACTGATCTTACAGATCACATACCTTACAGAGAGAGCACAGGCCTGTTCGAGTATGTGATGATGAAATATGTCGGATGGAATTTGAATTGGTTACGCAGGACCTAGAGAATTGTGATTATCGAACACCGTTCATGACAGAAAGTCGGCCGACAGCGTTCCATTGATTAATCTACCAGCGATACGTGTTGAAAGAATGTCAATGTGTAGACTACTATGTTGGTTGTTGGAACTAATATCTAAATTCATAGGGTCCTGGGGGATGCAAATGCAATAAAACGAGACTTTTGCCTCGGCACCCATTTCCCTACTGTAGAGCAACATTAGACAATGACAAATTTTGTATAGTTATATATCCGCTGTTAAGGCAGTGCACGTTTAATCATGTTATTCATTACATATCTTGCATAGGTTTTAATCTTCTAATAACCTACCGATGTTAGAGAGAAATATGAGCGAGCGGTGGGTGCAAGAGAGGGGCGGGGGAGAGGTGCCTACGTGCGCGTGTGCGTGTGAGAGAAAGTGTATGAGAGGGATGGTGAAAGGCGGGATTGGAGTTGAAGAAAGGGTGCGACAGAGAGAGAGAGAGAGAGAGAGAGAGAGAGAGAGAGAGAGAGAGAGAGAGAGAGAGAGAGAGAGAGAGAGGATGGTCACAGATGGTGTTTATTCAATGGAAAATCCGGATATATTTCTAAAATAGTTATTTAATGGACTCATTGGGAAATGTCACATGTCAAAGTTTCCCAATCCTTGCTTCATGATCAGTAAATTGTATCTTGTATCCCATTGTATTCACATGTATCTTGAATAAAGTCATTGTCAGCCATGTTTTTCTACCACATTCAAGTGTTGATGTTGTTGCATTAGCGTTATCAAGCAAGACAAGACATATCATATGAGGAACGTTCAGTAAATGGCATGGCTGCGGACATTATGACAACACATTATTTTATTCCAGCGGTAGTGCATAACTATGAGTGGCATTTCCATATGGCACGAGTAATATGAATATGTATTCAAATATTAGATGAAACTCACAATTATTCACAACGATAGCTTTCATATTAATTGCACCTTGCCTGCGGCATTGTCCGCAGAGAAAGAAAGATTTTCTACAAAGCTGTATCATTCGCATTGTTGATTCGTATTTCTTTCTGCTGTTTCGTTTGTGTCAATAAAAAACGTTTTGATTCATGTATTTTAGTTCCAAATTGTCGCAATATGGTACGGACGTTGGGGGATTTCGGGAGAATGTGCGAACATTATTCTACTTTGGTGAGATGGGAAGTTTATTTACACAGAGTATAACTGCTACTTCTGAGGAATTTACAACAGCACGGCAAAATAGGCAATCGATAACTGCGGATAATACACCATCCTTGTGCTTCTCAGGCATCACGTCTGACTTTGTAAATCTATGATGAACATTTATTGTCATTGTAATAATATCTTGTTGCTGTCGTAATGATGCCACAGCTTGGAGCAACATAGTAGGGAAATGATTAGGAGGACATCAAACGCTTTGTAAATGGACATAATAAAACTGGGTGAAAGAGTCATCAGCGACACAGATCAATAGTAATACTCCATTGCTTCTCTTTTTATTAATATTATTGTAAATATTTTGAGTAATTTGCCATGGAAATGATGATATATTTCACCATTTGAACAAAAGAAACCAATATGAAAATGTCTTTTTCAATTTAATGGATTCTCTGTTGGATATACTGATATTAATCTACTTTGTGGTCTGGCAGCAACAATTTCTTTGATTTGACATGGAGATTCTGGAACAGCGATATTTAAAACGTATAACCACCGGCCCACCCTTGCACTACAGGGGGTAGATGCCGTTGTGTCACTATTTAGTGGTTAGGATGTTTTACCACTTTGAAAAGCAGTTGACGGACTGTTGTTAGTACTGTCTAGGACTATGGGATTTTACTTAGTCCACTCCTGTTTTTGCAAGTAGTTCACAGACATGAACAAGATCCATTACGGGCTATATCTTATCTGCTTTGATCTTTCAGACTGTTCGTTTTTCCTTTCGGATCAAAAACGACATTTGGAGATCAGAGTCTAGAAGTCATCCCTTTCATGTGTGAAAAGGTATGGCAATTCGGATCAATCATTCTTAACAGATAGATGGATGGATGGACAGCCGGATGGGCGGGCGGGCCGGCGAGCAAATGGGCACATGGGCTTGTGAGTGGGCGACCGGGCTGGCGGGTGGGCGAGTGGGCTGGCGCACAGGTAGGCAGATTCTGAATGATCAGAAATACCAACAAGTCATGTCCTGCAGTCGTCTCGGGAATCTTAGCTTCAAAACATGTTCATTCTACTATCCCTGTTGCTGACCCGTGTTCTGTCTTACCTGGATTCTACAGTGCTGTAAAATGTTCGCAGATGCAATGTGGCCATGCTGTATCCAAATATTGAAAGTGCGATTCTGCTTGAATCATCAAACCAGTCTCATCAAACCGTAATATTGGATCTTCTGTCTAGCTAAGATCCAATATCTGATACATGAAAGCATATGATCTGCTAAATGATGTTTCATTATTGGCATCAAGTCCATAATCACAGTCCACTCCACACGAGCCAGGCTCTTCAGTCGCACCCAAGGAGTCATCTCCGTCGAAAGAATACAATACAGAATCAATAACCTGCCTGGTGAGATCCAATGCCGATTTTCTTAATTCCTTCCTGGGTTCCTATTTCCACAGCTGCGTATACTTTTTTTGTATAACCCTAGTATGTCGGCTTTAATTCATGTACACCACTCACTCGACGACAACCCACCTCGCCATTTCCCCCTATCATCGTGCTATTCTGTGGGCAATACGTTAAATAGAAGGTTTCCTTTAAATGAAACAATCAGTCTAGTCTTTCCAGGCCACGGTTTAGAGGACGTATCCATAAACGTTTTGACCCGTAAGATTTTGATCACAAAATCAAGAATCTTCTGAGGGCCCCAAGTTGCACTTTTGTTATAGTGGCACATACGTCTATGATCTTGATTTCAGTTGACGTCGGCTGATGAAAAGTCCTAGTGTTTGCCTTTTTTAAATACTTTAATAACAGCTTAGATGCAACAAATATGTGGTAATGGCATAGGATGGCAAATATAATCTGGTGAATTATTGAACATAATTTGACAGAAAAGTATGTATTCATATTGTACTAAATATACCATTTTGATGTGTCGTCTTATGTATACAGTATTTGACCACACACGCACCATCTCATCTGTTAGCTGTCCATTCGATGTTTGGCATTGGTGCTTTACAGTATATCTATAAATTAGTTGAATATTTTCTGAAAAAGTCAGTGAAACTGTCAAATTGATTTAAACTAACTCAATATGGGTGCCATTTGAAAAATATAGCGCATAAGTAGATAGATTGAAATTATGCTAGTAATTTTTGGTTTCATGATGTATAATTATTCCTACTCCAGCAACAATTTCACAGCATATTTACGACTGCATATGGTATAGAAAACATACAACTCTTACTGCTTCTTCATCTGCTTGATAGTAGTAACGATGGACTGCGAGGGGGGGGGGGGGAACCTGTTGTTTCAATCACATATGGGCATAGTCAGATAAGCATGCATACATGCATATCAGATTGATAATGTGGGCAGTTAGCACATCACCAACACCATAACACTATAATTCAACATATAGCATGCAACTCCTGAACGAAATAGACACCAATACAAACTCTTTATGTTCTCTGTTATATTAAGTTCCCTGAATCCCATATTTATTAGGAATATCCTTAACCAAAACAGAATGAGATCATCAAATCAGATCGTTAACAGAGTTTGAAATGGTTACCTGATAGTTTGAATCAATCCATGCCCTAATGCACCTTTCCAGTTTTAGCTATGGCTCGCCCATCCCTAGTTAAGCTCCACCCACACCTCGCTCATGTTGGGGTCGATCGATCCTCGAACGATCAGACTGTAAATTCCCAGAAATCTATACAGGTAAGCTATTGAATATTTTGTAACTAATTTGACTAGGTGCTGTTGCTGCCTATGACAGCAACAGCGACCAGTCAAATTAGTTTCAAACTATCCAACATAATGTTTATTAAATAGTAAAGACATACAATTCGTACAACAACGCGTAGTCCGTCTTCGATATGCCCGCATGAGCTGCCTAATTCCTTGGCACACTATCACTTCCGCTGGTGAATCAGCAACCCTGGCAAACATCCAGTCAGTTCACAATTTATTTAGGTTTAATTCAAGAAGAGTTGCTGTTTACGGCAGCAACTGCTTTCAATAATAAAGCTTTTAGCGAAATGGCATTTGCTTCAGTCAGATCATATTACATTTTACGACGTTCTCTACAGCTGTAAAAAGTGATATATAGATAGTGACAAAGCCATGTGTTTTCTCATGTGCATTGCAATTCTCTCATTTATACAGAATTCGCTTCCTAGAAATCAAGAAATCAATAATTAAATAATGTTATCCATATTTCTGGGAAGTATTATCAGATCATGTTGATTGAACACATACCCCAATAATAAAAATAAGCTATCGTCGTTGGCGTCGTCATGGCCGATCGTCGTCGTCGTCGTCGTCGTCGTCGTCGTCGTCGTCGTCGTCGTCGTTGTTGTCGTCGTCGTCCTATCCTTCTTGCTCAGTCCCACCTTTTTTCCTTTTTCTACGACTTCTTTGTCTTATTCTTCTTACATTTCTTCTTACATATGCAATGGATAAATTTATCAAACGTTTTCTCTCATGTCACCGTGTTGTCCCGATGGATGTCATATGCCTGAAAATCAGAATATTTCTCTCTAATTAGTTTGCAAAGCATCAACAGAATATGGGTTTCATACATGTATCATGGCTCTTGAATATGCCGTACCTGATCCATATCAGGTTGAATAGATAAATGTTTGTGGAGGCGCATCGATCATATAACGTCGCCATTCATTCTTGCTCTGGTATAGGAATTCACCTGTATTACATCAGCGGAGTCGCGAGATAGAACATCTTTATATCAAGATTCAAATGGGTCCATGAATGATTGATTACAGCAAGTTACGCCATTACGCAAACATAACCTTATTATATAATATATTGATGTTTCTTCGGATGTGCTGTTTATTGCACATATGGGAAATCACTGTATATGAAGTATTAACGGCAGTTTGGTCGATTAGCCAACATTATGCGGCTGTAAATCATGGCTGATATAATGTATTAATATGATTGCCAAATGTATGTATGATAAAACCTGTCTATAACGGACATACTTAAAAGATGGTCCTTAATGATAGGTTGTCGGTTACTAGAACTCATTGCTATGTTAAATATCAGTTTGGCTCCACGTGTTGGGATCGATCGATCTCTGAACACCTTGACTATCAATTTCCCAAAAAACTTTACAGGTAAGCTGTTGAATATTTTGAAACTAATTTGACTGGGCGCTGTTGCGGCCTAAGGCCGCAACAGCGCCCAGTCAAATTAGTTTCAAAATATTCAACAGCATGTTTATTAAATAGCAAAGAATTACAAAGACATACAATTCATACAACGTGTCGAACCATTTGAAATTTGATGACGGTCTACATGGAACCCTTTATGACGCAATGATTTGACGTCATCATACACGCGCTGAGCTTATTATGACGTCATATGAGGACAGATGATGGATGGATACTCTGGAGAGGTGAATTGTAAGCGTGCATAGAATATTTCCTGCTGAACGGCCATATGCCGTGTATCCATGACAACAGCATCTCGTTGAATTGATGTGTTGATTAATTTAGCTAAAATTATATCTCCACTATACCAGGTCGATTAACACACGGATTGTTTGGTTATTATTATAGTTAAACAAATACTGGTATTACACATTGTATGTTGATACCAGTCATGCCAATGACTGTAAAATTACACGTGGCCCCAGATTCATTACAGGCTAAGAATTCTTCGCACAGTGGATTGAATCATTGATGTCCTGCAGCTGAAAATGTCAAAACCTCTTTCAGATACAATCCGTATTTTCAAGCTTCTCCACTGTAACCATTCGGAGCTCCATTAGGTTCTTTCGCGTCTTTAGTGGTTCTAGATTACATTCTATGAGGTTTGATCAGAAAACACTAAGCAAGTTGATTTTGTGGCGTCCTTCGCATGTTTGATGCCCGATGACACCTACTACTGCCAATTCGAGTACTTTTTGAGCAGGCGTATTTTCTGGCATTCGAAGAACATGTCTGACCTTAGACCATCGCAGTTGCGTTAACCTCGCTGATAGTGGTACTGTGTTACAGAAACAACAACGTCCAAAAGGACTGAAAAGCTATATCTCCCGTTTTCCAGCGAGTTCCAACGTCGATTGTGTTGCAGAAGATGGAACCCAAAATTTGCTCTTCGCTTTCTTCTCAGTGTCCGGATGGTTTGCAACCTTGAAGTATTCTGCGACTATTATAAGTATTATATCAAGATGCCCTCTTTCTTTGTCAACAAAGTCAACATCATCTGGATACTCCATCTCTAGTGGCATACCTCTCGTTGGGAGTTTTTCGTTGTAGTGGTTTATGTTTTCGAACTGATGATCGAGCTGTGGCGAGGCAGCAGGTGGAGAGAACTGGTAATAAACAAGCTCCCTATGGTTTCAAACTATACAGAAATCATTGGTTTGATGCGAATATTTAGCTCTCTGTTTTTGCCAATAAAAGTATCACACGACGTTGTTCGTCATAACCAGGGCCAACTTGATGGTGAAATTGAAGGATCTGTACTCTCCTGCTGGTGAAAAATGCGCGTGACATATCGATTCACATCGTGTAAATAGCCAACGCGTTGATAGTATTACTGATATCAATATCCGCGGTGTCCAGACTATCTTAGCGCAGCTACACCCTCTTTAAAACAACTCTGCAAGTTCCATGTAAACTTGTCTATCCTATCTTTGATATGAGATAATGTTACATTTATTAGAAATTTTCGCATGTTGTTCAAAACATCTAACGTCGTATGACGCCATAATCATCTAAGCTGCGTGTAGGATGACGTCATAATCATTACGTCATGGATAATTCTATTTTACCCGTCTGTAACTCTTAATATCCCGACACGTTGTAAGAATTGTGTGTCTACTATTTAAGAAACATGCTGTTGAATATTTTGAAACTAATATGACTGATCAAATTAGTTTCAAAATATTCAATAGCTTACATGTATAGTTTTCTGGAAATTGAGTTCAGAGATCGATCGATCCCAAAACGAATGATGTGTGGGCGGAGTTTAGCTACAGATGGGCGGGGCATAGCTAAAAATGGAAAGGTCCATTGTCTCAGTTTGGAGAGAGATTGGGGTGTTTACTTAGGCTTTGGAAGCGCGATGAATGTGCCTTCTCACACCGCGGGGATCATTTTCTGTATCAATGAACTTATTTAAAAACTATTTCTTGATTGTTTCAGTCTTCCATGGTCAGACGTGCTGAAGTGACGATCAGAGTTATGTACATCAAGTGGTTGTTGTGAGTGCGGATTCTTAATGGTTTTCTTTCATTTTTCATGACAATCTTCGTTGGAAGTGATCTCGTTAACAAGGTCATCTGCTTTTTAGATGGCGAGTTCTTCCAATCGTTCACTGATCTGGTACATGATCTTATTGCAATTCTATCTTAGTTATCTTTGGTGTTCGTTTTGAGTGGTTTGATATATATGTAGTCGCGGTGGTTTTTGCTGTTCGGACAGCGTGATAAAAAGTGAATCATAAACATTGGTTTTCCTCTGGTTGATATTGCTGGCTACACGGGTACGTTTAGCAGCTGATGTTTCCACACATTTTAGGACTTTACTCAGGGCTTCGTATAGTATACAGTTGAGGTTAGCCATGGCAATCTGTTCAATTTTTGTTTTCGTATACGATACCTGGATGGCCGTATCGATTGATCGTTTTGGTTGACTTTGTCTCGATGGTCGCTTGTAGACGAGTAATCAAGTAATCACTGATTTCTGGTCAGAATTAAAGTCTTGGTTACTGAGTAACACTTTTGTATTCAGCTTGTACAGTGTGTAGTTAATCTGATTAACGATTTCTTGTATGTTCTTAGTTTTCTGGAGGACTATGTGTCCTGTCCATGTTACTCAGTGACCGGCATGCATGCTTAAAGGCCGCGTCTGTTGCATATAAACCATAAGGGCAGATGGAGCCAACAAATGCATCTCCGATAATGTTGCGTTTTCCCATTCCATAGGAACTGATACACGAACCATAACATGTTTGTTTGTTTGTCTGATTTGGTTAGTTTAAAGTTGGCGTCACCACATAGGAAAAAAATGGCATTTTATTGCTATATTGATAGGTGTGAGCAATTCATCATAGAATGAATCAAACATTGAGGGATTGATATATGATCTCTAAGCAATTGGGCCATACGCATTCACAATGGCAGATTTTGTGGTAGTGCCGTTTCTCATTGGTATGGCTAGGTCAATAAATGTTATGCGTTTGCTAATGTATGCGAAACGGGGACCATGGTCCATCAGTCTCTGGTACAAGGCCTCGGCCCCGGTGATTGGCTTCTATCTGTTAGAGTAGAATTAGTTTATGGCCCGACTGCAAGCGGTGTTCTGAGTATTGCGGATAATTTTGTTTCAAGGATGGATGCGATATCAATGTTTTAGAACTTCAGTGTCTTTGCACGGTTTCTTTTTCGATGTTTTGGTTAGACAGCAGGAACCTTGTTATAGCGAACGCAAATGGAAGTGGCGGTACTCGAGCATGTCGAACACAGCCGTTGTTTGGTTGAATAAAAGTAAACATGATCAGCCTATTGCTTGCATGCGGTTGTAAGTTTGCACGCCTTGATGATGTTAGCCTACCAGCAGTTACTGATGGAGGAGACAGCGTGAATGTGTTATCATCTCACACAATTTCCATATATGCATGTTTTAGTTGAAAGTTTTTCCATTTTATTCATGGCACCGACAAAAAGATCTTCACGTCTCTGTCTTATCGTGTTTTAGATTCCACATGAGGTCTTGGTTGCTAATTCCATAATTTGTCTTTGGAATCATTTACTGAATTTTGCCACAATTTACGTTCATATTATTCTAACTTAGAGAATGAACAACCATTCCCTCTGAATGTGCGAGAGAGAGAGAGAGAGAGAGAGAGAGAGAGAGGGGGGGGGGAGGGAGGGAGGGAGGAGTGAGGCAGGGAGGGAGGGTGGTAGGGAGGGAGAGAGAGAGAGAGAGACAGAGAGAAAGCGAGAGAGAGAGAGAGAGAGGCAGTGAGTGAGAGAGAGAGAGAGGGGGGGGGGAGACAGAAACGGCGAGGGTAAGAGAAGCTGGGAGGGAGAATGATGTATCAGACAGGGAGGGAAGACGAGGGAAGGATGTTTGGAGGGAACGATATTTGGAGGGAAGTAGGGATGGGAGAGAGAGAGAGACAAAATGAGAACGAAAGTGAGAAATAGTGTGCGAAAGAGGGGTGGTGGAAGACGGAGGGTGGATGAAGTGGGTAGTTAAAGAGGAAGAGAGTGAGAGAGAGAGAGAGAGAAAGAGAGAGAGAGAGAGAGAGAGAGAGAGAGAGAGAGAGGCAATCCCAAGTGACTGACCAGATGCTGCAAGTATCCACCGTAATGTGATGCAATCTCTGCATGGGATTAGTTCACTTTGACACTGACCTCAACTACCAACTAGAAAGTGCATGTCCAACTTCCATGATTCCATTGATGCTTTGCTATATATCTCACAATATATTTGGTTGAATCTTATTTCTCCTTTATAAAACTAATCATTATAATAGCAGCAGTGATAGAGGTATTTTCACATAACTTGCTGTGTATAATCTTATACTGTCTGTTCTTCATCTATGGCAAAGCAGTAGTAATCGCGCGCAAACATCGTGAACAAAGGAAGTAGCTTCTATCTGGTATGTAGTCTAGACTTAGAATTGATCTTAGACACTAAGACAGGGCGAGCATGTGCCATTAATCATGTGCAAATATTTGATGCGAAGTGGTTCATATTTGTCTTGTGGATTAAGCATTGTGTAGTTTTAAGTACGACTACATATGGATATCGACATTATATCAGTAAGGAAAATGTCAATCATGCATCATCCGCTTGAGCCTAATTCATTGACTTGGAACGGTTAAAGTTCTCATTTTCTACCGGCCTTAACTGATTCTAAATTAGATCTTATTAAGAGAATACCATGAAATTAACTGAAATGAGGAGCCTGATTTCCAGATTCCTGGGATTGGATGTCACGCTTATCACATAATTTTATTATGCTTATTTTACTCACATTTGTTTTATGGCCCTATTCCATTCCGTGAGCTACTGTATGAGTGACTAACGAATGCAGGTTCCGGAAATTAATGTCACATTTTACCCAGTTATTTCTAGGGAATGTTCACATAAAAAGTCAGATTTTTATGTTTCTTTCATGAGTGAATAAACGATTAAGTCAAATAGAAATAAGTAATACCACGAATTGTAGGTTTTCTAGACATTCCTACGCCAATGTCAGATCAGCCATTATTTTCGTGTACAAAGTGTACTACGCTGGACTATAATTCTCTGCATGAATTCCGATTAAACGTTATTGACCAAGGAGGTATGGCCTGACATGCTTAATACAAAGACATATTTTCTTTTTATTAAGAGATGGCAAGCAACACGCCATACTTGCTTGGATTACCCCCACCACGCGCGTTCGGGTTATGACATCATACACGGCAACGATTGACAGATTTCGAGTTAGGATTTAGGGTTGCATGCTCTCCACAGAAGACGGCAAACACGTTGTAAAGGTGGCCTTTGGGAAACGCATTGTTTGGGACATATTTATAAACTATTCCGCTTGGAATGTCTGCCTTTAAATCAATACATCTTCCTTCAGTCCATATACATTTCTTTATTTTAATGACAATTTTCTTACCATTTTGTGTCAGATTCTTTATCTATCTATTTAGCATTTAATCAATTATTTTATTGATTCTCTGATGTTTTGTGTATTTCATTCATATTTCCAGCATACACCACTAGGACCTACTGATTCTATAAAACCGAACGAATTTTAAATCAGAATCCTAGCGAATTCCTTTCAGAATAATTAACTGTAATATCAGGAATTGTTGTTGCTCTGTCCTGTTGTTCTCATACTCACTGGAATCATGTGAAGGAAGCACGCAATCAACTCCACACTACTCCTTAGTCTTTTAGCAGTATGTTGAGTATAGCCGTCTACGTTAAATGTCTGTGAGCTCACATCAGACATTTAACATAGACATCTATACTCAACACGCTGCTATAATAGACTAAATAGTTTGGAATTGATTGCGTGCCCAAATCAGTCGTATGGAACACCCATGGATACGTGCTATTCATTTATCCTACATACAAATGATTCATCTCAAGGGGAACAAATATTCTCCAGAGTATGTGTTACTGTTACATGAAAATGAG
This sequence comes from Chaetoderma sp. LZ-2023a, assembly GCA_034401795.1. Taxonomy (NCBI): domain Eukaryota; kingdom Metazoa; phylum Mollusca; class Caudofoveata; order Chaetodermatida; family Chaetodermatidae; genus Chaetoderma; species Chaetoderma sp. LZ-2023a. The sequence continues at coordinate 274,980,366 of CM067369.1, read as the reverse complement.
TTAAGGCTTATTACAATGATTTTACAGATCGCAGATATCCTCGCGTATATCCTTATGAAATAGATTGGATGGAATTGAAATGCGCTACGTAAGACTAACAACATATTGTATCGACCCACTGCATTGTAACTCCAAATGCAATTTCCATGAGAGGGCTACCTGCTGCGTGCTCAACAGTTTTCACATCACTGGCAGTGGAAAATTTTATGGCATCTACTTTTCATTTGATAAACAGTCCAGCGCCAATACGTTGAACTATCGAACCAGCCTGTAGGTGACATGGGCTAGACATTGTGTTGATCCTTGGCAATAAGACGACGTAAACCGGGATGTGTAATTATTTGCTTTGAAGTGGTTTGCTTTTGTCCTGTGAACAAAGCGTTGTGTAGTTCTAAGCACCAGCTATCGATCTTAACATTATTACTGTAGCTAAAATGTATTGGGCAGGGGCATTGGAATTGGGAGATGTACATTCATGGGTTGGGTATCTGGACATTCCATATATGAACACATAAAGATACAAGTTGTTTCAAATTCTTCTGACCAAGCTATGTTACATGACTCACAGGAGTTACCATCACGCGCGCGCGTGTGTGTGTGTGTGTGTGTGTGTGTGTGTGTGTGTGTGTGTGTGTGTGTGTGTGTGTGTGTGTGTGTGTGTGTGTGTGTGTGTGTGTGATCTCATTTGCTTTAGGAGTGTTCTATATGATATGTTATTAAACCTATGCCACCAAAATGAGATTGAAAAAAAACCCCAGAGTTCTGGATTCCTGAGATTCGATTTATGATTTTCCACGCATCATACACGCATTATTAATTTTGTTGACAATTTGTTTTAACAATTATTAGGATTTTTTTTACATATATCTACCTGGATATTCTCACCATTGACACGGAAAACATGCTGGCTCACATCTAGCATGCGTACAATAATGAGGGGTTTATTGATTCTGTAGCATTCTGAGTATTTTAATCAATTTACTTCATAGTTATCGCCACTTTGCGTCATGAAATCGTTCAGCATGGACACTATTCACGCACTCTGCATGCGGTATTATACATCCAAAGCTTAGATAAATTCGTGAATCGTGGCTGTTTGAGACTGGCCTTCTCATAATTCCTGGCTATCGCGTGGCATAGGTACTCAAAACATTCTGAACTACGTAGTGTATTGACATCATGTTGATTATAAATGTATACTCTAAATCGCTGGAACATACATGAATATGTATTTGTGATTAATCTAAGATCCAGATAACAAGTAGCATGGTGGGTGGGATAAATGTTATGTATTACATGTCATAAATAATTTGCAAAATATTTGTTAAATAATTAAAGTGAATAGCGCTGCTGCTATATTATTTCAGTCCTCCTGGTTTGTAAAATAGTCACCAACTCCCTTGTCCATCGGTGAAATAGGTATATTGTATATTTAATAGTGAGGAGATAAATGGATTCTGTAATACTAGTACCTGACCATTTCGCATGGAAAATTACTTTCCAAACTCTTAGTTCTCGATGTTTGGCTAATCCATGTGTAGATCGCTGGTATTTGATTAGCTTACCTGTGACCATGTGAGAATGAACGGCTGGTTAGGTGTCACATAAGGTCAGGTTGATGAATATATTAAAATGCTTTAATTTTAAATCGTATCGGAGACTGCATTTGCCAACAAAGTATTAAAAAAACCATGTAGAAATGAAAAATAGAACTACCAACGTCATAAGAAATGCATATGATATCAACAGAAGTACATGAAATAAAATGTGCATAGTAACAGTGTATCGGAATGACTAGATATATAAAAGATATTATTGTAAAATAATTTTTATGAATTAAATTATATTCAGTATTCGCTAGGATTCAAACCGTGGTACTTATGGTTTATAAGTCAAGGTCTCTACCTTTGGACTAATGATGATATTCTCAAAAAATCCTGTCAAAATGTCCTGTTTCCTGTATGCGAAAACTGGTACCAAATGGAATATATACTAATTTTGAAAGATGAAATATAACTAAGCATGATTATTTAGATTACACATAATTGAAATATAAAAAAAACTGTTATCAATTTAGACTTCTTTATATGAACAGCATACAACTGTAAATAATTATATATATAATGTAAAGCAGACGACATTTTCTTTAGTAACAACTCTCCATAGAAACACACTTCAAATTATCTCCCTTGTCTTAATCATAGTGTAGCGCTGACTCTATGAAGGTTTTATTGCAAAATTCACCGATCTTGTCGTGTATATATCTTAGCAACTATACATTCGATTGTTGCAAAATTTTCAGCATATGAACAGATCATATTGTCGGTTATATAAATATCTTACTCAAGGCATTCTTCTTAGGATGTCATGTGATTTATGCTTGAAAATGTGAATTTGAAATAGGATTACTTAACATCTAAGCAAGCTTATGCAGCATATCTGGCTTATAAAATAATAAACAGATGTTTCTTAACCTGGCTTGTCATATGCTCAGTTTAGGTTTAGCTATATTTAGTCAAAGTTTGCTTAGATTAGCATAGTATTTACAGATAAAATTGGTTGATCAACCAGGAAAGTGAAAAACAGTACGGAACCTCCAATAAATCCAAAATAGTTTTAATGCTCAAAAAGGCTCCACTAAATATGCATAATTAATCTAAAGAATTTTGAAAACTAAAGGCTAAAATGCCTGTTAATTTTGAATTCATTAGGTATCTCATCAGGGTTCCAATGCCAAGTTCCTAAGCACCATTTCTGATTTGAATAACATGTTGGGACCCATCATAAAATTCAAATTGGAACCTATGGGGCCACTGTAATCCACTTACTAATTTAACAATCTTACAATTTCCTAAACAAACAATCTTAATCTAACTAATCTTAAGCTTAGTTAATGTTTAGCATTTTGGCAGCATACGCTGACATTAGGTTTAGTTCAACTATAGTTTGTTTTAGTTATATGTTGTGATATTAGGCCTAGATTGGTTTTTCGTTTGTTTGATTTATCAAGACGGAGTTGCTGTACCAAAGGCACGATAGAGGGTTTGGGCAGCCTGTTTGTCAGACGTAATAGCATGGTTAAAACCTACATAATCAAGATCATCGATACGGGTAAAGGTGTTAAATGAAAAATAGATAATGCACTAGTTTATATTTAGAAAACAATGTTTTGACGTTTAAACTGTTAACGATTCATCAGACAGTTTTAGCCTGTAAGACATTGTTTAAGAAGTTTAAATTAGTTTGCCAATAAGTACATGATATTTTAGTTTTCAAATGTTATCAGTGATGTTGGTTAAATTCTCCTTATAAAAATATAAAAATAAATAATTTACGGACTAAGTTTTGTTGTACGAATTGTATGTCTTTAATATTTAATGAAGATGCTGATGAATATTTTGAAACTAATTTGACTTGGCGCTGTTGAACACCCAGTCAAATGAGTTTCAAAATATTCAACACCTGAGATGTGGATGGCACTTAACTAGAGATGGGCAGGGCATAGGCAAAACTGGAAAGCTCCAATAATACATCGGCTTGCCGACACTGCATGCCAATTAATGTTTGGGCTCGATGACACCACAAGGCAATCAACACATCGTAATGGCAGCATTATATTACAATTAATTTGCGCGTCAGTACAGTGATTTTAGAGATCACAGACTAGTTCGAGTATGTGATTATGTAATGAGAGAGAGAGAGAGAGAGAGAGAGAGAGAGAGGAGGGAGGGAGGGAGGGAGGGAGGGAGGGAGGGAGAGAGAGAGAGAGAGAGAGAGAGAGAGAGAGAGAGAGAGAGAGAGAGAGAGCGAGCGGCCGAGCGAGCGAGCGAGAGAGAGAGAGGGAGGGAGAGAGAGAGCGAGGAGGGAGGGAGGGAGGGAAGGCGGGAGGGAGGGAGGGAGAGAGGGAGGGGGAAGAGAGAGAGAGAGAGAGAGAAAGAGAGAGAGAGAGAGAGAGAAAATGGGGTGCGGGAGGGGGAAAAGGGGTGGGGAACCATATATATTGTGATTATTCAATGTGAAATTCTGATATATTCGTGAAATAATTGTTTAATGGACTCGTGGGGAAAATATCCTGCATGAGGGGTTATTTGGTTTACAAATCGTTGCTTTAATGTAAGTAAAGTGTATCTTTTATCCTGTTTTACTCGCCCGATTTTTAATAAACCTATCGCCAGCCACGTTTTTTAATGCCTCATTAGCATAGTATGAGAAGAAATATTATCTGAGGAAGGTTAAATAAAATATGTCCCGTAGATTACTACCACAAATGGCATGGCTGCGGACATTATCACTACATAAAGTTCTTCTGTGCCGGTGCTAGTGCTTAACTATCAGTGGCATTGACACGAGGATATGTACTTAAACATTAGATGAACTTCCCAATTATTCACAATAATAACTTCCACATTGATTGCGCCTTGCTTGCTACATTGCCCAGAAAGAATGAGAGATGTTCAACAATACTAGATTTCTATCTGTTCTTCAGTGTGTGCCAATAAACAACGCTTTGATCCTGATATTTTACTTCCAAATTGTCACAATATAATATGTGAGTGGAGGATTTAGGGAGTAAGAGTAAACATCATTGCACTTTGGTGAGATGGGTTGTTTATTTTACACTGAGCGTAGCTGCAATTTCTGATGCATTTACGACAACACGACTGGATAGGCTAATACATACTCATTGTGCTGCTCAGATAACATGTCTGACTTTGTAAATCAATGATGAACAGTGAATTGCTAGTGCAAGACTGTGTTGCTGCTGTCACAATGCTGAAATAGTATGGAGCAACAGCTTAGAAAAAACATTACCAATTTGGAAAAACATCAAACACGCCAATGTACATAAGAAAAAAGTGATTTGCAGCGCCATCAGCGACAACGATGAATAATTAAACCCCATGAATTCTCCCTTTGTTAATACTGAAGCAAATCTTCTGAATAGTTTGCCATGGAAATGATAATATATTTGCCCATTCGAACAAAACAAGAAACAAATATGAAATAAAGGGTTTTTTCAATTTAAGGGAATTTCTATGCTGAGTCTATTTGACTTGTGGTTTGGTAGTAACGTTTCCAGCCGAATTAGTTTCAATATGATACATTTGCTATGGATACTCAGGAATAACAAGGGTTAACTATCGACCCACTCCTGTACTACAGGAACACAATGCCGCTATGCTATTATGTAATGGCCAGGATGTGTCAACAATTTGAAAAGCAGTTGATGGAATATTATTATCAGGTGTTTAGGACTACGAACAGTTTCTTCGTCAAAAGGGGTTATTGCCTATAGTTTACAAGAGCAATTACGATAGAAGAGCTGCACGTTATTCACTTTAGTTTTTCAGACGTTTCATGTTTCCTTTTATGATCAAGATCGACATTTGGAGTTCAGTGTATGGGATGATCTTTTCATGTGTGAAAATGTGTGGTAAATCGGATCAATCATTCGTGCCCGACCGACTGACCGACCGACTGGCAGGCAGGCAGGCAGGCAGGCAGGCAGGCGGGCAGGCAGGCAGGCAGGCAGGCAGGCAGGCAGGCAGGCAGGCAGGCAGGCAGGCAGGCAGGCAGGCAGGCTATCCCACCGGCCAACTGACCGACCGACCGACCGACCAATCGACCGACCGACCGACCAGCAGACAGGCAGACAGGCAGGCAAACTCCAAAACAGCAGAAATATCAACAATTCCTGGCCTAGAGTTCTGTCGGCAATATTGGCTTCAAAAGCTACTGTCCACTCTGCAGCGTGTGTCGCTAAACGGTGGTGCTATTTTACCTGCTGCAAGATTCTACACTGCCGTGACATGTCCGCTTCTGCTATGTGGCCATACTGTATTCCAATCTTGAAAGTGCGATTCTGCTTGATTCATCTAGAGACTCCTATCAAATGAGATATTGGATCGTCTGTCCAGCTAAGGTGCAACATCTGATGTATGAAAGCATGGGATCTGCTAAATCAGGTATCATTATTGGCATTAAGTCCATAATCATTGTCCACTCCATGCGAGCGAGGCTCCTCAGTCGCACCCACGGAGTCATCTCTCACAAGGGAACACAATACAGAATCAATAATCTACCCGCTGAGATCCAATGCCGATTTCATTAGTTACTTCTCGGGTTCCTATTTCCACAGTGGCTTGAGTTTCTCTGTGTAGCCCTAGTGTGTCAGCTTTTATTCATGTACACAGTCTCGCGCATGCCCCATCTCCGCAACACACTCCACCATATCCCGATCATCCTGCTATTCGGATGCAATATTGTATCAGGTCAAACCATTAAATAGAGTGTAGCAACGACTTTCCATTTTATATCAAGCAACCAGTCTAGACTCTCCATGATGTGGTGTTAGAGGTCTTTGACCATAGACGTCTTGTCTTGGCCATTACCATTTCGAATCCAAAAGGAAATCTTCAGGATCCGATGGGAAACTTTCCAGTGACGTTTGGAGAGGATTGTCCCAGTAAAACGTGTCTCACTGATCGCCACATTGATCTACAGGATGATCTGGATATTCAATTTCAGCTAACTTCGATATCTGAAAAAGCATATGAGGATGATAAATATCTGAGCAGCTTAGATACAACGCAACGGTGCCAATAAAATATGATGGCAAATATAATCTGATGAACACATTTTGCCAAAAAAAATGTATTTATTCTTATTGTACAACATTTGCAAGTCAAGTCACTTTCTAAGCATTGGCCATCCAGTAAGGATCGCTGCGCTTTAGAGATAAAGGATTAAGTGTCGGCATAATGCGCTACTCTACCGGTAGACGCGTGTTTCAATGTCATGGAAGTTGAACACACGTATATATGAGAGCGCCGATAATTACAATATATGATCGGAAAAAGACATTGACACATATTGCAAATTTTGTCATAATAGCAATTTTTGTAGTCGTGTTTAATTTAACATTTCGCCGCTCCGTGATGAATACTGTACCAGCGCAAAGCTCGAAAATATGGCGGGTTACCATTCAGAGGCGTGTCTCAGGAATCTGAAGGCATACCTAAAAGCATATAGATCCACCAAGAGACCTCTTAAAACACGATGCTTTTACAAACGACGCACTGATTAGTAAAAACGGCACATAATATCGAGGTCAGCTGTCTACACTATACAGGACTTCACCCATGTATGATTACTGTATTCTGCGGCTGTAGTAGTTGAAGCATCCTAGAGCTGCAATCAGTCCCTCCTCGCTTTTGCCCACAGAGTCATGTCCTCAGCCGAAATTCTTAGCTTCTTCAGGTCCATTCTTGACTTGAGTGTACCGAGTCCTGCTTTTTTAGGTCACCTCGTAGCACACTTAGCAAATCTATGCAATGACGTCCTCTCTTGGCTTTGTATTTGCTGGCTCCGAGTAGAGCGAATCCCAATGCTCTCTACGCTGGTGTATCTTTTGGCATCCTTAGCACATGGCCAAAATGGACCATCTTTACTGGGCGATTTTTACAGACAGTGAAAACGTATTACACATCTTGTACAGTGCATCATTGGAAATTATGCTGTCTGGCCATCGGTGTCCAGTGATGGCGCGTAGGTGTGTAGGCGTAAGCGCAGGCATTCCATCCATGCCTGTAACCATATGGTTAACCAAATGCACGTGATCTATGTGATCCCTCGTGCCAAACACATGTATTACCTGATGTTCATTGTCACAGCCTAGCACTAACAAACAGCATACATGACGAACTACAGCTGTATCATTATGAGCTATCAGCTTGGTAAACAGGCACGAGGGACCGTTTGCTAAGTTGATAGCATTCGCGTGCTGTGAATTTGGCTGAGTTTTCGACCACGAATAACCGTGATTGCAGAATAGCTATCGTGTTTGATAATTTAAAAATAACCCATCGTATGCGCTGGACATATCTAACAGCTTCGCCGATATAATCGATTAACCCAACGGCAACGGACAACGCTCTCACATGATTTTAAAAACAATAGCGGGTCAACCGAAGGTATACATGAAATTGTGCTTAAGAACATCATAACGACACTGCGCTAAGGGGCTAGCTCATCGACTGCTCTGAAAGGGCGCCCGAGCTATCAGCTTAGAAGACGGCCTCTTGTGCGTGATTGCTAAGCCTATGTCTCCCATGTGCGCCGCACTTAAAGCGCAGCAAAACCTCCTTGGGATGACGTCGGGCCTCAATCAGAAATAGTAGGTAAGAAAGTTGTGTAAGTGAAATAGTCGCGCCGAAACTGGTATCATAGGAGCAGTCAGCTATCGGTACCATCACACAAGTACACACCCATCTCCAATTACCTAAACAATCCATGTAATGTTACCTTATCAATGTTATCAATGATAGCTCTAGTCGTTGCGCGCGCAGTCCCATCACCCCACCAACCCCGCCTCTTATTCCTTTAGTTATATAGGCGATTCACTCAATGACATTTTAAAGTCTGACACGATACGTCTTGCAGATAAAATGTGAATGTAAAATACGATCTGTCTGATGACCTTAGTCCAGACAGAAATGTTTGATACGTTCTCCACACCAGTCATTGGGAGTAGACAACACGGGCCAATATGTTGTCAATAAAGTAAATAGTTCTAGTGCAATTGAATATCGGTATCACGCGATATCAAGAATATTCACTTGCATTGCAACGCATCTCAGACACACATCGCATTACTTATGATTCGTGCATGTGCTATGTTGACAAGCATCTGTTAAATAACCATTGATCGGATATGATGGCTTGGACACTGTGAACACATTCTATGGATCATTACATAATGCATATTAAAAAGGTAAGGATATGTTTATGCCTTTGTCCTCATGACAAATGGGTGATCCGATCTGTCGTTCAAGTATCGGACGTCATACTCCATTACGTCACTAGTTAGCGAACGTCTGAATTTAAATGACATAACTCCGTCACAAAAATCGAAAAGTCCGTCGCTAATGCGTACGAATTGCCTGTCTTTGATGGATTTACAACCTAATAAATATTTTGTCTAATGTCCTGAAACTAATTTGACGGGAAGCTGTTGCCGCCATATGGTTAAATTAATTTCTCACTATTCAATAGCTGAACTGCATGGTTACCGTAACATTTGAATTCTGGGAACTCGGTGGTAAGAGTATCAAATCGACTGCAACACGCATAAAAAGTGGGTGGCGCTTAGTTAGAAATGGGCGTGGCATAGCTGAAAATGGATCTTTCTGTTGAAAAAATACTTGAAATAAGGTTTTTTTTTACAGATTTTGTTTACGTTGCGTTGTCGATATACAATCGAACTACCAATACGTGTCATGTCATAGATACAGTTATAACGTGTTTCTAAATAGGTAAATAATTCTATATCAGACGGTAGATGTCCATTATAATTACGATCCATTTTCTATATTGAATTTAATTATACCATTTTAGATCAAGTATCGTGTTACGTATATATATCAGAACTTGTCACTGACCGAGCACCATTTTTAAAACACGCGGTTCTGGCATATAAATAGCCATTCTCCGGACACCTTCATTCATTCACGCAATGGACTTTTCCAGTTTTATCTATGCCCCGCTCATCTCCAGCTAAGCTCCACCCACACCTCGCTCGTATTGGGATCGATGGATCTCTGAACTTCCTAACTATCAGTTTCCAGAAAACTATACAGGTAAGCTGTTGGATATTTTGAAACTATTTTGACTGGGTGCGGTTGCTGCCATAGGCAGCAACAGCGCCCATTCAAATTAGTTTCAAGATATTCAAAAGCATGTTTTTTTAATAGCCAAAACACACAATTCGTGCACCGTGCCGGACTATCACGCGTTAAAGGCGGCCTTAATCGAATCATTCATGGCGTCATGATTAGTTGATTATGACGTCATATGATTGAGTGAGGAAATGGAGTCATTGACACAGTTCGAGTGTGCACTTATATCACCTAAGCCGAGCGTGTGTATGCCGAAATACCAAGACATGATAAAAACAGTTCCATTTCAATATTATCAGATAATGTTATATCATATTGACAATGGTAAGATCAGTTTCTCTTCTGTGATTGTACCGTATTTCTGCTGGATCAATATGTTTTGTTCCATTAATGAGTTCTGCTTAACAGGATTAACAGCCGTGAACGAGATACATGTTTGCTGTTTATGCTTCGGCAAAATTGATTTCAAAATACTCATACGTTTTCAATTCATCCTAACAAGATTGATATCTATCTCTGCACCGTATGGAATAGATATTAGCCACATAGATTGATTTATTCTCACATCGTGTCGCTGCAAATGCTACTAGATCGTAAGCGTGTGAGTGAAATAGAGGCTAAGTGAATGTTCAGCACCACTATAGAATCGCGCTGTTCGCTCCTGTGTGGAAGACATAAACAATGCAGTAATTGTCATGTCGGTATGAGCGCAATCGAAGAAAATTATATCCAATTATCTACAAGTGAAACTAGTTATACATATTATTGAACGATTCGATTCGTTAGAAAAGATAAGTAAAATAGGATTCAACTGTATTTGAGCCTTTGTGTTAATGCTTGTATATAAACCCTGTACATAGTCTACTTGTCAGCCGATGAAGCACCTTTATGTGCGAAAGCTCGTCAAGCTAAGTTAGTCTTAAAAGGTACTACATTTGAATGCTGTCTACCCTGCCTGTACAGACTAACACGGCTAGCTAACTTTCTATTAGAACACACAGCATCGAGTTGATGGATATGTGTGTGCGTTTGTTTCCACAATGGTGCGTGGTACTCATGGCACATGTAAATGGCAATTGACACTGCGGTGAAACGATAATCAGAAAATTTTGAGAAGTATCTACCAGGTCCATCACCGCAAGCCAGAAACATGCTATTATCAGTTATTTTGTCTACACACGGTATCATCTCCTATATCAGCTATCTGTTATAAATATCTTGCCAATACTAACAACAGCCGCTTTCATGAACACGATTGCTAATTTGGCACCATTCAGATGTTCAATGTATCATCGACAACATGTGCATGTATAAACAATGATTTTTAAACATATTATTAACTCATATAATACACAGCGATTAGAAATTGGGAACAATCCCGTATTAAGCATATTGATCTTGACGTGTAGTTCTAAGTCTATGGAAGAATCCCGGCCAGTATCTTCTTATGTTTGTTCTGTTGTTTGACAAACGCGCTATTCATTCTGATTTCACACGAATATAGCAAGGGGTTTTTTTGTGTATGAAACCTGTTCAGAACTTGAAAGCGATTTACCACCAGCAACTTTAACTCTACTGTTTTCAGACATAATCTACACTAGCGTTTTTGTGGTGGCGTCATTGTTTATTTATTCCTATGGCGATGGAATGGATCCATGCCTTGGCGTAGCATAAGTAAACAATTCCACATTGCAATCAGCATTCCTAATATTGATATTTGTATACAGGGATGAGTGGAGGGATTAATAAAAAAAACCAACAAATTATCGTTCTTCCATCTTTTTTATAAAGGCAATATGTGGCATTCATTTTATCTGCGTACGTCCATGTGTGTGCATGTGCGTGTGCATGTGTGTCGTGCGGGCGTGCCTTCCTGCGTCTGTGCATGCGTGTACGTGTGCGTGTGTGTTTCTAACACATTTGTAGGCGCATGTTGACAGATAGGTTTTTCAAATTAAATCAATGCGCATTGTTGAATATTGAAGAAATAAACGAAAAAGTTGCGTCATGCCGTTGTGTAATGTCAACGTTCTATAGTATCATAAGCATATGCCCATTGTATATTTTAGAAATACTTTTGTTCTTTTCTGCACATCTATTTGTGATAACCCCAGATGAGATATATTTTGTCATATGGTATGACAATGGACCTTTCCATCTCTAGCTATGCCCCGCCCATCTCTAGCTATGCCCCACCCACACCTCGCTCGTGTTGGGATAGATCGCTCTCTGGACTATTAATTTCCAGAAAACTATATAAGTAAGCGGTTGAATATTTTGGAAATAATTTTAATGTGTGCTGTGTATTAAATAGTGGAGATATGCAATTCCTACAACGACCTATTAAGAGTTCAAGTTTAATCATTTATGACGTAATGATTATGACGCCATCCTACACGCCGCTTAGCTGATTATGACGATATGACTAAGGCTGTCAGGTATGGTCTAATGTCAAACCGGTGACGATGTCAATTTTCAAAATCCGTTTGAACCGTATATCGGTCTTATGGGGTGGGGACAATGATGAGTGCGTACAATTATTGTATGTAATATTTTTTTCCGAGAAGCATGTAGCAAGTTTTGCTCTACACGCGTTGTCTGGAACTTTTGACACAAAATACACGCTCACGACTTACTTTCTTCATACGCATGATTGCGCAAGTGATTGTTAAAATCTAGCTTCTTACCGACTAACCATAATTTGTATTCCAGTTATAATCGATTAATTCTAATGTGCGAAATTTATCGTTTATTTAATCATCACGCGTTGAACAACGGGATATTTACATTAATTTTTGTTAATCAGTTTAAGAATGTGCTGTTATGTTTATACTGCGTGTTAAAAATTGTTGGTGTCACGGACAGCATACACTTCCAATCAATTACTCTCATTTTAACATTCTGATGACAAGCGGACATCGAGTCATATCGTTTACACTCCTGCCTGCCTGCCTGCCTGCCTGCCTGCCTGCCTGCCTGCCTGCCTGCCTGCCTGCCTGCCTGCCTGCCTGCCTGCCTGCCTGCCTGTCAGTCGGATGGTTAGCCATCTCGGTAATGGTAAAGCGGGAGAAGAGGATTGGCGGAAAAGGGCCCGCTCTAATATTTAACAAAATGCTGTAAAGAAAAGACCATACCTAGTGAGATGTTGACGATAAGGTTGCGTACTGTTTTACGTGAAGGCGGGACAAGCGATTCTCGAAGGATTCCCACCTCACCATCTTATGTAATTCCCAACATGCTGAATTAGTAGTTGCCGCTTTTATTTATGCGGGCCGTCTCCTATGCCTAACCTCATATTTAGTTTTTAGAGACAAGAACTATTTAGGCTGCAAATGGCTGGCGTTTACCTTGCCTTTAGACACGGCTGTCATTGAGAATGGATGCCCTACGACATCATTACTGAAAACAGCATGCATGCACGTTACTTTGCAAGACCTCTGAATTGGGTAAGAATCCGGACATCTCGCTCCGTAACCACATAAGACATAACAGGACACTGGTTACTTTCCACAAAAGCATTTTTAGGTAACTGATCTATCGTTATGGTGGGGGTAAGAGAGACGAATACCCTTCTCGTGAATGTCCATCCCGTGAGGGCGTGGCAGGTCTTAATATCATGCCCAGACATTCTTACGGAATTCGATGGGGATGCGCATCTCGCCAGGAACTAACTTTTTAACCTGGCGCTGGGTTTAAACACAGGTTGCCTAGTTACGTACTGCTGTGCGGGAGGATTGTTCAGCAGATTAAAGAAAATAATAATTAAGATATGTTTTAGCAGTGCTTTCCTATATTGGTAAAGGTAACTAACTACTGAGTATCCGAAGATACGCGGGGAATGTGTGTGACACCACACCCTGGCTATCACCACTCGGAAACCCCACTACTTTCCCAGGGTCGGCTCAGTCCATGGTGCGGATAGGGACATCCAAACAATTAAGAGGCCATTAGGCTTAGTGGAACATGAAGAGAGACAATAACTTAGAAATATGAGGCTCTTTAAGTATGTTGGCCAATCTTACACAACCTTGCTGAGTGCGGGGCTAAATTATCGCAACTACCGGAAAAGAGGCGTACACTACACGTCTCCTAACGAAGAGATTGTCTCTAATTATATTAAACCTATCCTAAGGTTTTTAGTCGGTAGCATGCTGGGCTAAACAGAGTTATTGCATGGACAGTGACCTCAGTGAAAAATTGTTGGTGATGGGAGAAAGTGCTGCATATATAAATGTTGCTGCATAGTGTTTCCTATGTGCACTGCAGTCCTACATTTTTCTAAAAATAAACACAACATAAAAACTGATGGCCACTTGCCATATATAAACTAACCAGAACAATCAATACAATGTGAAATGATCAGAATAATATATATAGTACCGGTTGGGGAACCCACTGCGGTGCGGTTAGCAAAAACACCTTACAGAAAATAAGAATAATTATAAACATATACAGAAATTATAACTAGCAGTCCTAAGACCGTTACGGTGCCTTTTAGTCACCGGGACCATTTATACAGATACGATATAATTATCAAAGATGTAATTAACGGGATAATTAAAATATCAAGTATAGTTACTTGAATAATTGGTAGCCATTCTTAAGCTAGGGCTATCGTGTTACTGAAATTGATACGTCACCCTTGGTTTGACGTGAGTTGATGCGTTCCCTGGAAGCTGGAAAGTACCCGCATGCCGGTTTCTGCAAACAGGATTCCTGCAAGCAGCCCTTGACGGGAGCGGATCAAAATCAGGACAGTAATCACAATATAGAATCTCTAACGAGTAGTCAGCAAGAGATACAATAACATTACTGCTATGACGAAAGTTCCCGTACACCGATGGTATGGATGGAAGCTGACAACAACCCAATCATAAGCGGGGGTTGTTGAATGCGGATGAAGATACATAACTACGTTCAACGGTGGGGGGTACGTCAGTCAGCTCTGAAGACGTACCGGGCAAAGTTTACTTTGCTGCAGTAAAAAAGTTTAGATAAACCTGAACGACATCAGTGCGGGGATGGCTGAATAACCACTTTTTGGCGTGGCCGGCAGATCTGGCGAGTCATCACCAAAGAACATCGCTGCCTCTGCATCTGTAGAATCACATTTTTAGGCCAGGAAAGGCCTCACCGCAAGTTCGTGTTCCGAGTTAATTCTTGATGTATTCGTGAACAATATTCAAAGGTTCTAAAAATGCTCCCGCACCAACGGGAGATACAAAATTGCTTTAGTGCAGTGGGTTAGATTGCTGCTGGCTACGGGAGAGAAACCGCCAGAGACCGAAATGATCTGCTTAATGGCTGTCTTGCTGATTGTAGCTGATACAGATCCAACCTAATCGGCCCCTGGCCGAGGATGCTCTCGAGCTCTGGATTTCGTCTCCTTTTATACTACTCGTGACGTCATGGGCGCAGGCTCCAACCAATCATCGGTCGAGTAACAGCCAATCAGCGCATAGCTAATAATAAAGCAGCCGAATGTTCTAGAACTTTCTAGAAATTCTGCGTACATGTGGTTATGATGTCACGGCAATACCTTAAAGATAATCGAAAGGGGTTTCCCGTGGATAACATTTCTTAACCGAGTTAGAATTGGTTTACAGATTTGGAAAGCCCGTCGAATTCTGACCTTGATTAATGCCAGATTCGGTGGGAACAAGTTATTAAAAGGATTACATTGTACCTTCTCGGTACACTAAAAGCGTCATCCTATCTTGGTCGTAAACTACGCGCTCTCTAAAAAAAATAGTATTTAGCGTGCGCATGCGCACTATGCGTTTTAACGAACTTAGTCGTTTTTACAACGTGATCTCTCTCACAGGCCCATATACGCTTATAGCTCTACCCAGGTGGGGCGTGTTCAGGGAACGAATCCAGGACGGGCGGCGCGTACCCAGCTTAGCTGGTACGGCCGGTACCTAACCGATCGATCCGAACTACACCACTGTTTAAAACATTCCTGCGACATTTATATATAAATTCGATTAAAATGGTGTTAAAAACGCTATGTTACTATAATTTTCTATGAGTTAATTAAACCTATGACGTCATAGGTTGACTCCCATCTGACAAGAACCATGATCTGTATCTGTATCTGTACATGTTGACTCCGCAAATTCCAATTGGATGTCCCGCGAAATAATAACGGCACTCTGAAGACAGGTGTGCATGCAATTAGATGGTGATATCTATATTGGTGATAACATACAGATTGAAGAGATTAAGACGTTTATCACACTATCGCAAATTTGTGGAATATATTTGTTATTGTCATACATTAGTTGCCGAACCTTAAGATGGCCATTTTCTATGAAGATACCTGGCAATTACATGAATATTACAATATTTCAGAAAGTTGTGAAGCTAGTATGAGAACATAGGTACCTAGAGATGGACTGGGTGTGTGTAAGAACTATTTGAAACTCTCATATTAATAGATGAAACTTTAATAACACCATCTGCCGCAGAGACAGTGAGAGCGTTGATTCAAAAGTAGTAATTATATTGATATACCTATACTATCGCGCCATTCATTTATCTCAAGATCAAAACATGATATCAAAATCGGCACCATCAGAGAAACCAGACAAATGATTGATATTATATATTCTTCAACATTTCCGCAAATATAGTTTATACATTCCTAACACCGCTTAAGAGAAACCCCTTATAAAACGCAATTGCAATTTAATTGCGATAGTGTAGGAGGACAGCAAGAAAAACATTCAACTTATGACGTCATATGCCTCATTCGAGAATAGAAATTTAACTATTGTATCACATATTTAAATAACGAAGATATATATTTCTAATTTGAGCACAGACCGTACAATTATATTTTTGAAAACGTTACGGTCTGTAGATTCATTTTATACAAAGTAGTATAGAGGTTCTGGTGTTTCCCTTTAAGGACAACCATCCTTAAATTCTCCCCATAAATGCCTATTTTCAAATATCAATTACCCATCTGAGACACAGAAGATGGCTAATCCGCTAGATTTTGGTTCCTTGCCAACTTAGTGCATCCTGAAGTGGCATCAAAGAATGCAAGTGACCACTACGCCTTACACTGACAAGAGCATCGTGTAATGCGAGCCATAAATAAAGAAGTAGTAGTAGTAGTAGTAGTAGTAGTAGTAGTAGTAATAATAATAATAATAATAATAATAATAATAATAATAATAATAGCAGCAGCAGCAGCAGCAGCAGCAGCAGTAGCAGCAGCAGTAGCAGCAGTAGTAGTAGTAGCAGCAGTAGTAGTACCAACATCCGCTTCAATGGCAGCTACAGTAGCAACAGTATTATTATTTTTCATTCCCTGTCACTCCATAGGATTAGCTTTCTGACTACTTTCGCTAAGATGAATCAATTTATCTGGGCTTGCTCATGCAGCTGTTAGCTGTACGTAAATCGATGGCTTCTAAAACATGCAATCAACATTTGACAAAACCTCAGTTGCAACCTCAGACACATAGTAAATAGAAAATTATTGGCATGCTAGCGATTCAATTTCACACACAGTTGATAGTAAATATCTGGCTGATCGAGGTAATCAGCACATGTCAGTTCCACACACGATTACGTATTCCCTAGCTTCGAGACTTTATATCAGAACAAGTCAGAACCGATAACTAGTGCAACTTGGCACTGTAGATGACCTATTCATTCTATTGTCAGTGAGACATTGCTGGAAAAATGGCAATTATTTTCTTTCTTAGCTCTCTGTCTTCTAAATCAGGACTGAAAGATTAGCTATTGATGCATGCATTACCATTTAGATTGGAAATTCCTTAGGTTGTGATGATGTCTACTATATAATCAGCCATCAATACCACACTACTTAAAATGAACGCACATTTATGGTAGGCTCACTTGCAAGCGTTGCAACATATGATAATTCGCCAAAAAATCTTCACCTCTTCATAACTGTTTGACTAACTGCTTTCTATGTGTGTTGATGGTCCTTCGTATTACGTCATACATACCCACATCGGTGACAGGCACTGCCAACCCGGCCGCGTTCAGTAAATTATTCAGCAGATACATCTGCCTAGAGGTTGAGATAATGACATTCTATAGGTGAAGTGTTCAGTACTTTCAATTAGCAAAATTCGCTGCAATGGGGATGCAACCATGTGACATGTACGTTTATCTAATTTGACACGGGTGAGAAAATTGAATGTTTCCGAAGCACAGATTTCAAGCTAGACCCATCATAAACTCTGTTTCTGTCTCTCTCTCTTGAAAGAATGTTTAAGTATGCGCCAGAAAAAGTCCAATTTTCCAAAGCAAATTAAGGGAAAGGCTTCATGATCAATTTGCCTTTGCAAAGACTTTCATTAAAATCCAAAGAGTTTTCTTCTATGGTTAGTTTGCAATCCAGATGCCTGAATCTACAAAGCAGTTTTCCATTTCTAGCCGATGTGAGCTTGCAGATATCTTTTGACAAATGTATCTTCCTGAGGCCAATATCGTAATCAAGGCCGCGATTATGTGTGGGATGGCTCATTTGCCAAATCTATCATCTTCCAAGAAGTCATTTTATTCGACAACGTATGAGCATAATTTCCTAATTTCCTTGTACCAGTGCTTACCCAAGGTGCCGCCTCTGGCAGCTGTGACACGGTACTAGACCGTGAAGACACATCGCATTATTTCCGCTTGACATTCAAAGATACAGTACATGTTGTATAATGATGACTGCTGGCATTAGTGTAGGAGTAGTGGGTGCGAGATTACCACGTCGCGAGATCTTTTTATTTTTTATCAAATGTTCACATTTATGAATGAATTGAAACAGATGATTTTATTTAGTCAACTGTTTGCATACTGAATTTGCCAAACACCTTGTTCCGATAGGAAAGTTAAATATTCTGCACATAATTGCCAAGTTACGGCACTGCTCCAACTATTTGACTGCCCATTTACTTTCTCTGTTTACACCACTATTTTCACATTTTTCGCATATTGGTTACTGGTTCAAAACAGTGTTGCTGTCTCATATTTCTGTGATAGGAATAGCCGACAATCACACCGATACAAATGCTGTACGTACATTTGGGATCGATTTCTACCTAAGGTCCGCCCCTCGATTTCAGCGCATTGAAACTGGAATTTACGGAATCTAAATCTCAAGATAACTATGCAGGTAAGCTGTTGAATATTTTTAACGTAATTTAACTGGATGATTTTGTGGCATATGCATCAACAACGCTTATCCAATTTTGTTTCAGGATTGTCAACAGCTAACATGTGAAGAATTTGATTATGACGTCAGATACCTGAGTAATAGGTCAGATCCATCTGCCATGCCATGCCACGGTCGCAGGGGCGGTGTTGTGGCTTTAGTTAAACATGCTTTGAACCAGTCACCAGAATATATCGTGTGTCCATACCATTGCTTGTACTATTCAAGACAATAGTTATCATGCAGGATTTCAATGAAAACAATCATCGTTTGTTAAATCTATTTATACATAATTTGGAGCAGATTTGTTTGACAAACTTCTATTCAGTACTAGTGTATTCAGTGGAAGAGCCTAACCCAGAACCAATTTGAAATATCACTGATATAGTTTATTTTGCATGTTATACTAACCATTCAGTATAAGCTGCAACAACTTACATTCAAAGTAGCGTCAAAATATTCAACGAGACGAGTATGTATCATTATTGTATTCTGCGGCTGTAGTAGTCGAAACATCCTACAGCTGTAATTAGTCATTCTTCGCTTTTGCCCACTGTGTCTTATCCTCAGCCGAATTACTTGACTTCCTCAGGTCCATTCTTGACTTGAGTGTACCGATGCCTGCTTTCTTCAGGTCACCTCGTAGAACGCTTATCAGAGTTATGCAATGGCGCCCTCTACTGGCTTTGCATTTGCTGGCTCCGAGTATGGAGAATTCCAAGGCTCTCTGTGCTGGTGTGTCTTTTCCGGCATCCTTAACACATGGCCAAACATGTACCGTCTTTGCCTGGCGACTTTTACGGACAGCGGCGACGTATTATACATCTTGTATTGGAAATTATGCTGTCTGGACATCGGTGTCCAGTGATGGTGCGTAGGTGTTTGTGGTGGCAGGCATCGAGTTCGTCTAGACCTGCCTTTGGAGCTTCCCAGCTGTTACAGGTATATAACATCAAGGATGCGCACGTTGCATTATATAAACAGAGTTTTTCCATCAAGGACATCTTTGATCTACAAATCCATAGCTTCTAGAAGGACTGGAAGGCTAAATTTCCCCCATGATGCATCGTGCAGTAATGTCAGCAGTACTGCAAAGCAGTGAGCTCAGGATTGTACTTTTCCTGTATGGGCCACACAGGGGTTGTCATTTTGTTTAGTTGTATGCTGTGTGGATAGGTTTATGTAGGTGAACTCTGTTTTGGATGCATTCATAAAGAGATTCTTAATTTTTAGTTTGCTTGCTGCTATTGGGAGACATTTGGCGAGGGATTTCTTTTCCTCGTCTATGAAGTTCACATCATCGACATATTCCATCTCTAGCGGCATACCCAGTATTGACACGGTGGATGGGGTGGGGATTGGTCTTGCGCACGGATTCCAATGCAGCAGCGAGGTAACAGGTGGAAAGCACCGGAGGTAAAACCATCTCCCTGTGTGGAGCCGATTGATGTTTCAAACTCTACATACTTCACTGGTTTGACTCTTACTCTCAGCATAATGTCTGCAAGCAGTAGGCTCACTAGTCGTAGCTCATCTTCATTGCAACTGGCCTGACGTAGTACATTTAGGATCTTTGAGCGTTTAATTGTGTCGAAGGCTCGTGTCATGTCCATGCCCATTTTGTGGAAATCCCCGTGTTTGGACATGACAACCGACACAATCATGCGTTGTGCCCATACAATGTCTGCCAGCTGCGTCCCCGTTTGAAGCCAATTTGAGATGCGTATTACATAATAAAGAATGTAATCCGTTGGCACTTACATGACATAACACACTATCGCTTGAGGAGACACAATTGGGACAATCACTGTTAAACATTTACGCGATGCTATAGAGCAGATAATTATGATGCAGTTA
Organism: Chaetoderma sp. LZ-2023a; assembly: GCA_034401795.1. Taxonomy (NCBI): domain Eukaryota; kingdom Metazoa; phylum Mollusca; class Caudofoveata; order Chaetodermatida; family Chaetodermatidae; genus Chaetoderma; species Chaetoderma sp. LZ-2023a. The sequence continues at coordinate 274,959,642 of CM067369.1, read as the reverse complement.
AGGGAATGTGACATGATATAAATGATATGGAATCTATAAACCATAATCTATCGGTGTAATCCAACATTTGAGATGGGATTAGCATCTCTTTAACTATTAGGTCCCTCCTGTGGATGATCGAATATGTGTGACTGCGGAATTTCAAGACTCATTCATCAAATTTGATAATGTTCATTTGAACTAGATTTATAAAAATCTGTGTAAATGCTTTTCATTTATATATGCTCACTGAGTGTTGAGATTTTGATAGCACATATAGACATTTAATAAACATGTATTGCAACAATGTTATACTACATACGACCATATACTCTAAATACATAATTGGGTGTTTTTCAAAGCATAGTTGTTGCTCACGCAACACACCCATGTTCATAATCACAACAATATCAATGGAGGAATCCAACCTTAGCTATTCCCCGCCCATCTTTAGCTAGGTTCCACATACACTTCGCCGTGTTGGGATCGATCGATCCCAGAACTGCCTAACTATCAATTTCCAGGTAAGCTGTTGAATATTGTAAAACTAATTCGACTGGGTGCTGTTGCTGCCTAGTCAAATTAGTTTCAATCTATTCACCAGCATCTTTACTAAATAGTAAAGCCATACAATTCGGCACATTGTATGACGTCATCCTACACGTCAAGTAGTTGATTACGACTTCATTTGATTGATGGATACACTGAAAAAGTCTGCTATGCGATAAGGATGTCGCACAAATGGCATATCTTTAATGACACTCAGCATGCCGATGCTTGCTATCGAAAAACAATCAGGAATTTGATAATTATAAATATGTTTTTTCAAGGCGAATAAAGAAATGATATGATTTACATAGATTCAGTTGATAAAATATGTTAGTCCTACAGTAAGACTGCTTTGGAGTGAAAAGATTTAAAACATGTCAGTTTGAACGTTCAATTCATTTGTTGCTGATTACTTGTATTCCTTTGAAAATGCGTTGCGGTAAACTGTCAGATTAAGCCATTATTATTCAAGCTTTCGGCATCTCTCAGCATTGCCACCTTAAAAACGGGCCAAGACTGGCTTCACTTCCCTGTTATGGCATTCTGGAATGTGGCTGTTGGATCATTGGGAAAGATGAATTGAATAAATATCATTCCGGCAAAGGTAAAGGCAGAAGTTAGCTTTCAATTGAAGTGGATTTTCTAAGCATTTGCGTATTTGGTCTTCATGAGATGTACACAGATCTGATCGGCCTATGCTGAATGCTGATGCGTCTCGCTCAAACATTGATGTGGTAGAGGCGACCAGACCCTACCCCTGCCTAGAGTGGCACGCAATCTACCGCATCGTATTGCCGCCACGAATGAGGTACCTACGGCGGCATCTTATTTTCGCTAGCGGTGATGTGTACGCGACCTTATACTAATCACACCGGAGTAGCATTAACTGAGTTTGTGACGATGAAAAGCTAATATTTATCTCATTCCATGCTCCTCCTGGTGTGGCGTATGTCTTGTATTGATCAGACAATTTACTACGCATTTGTTCACAAGACATATGTGGTGGTAACAACAGCCGATACAGTAGACAATCTTTAACGTTTCTATTATGATCAACTTGAACATGTTTATTCCAGTTGTCTGATATATTAGAACGGTTATATGTTCTCAAAGTGTTTAGATTCTTTCAGTAATACAAGAATAATCACTAAGAACGCTAAATAGTTTCACTCTCGGTTCACACAAAACTGACACTAACCCTTTCGTGAGGAAACCGGCCAAAACCGGCCTCTGTAGTGGTTTTGAGTAATGCCCATTTACAGGCCAAGATAAGACTATTTTTTTTATTTTACCACTGAAATGACTGGCTCGGTAACCGAGCCAGTCATTACAGTGGTAAATTTTCAAAAATAGTCTTTTCTTGGCATGTAAATAGACATTCAACAAGTAAATAATTTAATTTTTTGACGAAATTGAGTCATTAAAGGGTTAAAGCATGTGTTAGTTAAGTACAGGCTGTATATTTTGGAAGTTTTCTCATCGAATACTGTTGCTGCATTAGCAATTAACACATATCAGAGAAATAAAACTCAACATTATCAGAATAATTCAAATTGAAGCGTGTCGTATATATTATCTTATACTCAGAGACTGGCATGTGTTAAGCGAAACATGTTCTGGTGTGTTCATCAAATTGGCAGTACAAATTATGTGCGATTAGCTGCGCGGTTTCGTTACCAGACCTTTATTTAGACTGATCTGTCTGCGTCCGCGGACGAATAACCATTAATCTAGCACCATTGACCTTGGCTAACATCTGATCAGAAGCGGTTTGTAGAGACGTCAAGTATTAACTGCTTGACTGCTGAGATCTTGCAGACGGCATATTTCGGGTGTTATATCGATGGAGCTGCTTAATATGCAGCAGATCAAAGGTATTGCCTATTGAAATTATTATCTGGCAACTTGCAGCAGCGGGACCGTTACGGCTATATTTAGTTCAGTAAATTCTTAGATATTTATTTTGAGAGTATCTGGTGGAACCGTTACAACAAAGTAAAACTAGCTGAATACTTATTTTGGTATTTTGGAATTTATGGATTGTTGTTTGATGGCGGTATTTACAGATTTGCCAGAAACACACAAGCTCTTTGAAGTGTTGCAGGTCTGATGAATTTATTTCCAATTATCTATGATATAGATCAGTTGCTTTAGCAAAGTAATTTTCTTTCTTTGTGGCATTAAATGTGCATGGCTACGTCACCTACAGATGGTATCATGATTGAAAAGTGATGGTGCGTTTATTTTAAGGAGTATCCGGATGCTGTGCATAAGAACCTGAATGGACCTTTCCATTTTCAGCTATGCCCCGCCTATGGCAGCAACAGCGCCCAATCAAATTAGTTTCAAAATATTCAACAGCATGTTTATTAAGTAGTAGAGGCATACAATTCTTGCAACGTGTCGGACAATAAGAGTTAAAGACTGGCATATAGAATCATTTATGACATAATTACGCTGATTATGACGTCATATGACGTCAGATGATGATGCATACTCTGGAAAGGTGAATTGCCCTTAATCACTTACATATTGACCAGAAAATGACATCAGATGTCTTACTGTATGATACAGCATCTGAGCAACCATACACACTTATCGGATGAATCCAGTTTTAGCTATGTCCCGCCCATCTCTAGCTAAGCTCCACCCACGCTTTGTCCGTGTTGGGATCGATCGATCCATACACCCTCTGAATCTCAATTTCCGGAAAACCATACATGTAGGCTGTTGAATGTTTTGAAACTAATTTGACAGGGTGCTGTTGCAATAATATAATTTAAGGATAAGCTGGAAGGGTCCATTGTTGTTGCTTAGACTAAAGTATACGGTGTATCACCATTAACAGCATATTTACTAACAGCTACGTCATCAGCAACAGATATACCCTGCTTCAGCAGACTAAAGGACGCGTTTTTCTTAAGCACTTGTTCTGCTTTTGCCTGAATCCAAAGAGCATGCTGTCAGGTTTAATAGACTACGCAAACATCTGAATATCTTGTAGGAGGTTTTGCTCATGTGTATTTGATGGCTAATTCAGGACAACATTATGTCAAACTGTTCTGCACATATTCCACACGAGTGACCGATAAAATGAGTGACCTATAAGATGAGTGACCTATCAGATGAGTGACCTATAAGATGAGTGACCTAAAAGATACTCATGACCTATGAAGTAAATGTCGCACACAAACTGATCCATTAGAATTGGTTACTCTATTTCGGATTTTGGAGATGTACTAGATAGTGTTTTTATGGCAGATGCAATTTCGTGGTATAATAACAATCTCATGGTGTAATTAGCTCAGTATGTGGTAAATGAGCGATTGGACCCAGCAATCATGAGCTTTGATGAGGAACCTATCGTATCAATTATCGAAGACAGTAGTCAGGTAAGCAGGGATACCGATTTGATAATGTAATGATGAAATACACAATCACTTGCTTACAGCGAATCTCAAGCGAGTAAACCCCTGAACAATACATACATACCCACACCCATAATTAACTACCTCCTTTCTGAATCCTTATAAACTCATCAAATCGCGCATTTTAGTAGTTATGCCCTGAAGCAAATTGTGCTCCAAAATTCAAACACAATTACTATGTCAAATTCAGCAGTTATACATATAATAAGGTACAAGATTTGACTATTGACTATTGAATGTGGAGAGGGCAATACAGGTTCCAGCTACTATATCTGGGAAAGTTATTGTCCTCCACACATTCAATAGTCAATAGTCAAATCGTGTACTTTATTATTAGGCCTCGATTCAGCCTTTAGTAAGCGATAGCTATCAAATGGAAGTGATCACCTGTAAATCAAGATTTCCGTGTTACCCACTTTAAGGTAGTGGCTAAACAAATTGTGGCGTCATTTTGGTGATTATAGCCTGGACAATATCTGGCTCTGGCCATGCATCATTTGCGAGGCACATCTTGAAAACATATTTGGATCAGGAGGTTTCGTAGCCACATATGGAGCCCAAACTAATGATTATTTTCCATCAATTCAACCTACAATTAGACCACATCAGTGGTTTATGACACAGGTTATCTAATATCATAAACTGTTTTATGCAAACATATATTCTATGTAGACTGAGATCTACACTAATTATACATTGGGATGAATGCTTGATAAATGCGCGCGTGCGTGCGTGCGTGCGTGCGTGCGTGCGTGCGTGCGTGCGTGCGTGAGTGCGTACATATGCGCGTGCCTTTTTTACTGCTGATCGAGCCACATATTTGGGTTTTCTCCATGGTCGTTTTTCAAATAGTGTTGGCTGTTTGTAAATGCCACAGCCCTCCATTATTGGCCTTTGTGTTGTGTTAAAGATATGCATCAGCTACCATTTAATCAGATAAATGGTATTTCAGATATATTAAGAAATAACCTAGGGACCGTCTATCTGACGATCTGCTCTTGCAATAGCTTCCTTAGTGATAATGGAGGATTCCACGTTATCCATCAATCATATGACGTCATAATCAACTACATAATGTGTAGTATTCAGTCATAATGAATTCCGTCATGAATGACGTAGCCACGTTCGTCACAAGCATTTACAGTATGACGGAAAAAGCGTTGTTATACTTATTGTATTTTTTATCATTTAATAAACATGATAGGTAACAACAACACCCAGTCAAACTAGTTTCAAAATATTTAACAGCCTACCTGTATAATTTTCTGAAATGTAATTTTATCCATGTTCTTATGAAATAGATATGAATTATCCCATTCGCGGCCTGGTGCGGAATTATTTGATGCTACTATTCTTAGGAAATGTAACTTGATACTAATATTAAATTTCTAGAGGGGTATTATCTGATGATACTATTCTTGGGCGTATGGAGTAGAGGACTCCTGTCAGTCATGTATATGCCGCTATAATCAGTTATGTCACATGTAAGATGAAGTCACAATCAAATATATCAAGAATGACATATCTAAGTCCGCATTAAACGCTTAATAGTCCGTCAAGTTGTACAAACTGTATGTCTTTACCATTTAATAACGATACGCTTACATATTATTAAACTAATTTGACTGGCTACTGTCAACAGCACCCGGACAAATTAATTTCACAATATCGAACAGGTTATACCTGTGGAGCTTTCTGGAAATTGAGTTTCATGGAGTTCAGGGTTCGATCGATTCCAACACGGACACGGCTGAGCTTAGCTAGGAATGGACGGAGCATTGCTAACACCGAATTCATCCATTGATATGCTGTTGATTGACCGTAGAGACAAAGAGGCAAGTCCAACAGTATGTTGTTAGGTACCTTCCACTCTTCCTCATCTTTATCAAGCTATCCTTTCTCGTACATTAATTTATCAAATGTTTTCATCGTGTGCTATCAATACGGGTCATATGCATGCCACACGTTGATGAAACATGTTCTCTGTTCATATTCCATTCCAATTACTGCCTAATGTGTAACCAGGACGAGCGCTACACACAGGATGCACGTACACTACCAATTACCCCCAGCCCCTTTACCTTGCGTATGGTATTTAGGATGATTTCAGGTTGATAAGAAAACTAACGATATGATGTGACGTTACATCTGGAAATCATATAATGTCATCATTCGATCTATCCATGAGAATTCAACAGCATTACATCAGCAGATTATTTTGATAGAATACATTTCTAGCTTTTGCAGAGTGATTCTATGAATGCATGATTTGGGTAAAAATTAACAATTAAAGCATTACCATTGTGGGAATCTGGTGCATAATTTTATCCGATTTATGAATGTAGATTAACATGTATGGACACGGCATCCACTCAACTATGCCTCGATATTACCTTATCTATAAAATGGTAATATTTCTTAGGATTTGCTTTTTATTGCTCATATGGGAAATTATTGTGTATGAATTATTAATGGCAATTTGGCTGATTAGCCGTCAACATGTGGCTTTAAATCATGGCTGACATAATCCATTAACCCAATCACCTAAAGCGTATGGTGTGTGAAATGCATATAACTAACTGTTGTTATCGCGGGACATCATCACAAAGCCTGTCTTATTGTGATCCATTGGCTATAGGAAATAGCGCGTTTTGAAAGAAGCATTATCTTTTGAAATCAAAGACAATTGCCCATTATAGTGACGTTACCATGTACATACATGTAATGAGTTAGTTTCAACTTTATGTGTTATGATCTTCAATAGCGGGATGCGATCAAGTATCTGATCCTATAATCAAATATGTCCGATTTTATGTGACGTCAAGATCCAATTGGCGTAGATCCGTTAAGAAAATCGAAAAGTTCGTCACTAAATGGTATAAATTGTATATCTTAATATCTAGTAAACAGTTTATTGGATATTTAGAGACAAATTTGACTCGGAGTTCTTGCTTTCATAGGAAACGGAATCGCCCAGTCAAATTAGTTTCTAAACATGCAACAGCTTGCATGTATGTTACCTTGACAGTTAAATTCCGAGAATATAGGTATCAACGTGGCAAATCGATTCCAACACACGTTACCAGTGGATGGAGCTTAGCTAGACATTGGCAGGGCATAGATAGAAAGGGATGAGACCATTGTCTGATTTTCAAGCTCTTCCATGTGAACACATGTTATGGTTTGGTTAAAATTAATAGTGAGGCAATGCATACTGTACATTGTATGGCGATGTTAGACACATCATCGACTGTATGTGACCATGACTACAGACTATAGCTACAGCAACCTAGGTGTGTGTAGTCTCTTTAGGTAGTGAATATAAACAATAAATTCGGAAAATTGCCATATGTACCGGTCCTCAATTGTATTCATGATATCTAGCAACATGTCTACACATTCCTGTCACATCAAATGTATAAATACGTTTAAGGCCGTGGTTGTTGGTTACATAAATTGGTATTTGAACCATTTACACCACTTCGTCACAATTTATGTTTTCTTCAATGCAGCGTGCAGCGTGAACATCAATTTAGTTTGTAGAGAAGTCATGGTAGCTGACTGACGGAAGCCCCCCCCCCCCCCCTTCTCTCTCTCTCTCTCTCTCTCCAGCCCGCCGAACCTACTTATTCGTTCAAGCCGACTGACCCAAAATATCAAGTACAAGAAATATGATCCTCTTGGCTCCGCAACTGTCCCCATATATTGTGAAATGTACTTAATTGAAATTTGATTCACCCTAGCAAACATATAACAGTATTATACCAACAGCCATAGACGTGTTTTCACATAACTGATATTGTTTACTCATATACGATTTAGCTTCACCTCCTGCAAAGCAGTAGGAACCATGCATAGGCATCGTGCGCAAAGAAAGCAGCTGCTCTCTAAAATAGACTAGACATTATATTGATGCTAGACAATGTAAATAGAGATATGTAAATATTTGATGTGAACTGATTCACGTGTGTCTGGTGGAGTAAGCCTTGGGTCATTCTAAGTACTACATAGATTTCGAAATCGATCGTATTTTAGCAGCCAAAATGCCAATCATACGTTTTCTGGTTGAGCCAAAATATTTGCCTTAAGCATGAATTCCAGCGTGACGGAATCACAATTTGCACAAATATTAATGAACACTAAAAGCCTTCCAGAAATATTTGAAACAAGATAGCACAGTAATTATTTCTTCATGATACAAATAAGACAAGCACAATCACGTAGGCGCTAGATTGATAACAATCAAATTAATATTTTCTTCGATATGTGCAGTTATATGTTTGTGACGGAATCACAAAGAATAGACAAAGAATTTCATTAAGCATAGAAAAATGTACATTTCTGCTCTTTACACATAGGTGTGAATAAAAGGGCAGTCATTTTTGTAACCAAGTATCCTGGCTTCTAAAAGAATATAACATTTTGGCAATATAAACATTTATAACAATTTCAGCCTCTACAATATGTGTGACGGAATCACCTACGTGATTGTGACGGACTCACGAGTGCAAAACTATTCACAAAGGTGCGTAAGATAGGAGTGGTATAGTTCAATAGTTCAATAGTTCAATTACGTAAATCCTTCCTTTACACGGGAGCACCTCCGAATGGAGTAAAGAAAGTTTAACATCCATTACATTGAATTTAAATTAAATTAATGTGACAATATGCAGGACTAAATACTATATATATATATATATATATATATATATATATATATATATATATATATATATATATATATATATATATATATATATATATATATATATATATATATATATATATTGTGATTAGGGTAAAATAGCCAGTGTCAAACTAGATTGTGACATCGGGAAACTACACATGTGACATAATATAATTAATATTACTAAGATTATAACTAGCTTGGTGACATTATGATGTCACATTTGTTAGAGGGTCATTCAATATTATGACGTCATGCTGTCCAAGGTAGTTATGCCACACCTAACTTATGCACCCTTTGTGAATACGGCCCATGGTTTCTAAGCATATTTAATGCAATAATGTAAGCAAACATATGTACACAAAAAGAGAAATGATATTTCAGTAATTTTGATAAATCTATATGTTTAATGTTTAACTTTAAAAACGCCAAAATATGGCATTAATCACAATTAAAGAGGTAATGTAATTAAAATCAGTCAATTATCAAATATTATAAGTTCATTTAAGTTCATTTTGTAAGTTTATAAGTTCATTTTGTAATTTTATCAAACTCCTGGAAAATACTTCTAAGACAAAAGCCAAATGAAGCCATGTGGTCAAAAGGGGTTAAAAGGCCAGACCGTGCTGTTCAGTTCCCAGCAAAATTGTCGAAAATAAAGAACCTTGCAAGGTAGTTAATGTGGCCACTTTTAAATTTTGGATTAGATAGATATAAAGTGAAATTCAGTTGTGTAACCCTAATAACAACTAGATGGATATGAATAAACAAGAAATGATGTCTCCAAACTGCCATCTATATCAGTTGCAAATGTCACAAATAAATTGCGACTGGTTCCTGGACACACCAGCACATTCAGTGTGACACCACTTATAACATGATTGACACTGTATCCAATCTCCATTTGAATGGGAATACAGTTCTGAACAGAACAAACACTCACAGTCATCATCATCATTAGTGGCAATCCGTTTCTTTCCAACACCTTTCAAATTCGCGTTCCGTTTATTAAGTGAATCCTTTTTTCTCATTGTTCTTTTTACTGGCGCATCACCACCACCATTTTCTTCGATTGTCGTGTCAGCGATATGTGCATTCCAAGTTTCACCCAAAGGTTCATTGGCAGGAACGTTTTCATGTTCATTTGGAACTGTTGGAAAGATAACACTCGTGAACTCTTGAATTGCACTGCTATAATATTTCCTTTTAACAGTCTGTGAATCGGGAATAACGCAGTGTGTATTTATAGTCCCTGGGACAGCAAGTGGAATTTTATTCCAGGCATTCAGAATATCGAGATCAACGCACTTTTTGTCAATATCATGTTGTGTCATGTGAATAAGCTCGATCTGAGATCCAGATGCTTTGATAGCTACAGTTAGGGATTCAGCATCTTTAATAATTCCCTTTCTGGCCATAACATGGCGTCGGGCCATCGCCTTCACGTTTCCCCCGAGGGCATCATTGGGGCCCTTCCCATGGCTTGTCGCAAAGTAATTCCATGATAGATCAATGTTCAAGAATTTATTGTTCATTATAATCATCAAACCAAATATGAATCTGTTTTTATATTGGCTGCTAGGCCCATCTGTCCATATCTTAACTGTCTTTACGGTTGGCATTTGATGTAGAATTCGCTCAATCACTGTGGTAGTAAATGCGGTAACTGACTTCTTTTCGTGTTCTCTTGTGTCTGATGCAATAACGATTGACAACTTTTCATCTCTGTGGTAGGCAATGACTGTATACAAAGTTACCTGATTTTGGTGCCAATGAGCCGATTGTATCTCGTCCTGAAACAGGCAAGAGTAGTTTTCTGCAAAGTCCATCTGGAGTAAGCAACTAGAGCTGTCCAGTAACTGGGCTATTTCCTTGTCATCACTGTACGAACTCGCTTGTTTGTCTTTGATGAAAGCATGCCAAAGAAATTTTGGCATTTGAGCACAAAGTTCATTAATTGCATCCCGTACTGTTCCCTCACATAGAGCTTTTATAACATAGTTATTATGATCGGTATCCCACTGATGCCAATGTATACTGTCATCTATGTTGGATAGATCACTAATCTTTTCAGTGAAGAGTTTGCTGTCCTTGCATTTTGCACAGTTGTTCGACATAAACATCTCGTTAGAAATGTCACAGACATACGAAGACAGAAACTCATTCCTTGAATATAACGGAATCGATGGACATGTACGATGCAATGACTCAAGGAGGAGAACTATATTACCATGATACCTACAAACGCACACATTGTGTGGCATTTTTGATGATAAAAGCACATTTTTTGGCCGTAATTCTGAAAACTTTGATTTCTGGATGTTGATATCACTATATTTGGCTTTGAATGATTGAAATGCTTCCATAACTGTCATATTTAGATGATGTTTTTGTTCTGTGGTTTTAACTCCATCCTGACTTTTCACCGCGATGACATCAGCCTTTCCTGGCATTACTATTGATATATCTTCACTTAAATAAAATTCCTTTACTTTACTCATAATGTCATCAGGTATGCCATTACCATGCTGAACCGGACTGTGCAAGATACGCACATTAACGACGGGTGAATTATGTTTATCAATGTCAGTAAGTTTTTCAATAACTGCTATTCGCTTGCTCGGGCTTTTCGGAAGATGCCTTTCGACGCGACACTTTGCTCGACCTAGTGCTGCTGCTGTCTTATATGGAGTTGCTGAACTTCTAGGGAGTGCCACTTTTAATACATTTTGCGATTTACGTTCACGCCATTTTTGTGTACTAATTTTTGTCCGTTGGCGGAGAGCAGACAGTTCATTTTCACGCAACTGGCTTCTCACGTCTCGCTTCCTGCTGCTATCTTTCGCCAAATATGCCGAATATTCTGCATTATTTTGGCGAATTCTAGTCCGCCTCTCCCGCTGTCTTTCCGCAGCCGTCTTCATTTCTTCTGAAAGTGTAAAAATACTTATTAATGGCTTTGTCGTCTAATATATCATCTTTATTGCTTTAACCCTTAACCCTTAGCACTCTAAAGTTTTGAAAATTAAAATTTAATTTAATTTCATATTATAGCTGGTATTCATTTTGGAAACAATGCTGCTGAAAACTGTTGCTGGCTACGACAGCAACAGGGTTCAGCAGCAATTGTTTCCAAAATGTACACCAGCCTTTCTTTTCCAGACTCTATAGCTATCTACTTTTCGACATCAATGTGCTAAGGGTTAACACTTTTACCAGCCAAAAAAATGGCTCTTGCTGTGGTGTTCAAAAGATTGCGAAATGTCCGTTTGTGGGCACATGAGGACATTTCTTTTAACTTTACCACTGGAATGACTGGCTCGAGAACCGAGTCAGTCATCTTAGTGGTAAATTTTCTAAAGGTGTCTTCACTTGCCCTACAAATAGACAGTTTCTGTGAGATCGCACGGTTCGTGAATGCATTTATAAAGGAAATTGTTTTATTATGAATATCTATGTTCACAATGACACATAATAAAGTATAGTAGTTACTTATAAGCTGATCCTATAATTGCTTTTAAATGGACACCAAGAGGTGCGTGATTCCGTCACATGTGATTCCATTACTTAAAATGTGATTCCGTCACGCATAATTGCAATTCCCAGAGCACCAATTACTCCAATATGGTATATTTATTCAAAAGAGTGTTGCATTCTGCTATAGAAAAACTAATTCAGCTTCGTAGACATAAGATTTTGATAATGTTATTCTAATTATTTGTAGTAATTGTGACGGAATCACAAAAATTTGTACACAATGTATTTATTTTAATACCACATTTCGTCATTGTCTCTTATTTAACCATGCTCTCTCACTAAGATGAAATATATGTCATCATGTAGCCTAGATATTCATAATTATAATGATACCAATGATGCATACTTACCGTAACTCCCGAAAACAGATGGTTGTAGATTTTAAATCACGTTTATTAGCAAAATTTGCACGCTGCAGCAGACGCTAAAACAATGCATTATGACGTCAGAAAGGACCGCACAAAATGAATTTAAAGCTGATGTATTGCATGAATTAAAAAAAATACGTAAGATTATGCATTTCTCTTGCATAAAATATTAGTATTGTTGGGGTAAGCAGCATTTAATTATTTTGGGTTCGTGTCTGTATTTTCGTGGAATTCATGTAAGGCAACCACATTCGTGAATAGTGTAGACCAGATTTCTTACCCGCTACATGGACAAAGAACAACGTCATTGCTAATCAGCCTAAATTGAAAACAATCTACGAACAGGTTGCTAACAAACAATGCTCCTGGGCATGCTAAGTCTAGTATGGCTGGTATTCATGATTGAAAAGATGCAAGCTATCAAACGAGTCAAAATTCCGTCATATATACATTTAAAGCATATACTGCACACATGTTTGATTTTCAAGAGTTATATTATTTCCAATAAGTATTTCATATACATGAACTTTGATTTATTTTGATGCTGACTCGTGTGCGAAGTAATTCAATGTTATAACCTGAGTGTTAACATTGTGTTATAAATCACAGGCTTAGCAAGTCATGTCAAAGTAACCGAATACAAGTTCAAGAATCATTATTGTTAGTGTCTTTGACTTTCCCATAATCCTCGGTATCATCTGACAGTGGTATTCAATCAATTCTGAGCTACTCAGTGTATTGACAGCGTGTTGATTATCGATGTCTGCACTAAATGAATAGCAGAGTCAGTGACCGTTGTCTCGAACATCTCTGCCATTAACCCTATTACCAGGAAACAGATTGTGCAAAATATATTTCATTTATTATAATATTATAAACATTCTTAAGAATGTACTGGATATCATTAGAGTGAATGCTTTGCTGCAATCAGCTTTCAGTCTAATTAGTTATAAATTAATCAACAGCTATCTAGTATATCTGGGGAACATGTTTATTGCGTCTATTAAATAGTGTTAAGAGTGTTGATAAATCGATACTGTAATACTAGTATGTGTGCATCTCGCTCCGATAATTACTTTCCAGACTCTTAGTTCTCGAAGTCTGGCATATCCTTTTGGAACTCCCTGGCGTTTGAGATGGCATGTTTGTGTAAATGATTAGCTTGCATGCGCCCGGACGTCATGAACTGGACGGCGCAATATGGCAATGACTACACGGGCTGAGCGGCGAGATAAGACAATCAGCAGATGGACGCATTGACGCTATTTTGCAATTAGTTTACAGATTATTACATATATTTTAAAGATCACAGGCCTGTTCGTGCCTGTGATAACGACTTAGATCAGAGTGAATTGAAAGGCCTACTGTATACGTATCCATTTGTGACTAGGGAATATCGTTCGTGATAGAATGTCTAATGGTAGGGTTCTATAGCTTAATCTAGCAGAAGTGGTGGCTCAAACAATATCGATATAAAGTATGGACATTTCCAGTTTTAGCTATTCCCCGCCCACCTCTAGCTAAGCTCCACCCACACCTCGCCGTGTTGGGATTGATCAATCCACGGATGCCCTAACTATCAATTTCCTGAAAACTATACAGGTAAGCTGTGGCAGCAACAGCGCCCAGTCAAATTAGTTTCAAATTATTCAACCGAATATTTATTAAATAGTAGCTAAAGCCATACGATTCGTACAACAACGTATAGCCCGTCTTCAAATATGCGTTCGTGACGTACTTACGTACGCCATCATTCATGGCGTCATAATGAAGTCATTCATTATGATGTCATTCTACACGTCGCGTAGATGATTATGACGTCATATGATGGACGGAAAAAGTGGAAAGGTCCAATATATTCTTTGGAATACTTATCTAAGGATTTCATGTTCTTGGAATACCATAATCTTTGAAATACTAATGCCCGTATCTGGGCTTATTACGGCGCTCTTTGAAAAATTGTATTGCAAACGTGACACAATTGGATGCAAATTATCGTAGATATACATGCCAGAATGTTTTATATTCTTTATGCCACGCCTTGTTGGTAAAATCTCAATAAGCATCGGCAATCCACATAGAAACTGACATGTTTCGTACGATAATTCAATATCTACATCGACATAGACTTAAATTTTACACATCCTTACAAATTGCCGAAACGTCAGACGTTTCTAAAACCGACGCCGAATCTTCCGAGAACATCTGTTTATGGGCATCAGTCTCAATTATGTCGTGTCTCCCCTGGGTTGCAATTATAGAATGTGTGGTGTCGATCTATTCTAAAGCTTGGGACGATTTTGATCACAGAAAAAGTCAACCATCATCAAATACCCCCTTATCGAGGCAGGTACCCACGCCAGCACGCAGTCTTAAGCGGGAGGGGTGCAATAACAAAGAGTCAGCTAATTCTCTTTCAAACATTCATCCATTATAGCTGACACCAATGTATGTGTCTAGTATTTTGTAGGGATGACGATGAACTATGCACCATGGCATTTTACGCGGCCTCTATACAATCCATATAAGCAGCACATGCAGGACAATGCATTATGCTAAGTCAACCCTCACCTGCTCAATCTTCATGAAATCAATCAATCATATTCGTATACATGGTATGTTGTATTGGTATCATGCGTGGAAATTCTGATATTTACGGACCTGATGACTGTCCAGAAAACCGTTTTGCTATCGAGCAAAATGACTTCAAACCGGAATGTGAGCTAATTTGATTTTTGTTAACCACATGGTTTAAGGACTCACTGCATTGTTCCGCAAAAAGCATTTTCCTTTCCATTTATGTTATTTTCTCCGGGATCCCTTATTTCATAATCAGAAATACCAACAATCATCTGCACTCTTGTCGGAAATACATACTTTATAAGTGCATGGCCATTCCGTTGGGCGAGCTGCGGTAAGCTGTTATTCGCGTGTCAATTGCCTTATTCTACAGTGCTGAGAAACGTTCTCATCTGCAGCGTGTCCATTCTTTATTCCACTGTGAATGTGTACTTTTGCTTGAGTGAACAGAAGTTATTCCATCAAACAAATGCCATCAAATGAGACATTGGCTCGTCTGTCAAACTAAGATCCAATATCTGATATATGAAAGCATGGGATCTGCTAAATGATGTTTCATTATTGGCATCAGGTCCATAATCACTGTCCACTCCACACGAGCGAAGCTCTTCAGTCACACCTAAGGAGCCATCCACAACGAGAGAACATACGAGAGAATCAATAACCGGCTCAGAGAGATCCAATGACGATTTCCCTAATTGCTTGCTGGGTTCCTATTTCCACCGCTGTCTGTGTATAATCCTGTTATGACAGCTTTCATTCACACACACGCACGCACGCACGCACGCACGCACGCACGCACGCACACACGCAAACACACACGCCACACTTACCATATTTCTATGGTTATGCCACTTTCGGTACACTGAATGGACCTCACTGACTATCTATTTCCAGAAGCCTATATAGGTAATCTGTTGAATATATTGAAACTAATTTGACTGAATGCTGTTGCTGCCTATGTCAGCAAAGATGGCAGCAACAGTGACCAGTCAATTTAGTTTCAAAATATTCAACAACATGTTTTTAAACAGTAAAGCCATACAATTCGTACGACAACGCTTAGTCCGTCACCAATTAAGCGCCTGTGAAGAGCTTAGATACGTAATTTATGACGTAATTGATTATGCCGCCATCCTACATATCACGTAGTCGATCATAACATCATATGATTGATGGAAAAACTGGTATCCACCATTCAAGGTACATCTACCTCTTCTGTAGCCCATACATACCTCATCCATGACTATATAGAAACGGTCACCCAAACGCGCCTGCTCTGTATCCTCGTACTACGTGGATCACGCCTATATGCATTAATTGACATAAATGGGCCTTTCCAGTTTATCCATCAATTACGAAATTACAGCATGAATGACCCGATTTGGTCCGTCTTAAACACTTAATATTCCGACACGTTGTACGAATTGTAAGTCTTTGTTATTTAATAAACATGCTGTTGAATATTTTGAAACCATCGGTATCATTACACCGATGACGACGCCCATGTGCTACATTCCGTTTACCTAGATAATCCAAGTAAATTAAGCTTGTCTTAATGCTATACAAGAGAGGATCGAAAATGATAAGTCCCACCACAATATTCCCACAATTTTCTAGACAATCCTTGCAATGCATTGTTATTACTTGAATATATATTACCTATATTGAAGATTTCCACATGAATTAAAAATATGATTTGTCTATTAACCATAATCTACAAGCCAGAATGAAATGCTTTAGACGATACAAGGTCATTCTCATCAATCATTGAGTAGACACACCTAGTCAATATGCTAGTAAATAGTTCCAAAATGATTGAGAGCCGATGTCACGTGGCACTAGTGATCTTAGTTTTTATTACAAGACACCTCATACAGACATAATTGTATGCTATGTACATGTGCTATGCTGACAGCCATCCATTACCAGTGCCATTGATAGGATATGGGTCACAGTGACTATTGTATGTTTGATCATTGAGTATACAGCCATATACGTATTATAGAAATGTTATGAATGCGTTTGTGGGTTAAGTTGCATGGCAGGTTGAAGATATATTTGACAAGGGTTAGATGTGTGGTACGTCTAATTTTACGTACATTTTCTATGCAACTCCGATCAATAAGTCTCCTTTTCGTGACAGAGTGCGTCTAAATCGACATAGACAATGTCAGACAACATCTGTTCAATTTAAATTCGATTCGTCTTCTGTCTGTCGTTTCTGAGAACTATTTACTGATGGACAATAGTTTCGAAACTCTCATCGTCGTGTCATATGGATAGAAACATTCTGTAGGTAGACAGCCTGCTTCATTGACGCATAATAGGCGGATGGTTAGATGACCTAAATCCAAGCATTTGCAATCGATATGATAACAGCAAGAGTTGCATTTCTATATGATAACATAAACAAACATACATCGCATTGATAATGGACCTTTCCATTTATTCATACATCATATGACGTCATAATAACTACGTGACGTGCACGGTGACGTCATAATCAATTACAGCATGAATGACTCGATTTAGTCCGTCTAATGGCTTGTGTTTGGCGACGGATCGAGTTAGTGAATTTGATGATTTGGTTTAAACCACGAACCATGAACCACTGATCACGAACCAGAAACGCCAAAAACGTTAACATGAGCTCACATTATTTGCACATATCTGTTAGCGGGATGAAGGGTTATATCCTGTAAGATATCTTTAACTTAATAGACCGATCCATTCCTTGCTATTCCCCGCCTATGTCCATATAAGGTACGCCCATGTTTTGCCCGTGTTTTGATCGATCAAACTCTGCATTCGCCGAATCCAAATAGCAAGGTAACTATAAACATAAGCTGTTGAATATTTTGAAACTAATTAATTAGTCAAATTAGTTGCCGCATTTTCAAAACAATCTGTATTAAATAGTAAGTCCATCACAGACACACAATTCGTACACTTGACAGGATTATGTCAGCTTCATAATGGCGTATTCTCTGCCAAGTATAATTGTGACATCAGCCTACCTTCGACGTAATTGATTATGACGTCATACACTTGAGTAACATATCAGAGTCATCCATTAAGGCCTGGGCCGGATTTACAAAGAAGTGTAAGTTACACCTGGCGTAAGTTACACCCTCGCACTTACGTGTTTGACTTACATGGGATTCACGAAGATAGACGTATCTCTTTGGTTATATAGACCAATGAATGACACCATGGCCGAGCTAAGAAATATTATTCATGGGTTTTATTAACGGATATTATCACGGTGTGAATGAGAAGCGTTTATAATCCCTTGCGATGTGGTGTATCTGGTGGTTTAATCTCACTAAAGAAGGGGGAAACGTTGAGCAGATTTCATGAATGTTGATTAATAAAGGACTAAGAGAGCAAACGCATCGTTCAGATGGGCAGATAGATAATGTTTTAGAGGTGCATATTCACAGCACAGTGATTGAAAATAAAATCTTTAAAATTGTATACTTTTGGAAGATTAAATTGTGGCCCTAGATGTAAAGAAACGAGATAAATCTTAACATATGATGATTTCATCACGTAAAAATTAATCTAAGTGAATGTGCACCTTTACGCTTATGACTAATGGAGCGGCTTTGGGTGCAGTCGCTTGAAAGAATATCTCTCAAAGTGTTTACTGTCCATTGGCACGAAAGGATGTCGATACCGATGTGGATATGTAAGCCTATTCCAATGAGGATACACTACCATAGTCACATCATTCGGCAATGTATGTATGGATGCTACCTTTCCATGTATATGACTGTCTGCCTGTTCATTCATAACTTCTTTCAACCAGCTGCTTGTATGTTCGTCACCTAAGTGGGTATTGCATATGAATACATATTCCCGCGTATTATCTCTATTCATCTATCTCTCTGTGTATCTGTCAAGCTGTCGAACCAAGATATCTATTTATTAATTTAGAAGTTCCTATGTATGTTCCTCCACGCAGATACCATTCTACTCCTTCATCATTTAGCATTGCATCTGCTCCCACATCTGCCTCGGCTCAATGGCAAACGCCCGCACAAGCCGACCATATACAGTCAATCGGTCATCAATAATACGTTCATCTCACTGTCTGCAGAAACATCCATTTCCCAGAGTCTATCTCTTAATAATAACAACAGCATAAACTTATGTATTTTAACTCCTTATCTTTACAAATGATGATATGAACTCATTTCTTCTGGCAAACTCTTGTAATGTACTATTCCCAGAAAATTACGATATTATTTTTAATTGCCCATGCATTCAGAATATATACAATTTGCCTCGCGGAATTGTTAGAGGCATAACTCTGGTACAGATTAAAGATAGAAACAAATTGCTACCATCTTTGTGAGCACCACAACAAAGCTAGTGAAGAGGGACAGTTGCGATACCCAATTATCCAGCGATAATCTGACGTCATATGACGTCATAATCAACTAAGCGGCGAGGTGGATGACGTAATAATCATTACGTCATAAATGATTCTATATGGCCCGTCTTTAACTCTTAATAGCCCGACACGTTGTATGAATTGTATGTCTATACTATTTAATAAACATGCTGTTAAATATTTTGAAACTAATTTGACTGGACGGTGTTGCTGCCGTAAGCTTCAAAATATTCAACAGCTTACCTGTATAGTTCTCTGGAAATTGCTGGTCATGAAGTTCAGAGATCGATCGATCCAAATACGACCGAGTTGTGGGTGGAGCTTAGCTATAGATGGGCGTGGCATGCCTAACACTGGAAAGGTCCAATGGGGTCCTTACTAAATGACTCTTTTGGTATGCTGCTGGAGCCGAAATTGAATGGTCTGAAAGCACTCTCTTATGGCATCAAAATGACACTTGTTTTAACGCTTGATTTCTATTGTATCTCATGCGTGATATATGCTTCGGATTTTGTTGAATTCCAGCTTGTTCAAGATATTACATTCATCTCACCATTATTGAACAAACATCTTATTACAGACTACATGGTATTTCGACATGCAGATTATGCAACATGTATCACTTTGTCGGATATTTCCTGGGATAATTCGCAGAGATTCAGTCCTATCTATGTAACTATGACAGTAAATTACATATTTAACACTGGCACTGTTCAAATTGCACTGGTATGGGATTACTTATTACATTGTTGAGGCGTGGGTGAAGCTTAGATAGAGATGGTCGCGGCATAGATAAAACTGGAAAGGTCCATTGGGCGAGACCGTTGGTGTCACAATAGCTATGATAAGGTTCACAGAGAAATGAACACTCTAAATGTAATAGAGGGATTCATTTCTAGGTATCCGCGCCCATTTCTAGCTATGTCCCGCCCATTTCTAGTTATGTCCCGCCCATTTCTAGCTATGTCTCGCCCATTTCTAGCTCTGTCCCGCCCATTTCTAGCTATATCCCGTCCATATCTAGCTATGTCCTTCCCATTTCTAGCTATGTCCCACCCATTTCTAGCTAAGCCCCGATCACTTTTTCCGCATCTTAGTATCGATTTATCAATTTATATACGTTCAATCCTGAATTCTCAGAATCCTAATTTCAATGTAGCTATACAGGTAAGCTGTTAAATAATTATTATGGCAGCACCGACGCACAGTCAAATTAGTTTCAAAATAGTCAACATATTGTTTAGTGAATCCCTCATAAAAGACATACAATTTCGTACAATTGACGTACTTTTAAAGCTTCGTGACGGAGTTCGATACATCATTCATTACACATTTTGATATAGACGTCAGCATATATGTGACGCAATTGATTATGACGTCATATACTTGGGTAGCATATCGGATCTGTCCATTGAAGACTAAAAACTGATTATTCAGCAGAACATAGCTGTATAATTGCCTGTTCCTGAATGTCCCATGAGAGATAAATGAATAAATAAATACAACATCTGTTAATAGAGTCACTATTCTTTATATGCAGATGTGAAGGCATAATCACATTATCTGAGCATAATTTCCTGTCAGCACACCATCTACGGAAATGGATCAAGTGGCTGGCAAGCTGATGGTAATCCGATTGAGAAAAATTACAATTCAATTTATGTACTCTATTATTCTCGATTCATCGCATAGGTTTGATGGCAGCAAGCGAAAGGTAATCAAATGTGAATTGTGCTGCAGAAAATTCATTCAATCATGAGATTGTCAAGCCATACTAGGACATAGAATGCACATGATATATGTTCCTACTAACAGCAATGCATAATATATACGTTTTCGGTAAACAAGACACGGTTCCAGCACTGATACATGATGGCTCCTTAACTGAGTTACTGAATTATACTGGCTTTCTTCCCAAAGCCAAAGTCAAATAGCAGCTACAATCACAACACAAAAGTAAATATTGTTGTAAGAATTGCATTCAGCCATGAAATTGAAAACAGCAGTATAATGGAGCAGCTGTGCTTTCCCAGTAATCGTATTGCATAATCTTCACATTTCTCGAAGCAAAGCCTGAATAAGTGCATATGGATGAGAGCCTCAATTGCAGGAATTCCAGTTGAACCAGCAATTCCTTCACTCATGGATCTACTTATATTAAACCGTGAGTACAAATTTCAGCTAGCATTTGACGGTTTTCCGACTTGCTTTCTGTGGTTATCTTTCCACGTGACGGGTGTATGTCAGGCATAGCGTATTAACTCAGATAAATCTGAATCGCAAAGAAGATACAAATACAGATAGCATCATATTTTCTGGATTTAGAGATGATACTACCGTAAGATAATCAGTATTACCATATAAAGACCATGCAAACTATTATTCATATATCAACCATCTTATCTACTAACGGTTTTATCGATTTTCATTCATAATATGGTAGCATCACAGTTTCACACCAATCGTGCGTGATGAATAGCTTGCAGTAATCTAACCTTAAAGCACAATCGATTCGATACAGAGCTTGCATGTTTAATCAATTCTCAGATAGTGCAGAACCGACACTGCTCATTTCCTGCACGTGCATCTTTACATCACGTTGACATTTATGATGACTATCTAACCATGGAGCGACTATAATCAGAATACACTAATCGATGAATACGATATGTCAGTCAAGTATATGAGGTCATAATCAATTACGTTACATATAGGCTGACGTCACAATCATAATTAACATAAATACTCTGTCATAAACCGGGAATAGTCAGTCAGCTGTACGAATTGTCTGTCTTTAGCATGCCCTTTAATGAACATTCTGTTAAATATTTTGAAACTAAGTTAAATTAGTTTCAAAATATTCAAACGCTGAGCTGTCTAGTTACCATGGAAATGTGATTTGTAAGAATTCAGGATTCAAAGTATATAAATCGATCCCAACACGCGCAAAGCATGGGCGGCGTTTAGCTAGAGATGGACATGGCATAGTTATTTGTGGAGTCACTCATTGGTGTGGATCATACTATCAGACTCTGTTCAGTTGCGACAAGTAAGGGTTTTAGATGGAAGTGGACGATTAATGGCAACAAGAAAAAGTAGTAAACTTTAGATAGTGTGATATATATCAAATATAGTCCAATTCCCGCCAATTTCTGGTTGCCAAACACGCGTCCCTTGCATGTAATTAGATGAGAATGTATCTCAATGATGTCAAAGTTTAGAAATAAGTGTGGAATTAGTCATTCCGTAAATGTATTTTGCTCATGAACTCAATGCTTGTGGCTGCGACTAGTTGTAGTCTGGAAACATTGAGAACGTTGTATGATTGACTACCATACACCAGGGTTGCTGTGCCGAACACATTATATACACACATGTTACACTTGGTTTTCAATTGATTGACATCCCAGTGAATTCATGGCATGCAGCTTGAATTCACAATCAACAATTACCTCATACACATGTCAGCATTCAGTCATTTCATTCCCAGGTCCAGTCAGTGTAGCAAGTGGGTTTATGTTTATGTCATCATTGACTAAAATGTTATAGAATCTGGTGGTGTTCTCCCGGTTTGTTGAGTAATCCATTAGAAGCGAGTTTTTACGGGTAAGAAATTGTTATTAAAAAATTGTAACTATTTTTTAAGTTAGTTCAATGACTGTAAGAGAAGAATATTTGTGCACCATAACCATATTTGTACTGAAAACGGCTGACACGCTGCTTAGTTAGGACTAATATCGCATCCAAGTAGGGTTTGGCGTGTTTGCAACGAAGTGTTAAGTAAAATCAGGATTCAGAGTCCGGCCATTGAAGAAAAGAGTCGTGATTTAGTATGCAGAAAACTGAGAATGAATCTGAGTATGTGGACTTGCTGCTATGCTATTGTCTATCCAACGTGCACAGACATACTCGACAATATTACCTTTTGGCACCATTTAACAATTTCCATAAAGCATACACCCCTAGAGATTGTATACACCTTACCGGGGTACATATATTCTAAACAGACCAGGGCGGAAATCGTTTTCTATGTAGCACTGACCATACCTGATTGAGGGCATTACATTTAGTCCAGATTTTATGAATGTACTCATGTAATGATGACTAATACTAATTTTGCCGTGATGCATTGCTGAGAACTAATTGTTAAACAGCTACAGTAATACTGTATATAGTATGATAAGCAGTCAAATATGATATTAATTGAGCAAACTCTCAACAATACCATTTCCTGAGAGGCCACGCCCATTTCTAGCTAAGCTTTGCCCCTGAGGGGATCAAATGACCCCTGTATTCTCAGAATCCCAAAAGCAAGGTTGCTCTACGGATAAGCTAATTTAAAAGTAATTTGCCTGGGTGCTGTTGCTAGCAATAGCAAGGTGACAATGCAGATAAGCTGTTGAATATTTTGGCAGCAGCAGAACCCAGTCTAATTCGTTTCACAGCTTTCAATAGAATGTTTATTAAATAGTAATACTATCAAAGAGATATATTTCTTACACTTGTCGGACTATTCCAACCTGATGACGGAGTACTTCTGTCAATTATGATTGTGGCGTCAGCCTACATGTGACGTAATTGATTATGGCAGAATATATTAATCAACAGACCGGATTCTTCCACTACGTCGCACTATTTGCACATTTCTGATACGCAGATGACAGATCATGTCATGTTATAGATCTCTAACTTAATAAAGACCAGAAGCGTTCTATGGAATAATGGTATATTGGTGGAAGTAACAGGTATTACTAACGAGTGAGTGAGAATCATTCAATTTCCACTGTGGATTCTCTTTATCATGTGATCTAATCTGGCTTCGGAAGATGAAAGCTTTGAGAAAATGGGGCACGTGTACAATGCTGTTCTCCTATGAATGATGGAGTGAATTTAAACGCAGTCATTCCAGTGAATAGATACTGTCTTAGAAAAATATCGCTGATACATAAAACTCATTTCCGTTTTAAGGCGTTGTCAGAACATTAATACAAAGACACTATCATCATGATATAGAGATTTCTAGCAATGAAGCCGTACGTTACCACATCCCTAATACAGTGTGCATGATGAATATATGTCCATCCATTTTGCAGATTTGCTCGTAGATTCGTCCATTAAGTGGGCATATCATATGCACGTCCATATCTCACTGCATATGTCTAGCTTATATGATTATCAATATATTCAAGCATGGACCTTTTCCTATGTTCATCCACCAAACCATCATTTGCATGGCTTTACATCTACATATATACGCTCTTATTTATCCATCTGCTTACTTACCAACCGGCCTGCTAGCCAACTCATCGATCAACGATTGAGGAATCAACTCACTTGCTAAACCACCCAGCCATTGGTCAATCCATGTGTCTACTTACATGAAAATTGCAGATAATCTACGCCAGTATTCTGATGAGCTATATCCCCTGGGAGACTATCATTTAATAATAAATTATAAATTATCGTCTTTATGAACCTTGGTCTCATTTACGTTAGCGATATATTGTGCCGATGGAAACATGGCAGCATTTAGAATTCCTAGTGATTTACAGATCCCGCTTATTACGTAATCTAGAGGAAAACAACTTTGGCACACATACAAGCACACATACAAAGCACACGTGTCTGAGGCTACCATATTTGAGAGCAGATAATGATTTTACTGAACAGCAATATAGGTTTAATATATAGCAGGACTGATGTTCACCAAGAGCCGTAAAGTAGAAAACAGACCAATCAGAATGCTGCATTGACGTCGATTTTAGTGGCATAAGCCATAGTTATGCCTTTTCGCGGACCTAATTCGTCTTGGTTAATACTACACCCGAATGTTTAATTGATGAGTCCTTGAGTCAACAGCTGTTTGAAGGTTTAACCAATTGCCTTAAGGAACATAACCTGGACCATAGAGGCAGCTTGTTATTATATTTTTTTAATTCTTGCTTCAGAAATAAATTAACGGCAGGATAATTTATTTATCCCAACACATATTATATGTAACTGTCTGACAGCTATCTATTGGTAATACCAATAGATATTTGGTATACTATGGAATGACAATTCTAAGGTATGAGTTGGGTAGAGTGACCTTATTTTAGCCACCACTTTCCCATTCTCATGTGAGCTTTTTATTTCACAAACACATCTTTGACCATATTCTCGTGATCATTGTACTATCACGTTGCTCACCAGCTATATTTTCTTACATAAGTGAATTGACCTTTTTCCATCTTTCCCACCAGCCAAAATACTTTCGACTATTTGTATATCCAACAGACATGTTTCTTCTTCCACATGCCATACCTACTGAAACACCTGATAGAATGTATGTTTAAGACTCACACCAGCTTTAATAAAACCGAATTAAAATCTAACTGTACAGATGCATAATACCATGAATTGGTTGGATGAAGAGCGATATAACAATATGCTAAATCTAAATGACTAAGAACCCGGACTAATTATTTTTGCAGCACACCAAAACCTTGCAAAATTGGCTTATATTCACATTTGTGATAGTGTTATTACATCTCGTGAAACTGTTCAAAATCTTGAAGTGTACTTTGACAGTGCGTTAAATATGGACAAACAGATAACAACTTTAGACGTACAAACGTCCAGATCAGGAAGATTTGCCGAATGCAGCAATATCTTACTACTAGTGCTACAAAGATTATTGAACATGCATCAATAGCATACTGCCTGCATTTTGCAGGTTCAATCTTTTGTGGCATTTCGAATGTAATTCTACATAAAGTACAGCGAGCTCAGAACAATGAAGTGCGTTGGTTACACAAACAACAAAATAGGACCACATGTACACAGTCGATAACTGCATAGTATACCAAACACTAAGCACGTATAATTTAATGTCGTACGCTTAACAATAAAATGCCTAGTTGGATTAGCTTCACTATATCTCTCTAAGCTACTTCTAGAATATCATTCGATCGTCTGTAATAGCCACTCTATACTACCCCGTTCCTGCCTTCAAAGTTCCGTTGATAGATCTTATGCATGGGCAGCTCCAACTCTCTGACATGCTTTACCATTAGATATACAGAATGCACAATCAGTTTCTGTTTTTCCAAGACGGGCATAAGACACACCTCTTTAACAAGTGGTACAGCATTTTCTTCAAAGCGATTATTAGCTTTATCTTTTCACCTTAAGTTATAATTGAGCTTTTATATTCAATGTTAGAGGTTTCTATTAATTATTTTGATCTCCTAATCTAAATTGTAAGCTGTCTTTATAAGAATGCTTACATTTTTAAATCTGTAAACAAACATAGAATATCTTGCATAGAATATAGATTGTATTGTCAAAATTTATTGTAAAGACTATTTATTGATAAAATATTTTACAGTGAACTTAGGCATTTTCTATATATATACATAATACTTTAAATGTAAATGCAAATTAATATTCCAAATCTATTGTTCCTCACTATCCCAGTGGAGCTGCTCAAGATACCCGATAAAGGTGAATACATACACCATCTGCTAACAGATTCCCTAGTGTTACATGCACATGCGCCTCCAAAATCACATTATATAAGCATAACTTCCCATCCGAACGCAATGTACAGTGAAGGCTTTCGTGACTGGCAAAACTGGTGGCAATCCGTTTGATATACATCCAATTCAAAGTATACCCACCATATGGTCCACGATTCATTGCACGCCTTTGATGGCTGTTTGGGAGGTGTGGCCGTGTACCAAGAGAAAGCTCAATGTGAATTGAACTGTAGAAAATGCACCCATTCATGGGATTATGCCACCCTACTAGAACATTGGAGGTAGATGATATATATCCCTATAAATATCAAAGCATAATATATACCGTTTTGCCATGAAGAAATATACATGATACCTACTAACGATAAATAATTTTAACATAAATGAGCAGTTGCAGAAAGTTGGCTTTCCTTTACGCTTGCCAATGCCAAAGCCAAGATCCCTGCTAAAATCACAATACAAACGATAATATGGCTGTAATGCATGTATTCAATCATGAAACTGGAAAAAGCAGGTGTGCTTTTCCAGTAGTAGCGTTACATAATCTCTACATTTCTCCCATCAAAGGGTAAATGAGCACCCGAGAGTGAACGTCTCAATATCAGAAATTAAGAATTTCAGTTGAACCATTTCCTTCCATAATATAGAACTACTCAGTCTATACCAGGGGAGTATATTTCACAGTTTGAAGGTTATCTGAGCTATATTTTGTGATTATCTCATTACGTAACATGCGTGTGTCAAACTGAGCTTATTCAGTTGCAAATCATGCTGCCAAATATGAGTGAAACACTATCTTCTTTATTTGACTAGATGATGACACTTCCTTAACCCTCGGCGACGCCGGCAAGTGTCTTGGGGAATTTATTTCTGCAGGCGAGGAGAAGACTGTTTTTGAAATAGTACTGTTGGAATGACTGTCTCGGTAATAGAGCCAGTCATTCCAGTGGTAAACGTTTAAAAATAGTTTTCTCTTGACCTGCAAATGAATATTAAATAACCAAATATTTATTTTTTTGACAACATTTAGCCATTAAGGTCTTAAGTCAGAATGGGGGACAACAGTATGTCTTGCATGAAAATACGAACACACTGCTATTCCTATCTCAACTATCTTCTCCAATGACTTCTTAAGCCGTTGCCGTCTTTGGAAAATTGCTTTCTGTAGATTTGTGTTATCCATTTACTTCAATGATACATGAATGTGCTTCCAATTTTCAAACACTACATGGCATCCGATCTAGAGTGAAACCCGTTCAAGCAAGATCAATTCCAAATATAACTTTCTTGTTTGATCAATGCCAGCAAAGTGCAGACCTGCCTCGGCCCATTTCCTGCACTTATGACATTACATCATTTTGACACTTGTCTAACAGCGCTGTAGATAAGATCAGAACACAGCGAAATGGTGTGGACACTCTCATCAGACTCTATTGGATGCGGCATGCGAGCGTTGTACATGGAAGTGACGGTTTAATTGGTACTAGAAAATGTAATCAACTTTGGAAAACTTGTATTCTAACAAACATTGTTCACGTTCTGCCACTTCGTACATGAGCAAAGCGGCTTTTGAGTAGTAGTTGCTATGTGACGTACCTGCAATGTGACAGAATTTTGGAATATGTGTCTAATGCACCCTTCAACAGTCGGATCATGCTCGTGTTAGCAATGTTTGCATGTGGAATTAGATTAAATTTGAAGGCATTGCTGAGTGTGTTTGATCGATTATGTGCCTTAGCTAAGAATACGAGAACCACAAATCATATCCCATCCTGCATACATACTCCTTTTTCTGATAGCATTCGGTGGTACCAGGCGTGCTGGTATATAGTGCAGTCCGACTTCCATTTCATAAACATGTTGCAAAGAATCTGTTCAATTAGTGCAACATCAGGTAATTAATACACATGCTTCAGTCCAACATAAGGTCCCACATTATGTAGGCAAATCTACAATTTAAGATAATCTTCCTAAATAGATAAAATACAGATGAATGGTATGGGTTATGTTCTTTAACTTCTGTTAACTAAATATTTGAATTTATGCTCATTTTCGGTTATATTTCGCAGTAGCCATGTAGATACTTGCTGTACAATAAAATGAATACATCTAATTTTGACTTGCTGTTCCCAGTCAGTCAGTCTCCCTTTCCATAATTGCCATTACATCATATTCCGAATAAGCACTAAGCGAGCTTTGACGCACAAGTACATGCTATATAATATGATTTAAGACCGATAATGTGGTCGATGACAGAATAACCTTAGGCCGTCTAAAGCGAATATGCTGAATAGAAATAAATGTAGCATCTGGTGTCATGAGGATATTCTGTGCACATATTTCTGCATTATCCTAATACCCTGCCAGCATATTCTATACAGAAGAGGTTTCCGTGCCTAGAAAGATGAGTGAATTCGACTGAAGAAAATAAACTTAATTTATGCGCACAATTCTCGACCTAATGAAAGTCTGTTGATAGATCACTATGGTACTAAGAACTTACTATCACATGGGGACCCGAGAAAGTGAACATTTCATAATGAATGCACAGTTGAATCCGATATAATGTTTACTAGATGATATTCGTGGATTAAGACCAAGCGCTGATATTACGTATTATCTTAGATATTTTTATCTGTCTATTTTTAATGCTTGAAGAATGACCTCTGGTCTAGTACAGTAGATTACTGGAACCAATAATCATTTAAGAGCTTTTTGTAAATATTCTAATTTATATTGTTGCTTTACGGTATAGTTTTTATGGCGAGACACCAAATTGCAACACTGGTATAGCTACATATGGTACATATTATATGTGATAATGTGAGGAGAGGAATGATGGTATCCAATCTGTTATTTAAGTGTATGAAGTCATAATAAATTACCTCACATATAGGCTGACGTCAAAATCATAGTGATTTATTATGACTCGGTCACGATACTCGAAATGTATGTCAGGTGTATGGATTGTTTGTCTCTGATAAATTTACAATTGAAAACCATTCAGTTGAATATTTTGAAACTAATTTAAGTGGACAGCAATAGTACCAAGTCAAATTACTTTAAAAGTTCTTTAGAATTCGGTTTCTGGTGAGTCAGGGTTCAATGTATATAAATTGATCTCAACACACGTACACAATGAAAGACGCTTAGATAGAAATGGGCACTGAATATCTTGAAATATATCTGTTCATTTGTCTGTCACAGGGACAGGTTAATAATTTCTATTTTAAATAGCCATGTCAAAATTTCCAAAATACAAATGCTGTGAATACGGGCAAACGGGTTTGTGTGTGTGGCTCACACGGTTCATTTTATAGTGCTATGCCTTTTAACACTTAGACATTGGAATAGATTATTCAGCAGAGCGTTGCAGCATAATGCATCTTTCCCCATTGCCCCATATGAGATGCTCAAGTTCCCGGATAAATATAAATAATTGCATCATCTCATAATAGAGTCACTATTCTTTATATGCAGATGTGGCACCATAATCATATTATCTGAGCAAGATTTCCTGTCAGCACGTCATGTACACAAAGGGATTTCGTGACTGGCAAGCTGATGGTGATCCGATTGAGAAAAATCAAATTCAATTTATATACCCTATGATTCTCGATTCATTGCGTAGGTTTGATCACACCAGGCGAAAGGTAATCAAATGTAAATAGCGCTGCAGAAAATGCATTCAATCACGAGACTGTCAAGCCATACTAGGACGTAGAATGCACATGTTCCTACTAACAGCAATGCATAACATATAAGTGTTCCGCAAATACGACACGGCTCCAGGAATGATGCATAATGGACTCCTTAGCTGAGTTACTGAAGCATACTGGCTGTATTCGCAAAGCCAAAGCCAAATATCTGCTACAATCACAATACAAAAGGCAACATTGCTGTAGGGATTTCATTCAGCTATGCAATTGGAAACATAAGTGTAATGGAGCAGTCCTTCTTTCCCAGTAATCTTCTTGCGTAATCTACACATTTCTCGTAGTAAATCCCGAATGCGTGTATGCGGATGAGAGACTCATTTGCAGGAATTCCAGTTGAAGTAGTCATTCCTTAATTCCTAGATCTACTTACATCAAACCTGCAGCACAGAGTGTGAGCCATAATTTGAAGGCTTTCGGCGTTACATTCTGTAGTTATCTCTCTATGTTACACGCGTGTGTGTCAGGCATACTGTATTTGGTCAGATAACTTATTTATTCACATATATGATTCAGGTAGCATCATTCTTTCTGGATTTAGAGAGGATATTACCATAAGATAATTGAATGATAAAATATCGTACCAAATAAAGACCATGATATTATAACAAAACACCCATCATATACACTAACAGAGTTAGCGATTTTCACTCATGATATGACGGTATCGTAATTGCACACCAACCATGCAGGATGAATATCTTTGAAGTAATGTAATCTTTAAAGCTAGATCGATTCCAAACATAACTTGCATGCTTAAGCAATTCACAGAAAGTGCATAGCCGACGTTTCTCATTTTCTGCACTTGCATCTTACATCATATTGCCACTGATTATGTGTATCTAACCGTGGTGCAGCTACGATCTAAATGCACTAATTGGTGTGCATTATAATAGCAGATTATGTTAGGATGTGTCCAGTGGTGGTTGTAGGTGGAAGTGGCCATTTAATGGGTACAACAAAATGGTAAGCAAGCTTATCGTGTAATGTATAATAATGCATATGGTTCATATTCGCCCAATTTTTGGATGCCAAACACATTTTTCTCGCATGTAATTTAGCTCACCAATGCCAAAATTTAGAAATAAGTTTGGAATTAGGCCATCAGTAAAACATGATATGAATGTTTGTAGCTGTGACTAGATGTAGTCTGGGAACATTGAGAACTTAGTATAATAGACCTTTCCAATTTCAGTTATGCCCCGCCCATCTCTATCTATGCTCCACCTACACCTCGTCCGTGTTGAGATCGATCGATCTCTGAACTCACTGACTATCAATTTCCAGAAAACTATACAGCTAAGCTGTTAAATATTTTGAAACTAATTTGACTAGGTGCTGTTGCTGCCTATGGCAGCAACAGCGCCCAGTTAAATTATTTTCAAAATATTCAACAGAATGTTTATTAAATGGTAAAGACAATTCGTACAACATGTCAGACTATTAAGCTTTAAAGAAAGAGTACATCAAGTCATGCATGACGTCATGTTTATGACGTCATCATACACGTCACATGGTTGATTATGACGTCATATCATGGATGAATAAACTTGAAAACGTTCATTGACTAACATACACCGGAGTTTCATCGCCAAACCAGTTTCATATACACATGTAACATGCTATTTTTCCACTGATCGAAATTCCGATAAGCCTACGAGATGGACCTTGAATTTACAATCAAGTATTACCTCATGTAGAAGTTAGCAATCAGTCATTTCTTTCCACAAGCGGGCTTATATTTATATCATGGTTGACTAATATAATATGGAGTCTGGTGGCAATCCTCCCGAATGTTGACAAATTAATATTTGGATATCATAATTATATATTTATTGAGTATGGCTGATACACTGGTTAACTAAGGTAAATATCGCTGTGTTTGCTACTGAGTGTACAGTAACCTCACGATCCAGAGATCGGACATTGAAGAGAAGAGTCATTATTGATTGATTAACTATAATTAATAGACCAATATTCTATTTTGGTTACGCATACCACTGAGAATGAATCAGATGGTGTGTCTCTGCTGCTATAATATTGTCCATATTACGTGCACAGTTATGCTCAATAGTAAAGATTTAAATCATTGGAAAATTCTCGTCCTTGTGTACGACTCTTTGAAGTCTTTATTTACATATACCTTTTAAAACATTTCCACAATTTCCGTAAAGTAAGTTATAGGTATACATATATGTTATATAGACTATCCTAGAACGTCATATCTATGTTGCATTAACTATATCAGAACTGAAGCTTTAATATTATTATTCTGATTGCAGATTCTACGTATGCGCTCATGTAATGATGACTAATGTTTATTTGCATTCATGGAGAGCTGACACCAAAGTGTTAAATATTTAAAATAAAAATAAGTATTGTATTGTTCATCACAGAACAGGTTCTCTTGCTTCTGCGACAACGTCATGTGCTAAATATTATGACAAATCTATTAATACTGGATTACTAAGGCCTGCATATTTATTGTTTGTTAACCAGATAACAGGTTACGTCCTGTAATGCGCCTTTAACATAATTAAGGCCATGATCCTTCTATGGAATAATGACATGTTGGTGGACGTAATGGGAATTACTAAGGGCCGATCGTCAATCATTCAATCTGGACTATGGATCTGGCGTGTCTTGTGATGCAATTTGACTGTGGAAGATGAAAGCTTTGAGAAAATTGTTGATTGATATGGGGCAAAGAGAGTAGCCTATGTTGTCAAATAGACACGTGTACAATGGTTTAATCCTACGAATGATGGAGCGACTTTAAACGCAGTCATTCCATTGAAAGGTAAGCGACAGTCTTAGAAGACTGTCGCTGATACATAAAACTCATTTCCGTTTTAAAGCGTTGCCATAAAGACTCTGTCATCATGATTTAGAGATGTATATGCAATGAAGCTACACGTTGCCACAACTCCCACACAGTGTACGTGAAGGAAGTGTCGCTACCCATCCATACTGAAGCTTTGTTCGTATGTTAATTAACCCCTCTTGTGTCAACATAACCCATTAATCGTCAGCTTGGCCAAAAAAAGGCCTCTACAGTTGCTTGAGTAATGTCAATATGCAGGCTAAGAGAAGACTATCTTTGAAAATTTACCACTAGAATGACTGGCTTTCCAGTGGTACATATTCAAAAATAGTCTTCTCT
The DNA here is from genome assembly GCA_034401795.1 of Chaetoderma sp. LZ-2023a. Classification (NCBI taxonomy): domain Eukaryota; kingdom Metazoa; phylum Mollusca; class Caudofoveata; order Chaetodermatida; family Chaetodermatidae; genus Chaetoderma; species Chaetoderma sp. LZ-2023a. The sequence goes on along the minus strand of CM067369.1, from coordinate 274,925,713 downwards.
GGTCTGGAAAAGGACACTGACTAATCAACAGTTTAGATTTTCTTGAGCATTAACCCTTTGCTCGTCAAGCGAGCCAAAACCATCTCTTAAAAAACTATTTTTCTAAATTGTAGAGGTACATTTACAGTCTTTTCTTGGCCAACAAATTCTCATCCATAAAGATATTTTTGAAATTTTCTCGAAAAAATCTTTTTGAGTGCCTTTAAGCGCGGTTGAGACAAGATGGGTTAATCAAGCGTGTATGGCATATGCGCGTCCATGTTTTATATTCCTCTGCACCCCTCACTATGATTGTCTAGCAGACGATCCATCCATTCTGCCATACACAGAATTGTATGTTCATCCATCTATCAATCTTTCTATTCATTTACATAATCTTACATCTTTCAGTAAGCTTCTATTTTGGTCCCTTGGCTTATCCGCCTGCCAGACAATCACTTCATCGATCAATGGTTCGAACATCCACCATCCAGCTATCCATTAGCCAGTATACATGTCTGCTTATATGAAAATCATATGCGAGACCGTGCAATGAATGTTGAGACATGTATTTCATCTTTCCATCTTTAAATAGGTGATGGGTTAAAATTAGCTGTTGTGAGGGGTATCATGTATCTATGTGCCATTTGTATGTAGAGATATATTTGCATATATAGTAGAGCACCGAATGCCCCTTTTCCTGGCTTTGACGATATCCGTTCTCCCCTAGATGTATATTTCTCGTGCGAATCGGGTGATGTTTGGTCTCTCTGTTGGAGAAATACTCCATGCGTTGAGATGGTTATCTTGCGTAATACAGTTCTAATATATTAATAGGGGTGTGGAGATAATTTGTCTTATGTGACGTATAATCATTGGTTAACTGGCATGGGTGTAACGAATTACATTAGTTGATTTAAGAGAAATGGATAAATGGACTATTTGGTCTTAGCGGAGGGATATGTAAATAGTGCGCTGGGTTTGGTTTAAACAAAGTTAATTTTTTAGTCTATGTAGGAGCACAATAAGACATGTCTTATAAGCGTGTGTCCCACTTATGTACGCATGTAGTACATTAAATAAATCAAGAGGAATAATAATATTGCCAACTGTCATAACAGTAATAACAACAATAACAATAAAAAGAAGAAGAAGAAGAAGAAGAAGAAGAAGAAGAAGAAGATTTTTCGACACAATCCGTGGGTGGTGTTATAAAGTATTGTAGGTCACTTAAACCGACAAATGTCCTGGCCAGCTGGGCTTGGATAGGTATTCTCTCACCTCTAATTGTCAAGAAGTCAAGACCTAATTTTGCCACTTAAGATGTAATGTAGTGTTACGCTAGATTCGATGATGGGATCTGGGTGACTTCATGCAAACATTCGGGCCATATATCCACGTTTAGATCGAGTGGCGGCTGCAGGTGTGGTGAGGTCCATCTTCTGAGTTGTGAGAAGTCTTGCTATACAACATTGTGTTTGCTGGTGATGGTTATGAGCCGTTTAAAGCCAATTCACATGCGGACATGGCAGCATTATAATTAACAATGAATTGTCGTAATGGAAATTGCTGAATTCAGCCTATCCGTAATATGATCTAGTACTTATTATTTCTGTTTCTCCACAGGTTTTGTAGTCTGGAATAGTCTGTCTTAGTCGGTCATTAAATCAGTGTCATATTAACAATGTTGTTGTGATCATGAATTAAGGGCAGTGCATATATATTAGATGCTATCTTTTTTAGTAGATAAGATATCACATACTATTATATTTTCATATACGAAATGGTCTATGTTCGTAATATATGAATATGCATGTAGTCATATGTAGTGTTGTACATAAATAATATGCATGTAGTCATATGTAGTGTTATACATAAATAATATGCATGTAGTCATATGTAGTGTTATACATAAATAATATGCATGTAGTCATATGTAGTGTTGTACATAAATAATATGCATATAGTCATATGTAGTGTTGTACATAAATAATATGCATGTAGTCATATGTAGTGTTATACATAAATAATATGCATGTAGTCATATGTAGTGTTGTACATAAATAATATGCATATAGTCATATGTAGTGTTGTACATAAATAATATGCATGTAGTCATATGTAGTGGTGTACATAAATAATATCCCTGTAGTCATATGTAGTGTTGTACATAAATAGTATGCATATAGTCATATGTAGTGTTGTACATAAATAATATGCATGTAGTCATATGTAGTGCTGTACATAAATAATATGCCTGTAGTCATATGTAGTGTTGTACATAAATAATATGCCTGTTGTCATATGTAGTGTTGTACATAAATAATATGCCTGTAGTCATATGTAGTGTTGTACATAAATAATATGCCTGTAGTCATATGTAGTGTTGTACATAAATAATATGCCTGTAGTCATATGTGGTGTTGTACATAAATAATATGCATGTAGTCATACGTAGTGTTGTACATAAATAATATGCATATAGTCATATGTAGTGGTGTACATAAATAAACTTTTCAAATCTTATTAATTTGTTTTGTGTGTAATTCTTGTCAGCACGATTCATCCTCAGCAATCCGTTGAAATTAGCCGGTGAGGGGTAACACAAATTACGTATTGAGGACGGTAGTCTGTCCATTAGATTACTCAAATTCTACTATTCCATCTAGTTATTCATTCAGTCACTTGAAATAGAATAAGACCATCGCATGTGATTGCAATAGAGTTCCATTCCTAAAATGTATCTTTAGTAATTCGTTTCAATTCCCACGTTTGGATTTCCTAATTTGTATTCCGGCCATTTTGCTCTAGGACTGCGTGTCCATATAAAGTATTTTCCAATTTGATAATTTACTCCCTCATACATAGATAATCTTATCCAATGTTCGGATGAGCTATCTTTTCAAGGGGACTAACCCTTAATAGCAAACTATATATTCTCTTCTGTATAAGAAACTGCTTCATGCATCCAGTGGATATCTATTGTGCACATGAGGAGCTTCCAGCATTTAAAATCCCTAGTGATTTACTGTAAGGTCTATTCAATCCTTATTGCCTAATCTAAAGACATAGGTTAGCATAAATCCAAGAAAATTTTAAAACAAGCTTATCTTAAGCTACCATAATCGATTTAATGATAATGATGCTGCTGAACAAAAATATTTGTTAAATACACATCAGTTGTAAACGATGTTCTTGAGTCACTGGCTAGTTGGAAGTTTGACCAATTGTCTTAAACATCCCACATCTGGCCTATAGAGGCAGGCTGCTCTTATACTTACCTAATCCTTGCAGATAGTGCTGTAAAGTCAATCGTACACCCAGCAATAGCATCAGGATTCACTCTTTTAGGGCTTTTCAAATGTAGTCCTACAAAAAACTACACATATTTAGGAACAATGCAGCACACTGGTTACACAAACACCAAAATAGTACCACATCTCACTAGTCAATCGTTGCACAGGCCACTAGTCACTAGGCATAATTTAGTGTCAATCGCTTAGCAGGCAAGCACCTAACTGGGTAAGCGCCATCAGATAATGTTACTCTGATCAAATCATAATAACCACCTTGAACTACCACGCTCCTGACATGGAGTTCTATAGAACAAACATTCAGAATGCAGAATTATATTTTCCTTCACAAAATGGGCTTAGAACACAACTGTTTAACTAATGATACCAAATTTTCATAAAAAAGCGAAAGGCTTTAAATTTTTTCATCTTGTTATAATATACGTTTATGTTCAATGTTAGATGTTTCTTTCAAGAATATTAATCTTTTAATTTAAAATGTTAATCTATCTTGTAAGAATGCTGAATGCTTAAAATATGCAATGGCTATTGTTTTTACTAATATGTGTGACATGGGTCTATAACATTTTCTAAATATATATATATATATATATACTATTTTAAATATAAATTAATATTATATAACATAGTTGTAAAATATAATGTTCATCAATGCACCAGGGGAAATATTCAAGCTCCGCAATATGGATTAATAAACACATCTGTTAACAAAATCACTAGTTTTCTATGCACAGGCGACTCCAAAATCACATTATTTGAGCATAATTCCATGTCAGCACACCATATACACTGAATGCTTTCATGAATTGCAACCTGGTGGCAATCCGATTGATAAAACTCCCATTCAATTTATGTACTATATGATTCTCGGTTCACTCTATGCCTTTGATGGTTGTTTCAGTGTGATATCTCTGGCTGTGCACCTGGAGAAGCTCTATGTGAATTGAACTGTAGAAGGTGCACTCAATCCTGAAATTGCCCCGCCATACAAGAACATGGGTGAGAGATGATATACATCCCTATAAAGATCGAACCCTAACATATATAGTTTCATCATAAGAAATAGACATAATATCAGCAAACGATGCATGTTTAGCTGCCTGACTGAGAAAATGCAGCAGGTTGGCTTTCTTTTATGCATGCCAGTGCCAAAGTCAAAATCTCAGCTAAAAGTACAATACAAAAGATAATATGGCTGTAATGGATGTATTCAACCACGAAATTGGAAAAACCCCACTAGAATGGAGCAGGTGTGCTTTCCCAGTAATATCGTTACATAATCTCTACATTTCTCGAGAACACCATGAATGAGCGTGAATGTCCCAATAGGCGGAATTTCAGCTGAACTATTTTTTTCTCTCACATAGAACTACTGAGTCTATGCCAGGGGAACAGTTATTACGTCATGATTTGAAGATTTTCTCAGCTAGGTTTATCTCATTACCTATCACGTGTGTGTAAAACTGAGCTTATTTAGTTGAAACATGATTACAATACCATTATATTTTCTTGACTAAATGGTGAGACATCCTTAACATTTTCACAATGGCCTCTGCAGTGGTCGTGAGGAATATGTTTGTGCAGGCCAAGAGAAGACTAATTTCTAATTTACTGCCACGAGCCAGTTATTGGAGTGGTACATTCTCACAAACATTTTTCTCTTGGCCTGCAAATGGGAATCCAATGAGCAAAGTCGGGCGACCGAATGATAGCATATCTTGCAGGGAAAATATGAACAGGCTGATATTCCTATCTCAACTACCTTCTACATTGACATCTTAACCTTCCGGCAGGATACGTTATTATCTCATTCCACACCAACCATGCATGATGCTTATTTCGAAAGTTATTTGATATAAAGTCGTTGCTGTCTTTAGAAAATTGCTTTCTGTAAATTCGTGCTATCAGTTTACTTCACTGAGACATGAATGTGCTTCCAATTTTCCAAACATTACATGGCATCCAATCCAGAGTGAACCCATTTCAAGCAAGATGGATTCCACATGTAACTTTCTTGTTTGATCAATAGCCAGAAATTGCAGAACCACCTCGGCTCATTTCCTGCAGTTTTTGTTATGACATCATGTTGACACATATGTAGAAGCGGTGCAAGTAGAGGCGAATACATTGATTGGTATGGACAGCTTAATTGGTCTATAGAAGATGCGACAAGCGATCTAATGGTTACTAAAGAATTTACTCAACTTTAGAAAGCTTGTACCCTAACAAATATTCGTATCATGATCATATTATCAATGTTTGCATGTGAAATTAGATGATGTTTCAAGATGTTGGGGTGTGTGTATTTGATTGATTACATGTCTTAGTTAAGAATACGAAAACTGATATCACATTCCAGCCTATATACACTTCTCACAGAGAACACTCAGTGGCATCAGGAGTGCCCAACTTCATGATACAGACGGTGTGTAGTCCCACTTCCATTTCATTATTGCCATAAACATGTTGCAAAACTCTTTAATCTTAGTGTACCATCGTGTGGTCATAACATATTTTATTAATCATATGAATGCTGCAATTCAACATCAGACACAACTTTAAGTCGGCAAATGTGCAATTTAAGATAGTCTTCTTAAAAAGATATGTTACAGATGCCTGATGTCGAATTTATCTAACACACTGGTTAACTTGTGTTAACTAAATATTTGAATAAATACTCATTTTAGATTATATTTGTCAGTAGCCGTGTAGATACTTGCTGTTCGATTAAAGGAGTACATCTAATGCTGACATTCTGTCCCCGGTCAGTAAGTCATAATGGACCTTTCCCAGTTGTCAACCCATCATATAACGTCATAATCAACTATGTGTGACGTGCGGGATGACGTAATGATCAATGACACCATGAATGGCGTAGATAAGTGCTTCGCGAATGCATAGTTGAAGAGGGGCTAAGCGCTGTTGTAGGAATTTTATGTATTTACTATTTAATAAGTGGTCTGTTGAACATATTGAGACTAATATGACTGGGTATTTGTTGCTGTCAAATAAATTTCAAAATATCCAACAGCTTATCTGTATAGTTTTCTGGAAATTGATAGTCAGAGAGTTCAGGGATCAATCGATCCCAACGCGACCGACGTGTGGGTGGAGCTTAACTAGAGATGAGTGGGCATAGCTAAAACTGGAAAGTTCATTATCGTCACATTCCAAATAGGCATCACGTTAAATTCGGCTACATGTACCTACTATGCATGTATAATTATTAATTACCTATTATATAGTATAATTTAACAGCGATACTGTGATTGATGACAGAATCATATTCAATACTGACAATTACAAAACAGTTCATTGATGGCAAAGAGGAATACTCTTGAGACAAAATAGTGTAAGGAATCTCATGGACACAAGTAAATGTACCATCTGGTGTCGTGGTGGTATTCTCTGCACATAGTTCTTCGTTATCCCAGATCGTAATTTCCTGCCAACATATTCGATACAGAAGCGGCTTCCGTGACCAGAAAGCTGATGGAATGCGACTGAAGAAAGTAGAATTCATTTATGCACACAATGAATCGCTACACAAACGATGTCTGTTGTTTATTCACTATGTTATTAAGGACACACTGTCACATGGAGACCCGAAAGATTGAAAATTAAATACGGAATGTGAAGTTGGATCTAATAAATGTTTAATAATTGGAAATTCGTTAATGAAGACCAATGTCTCATCACACATATTATCTTGGACATTGTTTTTAGTCTATTTAGAAATGCATACAAAATGCCCCATTATCGAGTACAGTGGCTCATTATATACTTTGAGAGCTAATCATTTCAGAGCTTATTTTTATAAAGGTTCTAATTTATAGTTTTGCTTTCCTAGATAGTGTGTATGGCGAGAATTCATATTCTATTGCTTGTATAACTAACTACGATGCACATTATATGTGCTTATGTCAATCATGCCCATTTAATGAGGAATGGAGCTGTCCGATATGTTATTCACGTACATGACGTCATGATAGATTACCTCACATATAGTCTGACATCATAGTGATATTTTATAACCCCGTCACAATGCTCGAAATGTCTGTCACGTGTACGCATAGTTTATCTCTGATAAATTTACAAATTAAAACCATTCAGTTGGATATTTCGAAACTAATTTGTTTAAAAATACCTTAAAAATCGGATTGTGTTCATTCAGGGTTCAATGTATATACTTTGATTCCAACACATGTACAAAGTGGGCGGAGCTTAGATAGAAATAGGTGGGGCATATATAGTAATCTTTGAATTTGTGCCTGCAATATCGCGAGATACACCACAATCTATAGTAACAAGCTATGGGACAACATAGACAAGCTGACAAGCAAAATATCCTAATTTCAATGATAATTTATGTATTTAAATTAGGATATCAGGACTTTGGCTCACACAGACAAATGATGTAAATGCTGACGAAATGGACTGAGTGGTTGTTCATATGGCTCAACACATTGCATAAGTGTGCATCCTATTAACCCTTTGACGACGAAGCCGGCCAAACCCGACCTCAGTAGCGGTCTTGAGAAATGCCAATTTGCAGGCCAAGCGAGTCCTCTCGTAGCCTACAAATGGACATTCAATTAGTAAATATTTTAATTTTTTAAACACATTTAGGGACTAATGGGTTAAACTTAGACATTGGAACCAGACGTGTGCATGTGGTTATGCAATAGCTACTGGAATATGTAATCAACCTGTGTCTGATAGCAAGGTAAGAAGGATTCATGGTCAATGTTAGCACCATATGGGAAATGAGAGATGGAATCATACATATTGTACTGTGGTATGAGATATTAACATCACTTATATTAGTCAGTGCATATAATTTATTGAAATAGTTATCATGAGTTTTTGGTATGACAAGTGTGTGTATTGTACACAACGACAATAATGACCACGTGTGGGTATGGGGTGAGACAGCAACAGAACCTGGACATGGGTAGAGAGAACGGGATACATGTATGTGTGATTCGCATGCGAGTGTGCGCGCGTGAGTGTGTGCGTGCGCATCAGTGTTTGTGTGTGAGTATGCATATGTGTGTGCAGGCACATATATAAAGGACACCATTCAGCTAAAATGATTGCGGTCTTCTTGCATGTATCTTGTATACGGTTTGTGAATTATATTCATTCTGTTGCTTGATTCATATTGAAAGTATCGTTTAGATGCAGGTGTATTTGGTCTAACGGTGCATCGATATATGAGGGCATACTGACAATCTATATCGTCATGGCCAGTTCGAACTAATTCCAGGGTTGATTGAAAACCAAAGAATCATTAAATTAAAGGCACGCTGATATGGTAATCCAGCTCTCGATACTAACACATAACAGGATCTAATCATTAAAAATGAAACACGTTATGATTGCGTCAAGTCAAAATGAAATACGGCTTGATCATTAAGAGTTATTGTTGATTATATTAACATGCTGAGAAATCAGATTAGTTCATATGCGGTCAAATATGATATTACCTGATCAGGCCTTTGAAAGTTAGGTCGCGTTATTTGCAGATTTCTGATACACAGATGACAGATCATATCCTCCAATATATCTTTAACTTGATTAAGGGTTGGCTCGTTCTATAGCTTAATGACACGCTGGTGGAAGTAACGGGCATTCATAACGAGTGAGCGAGAACCATTCAAGTTCCATTATGGATGCTCTGTATCTGGTAGTCTAATCTTGCTATGGAAGGTGAAAGCTTTGAAATAATTTCCTAAATGGTGATTGATATAGGGTTAAGAGAGCAGCTGACTTGAGCAAATGGACAAGTGGACAATGCTTTCAGCCTATGAATGATGGAACGAGTTTAAACGCAACCATTCCAGTGAAAAGATACTGGATCGGAAGAATGGCACTGTGCTCATGCAGCGATCTCATCTCCGTTTTCAAAGCGTTGCCCGGATACTGATATGAGAACCCTGTCATTCTGATCGGGAGATTTATTGGAAAAGAAGATTTTACACTGTAGCTACATCCAGCGTGCGCGTGATGTATATGTGGGCATGTATATGTACTCAACAAATATCTCTTCACCTTTTGCTTCGTTCACTTAACTACCTGTACATTCATTCAATTGGGCATGGTGTATTGTGTGTATTACCCTACATCTCCATGTCCATGTACATTTATCGATTCTTGTATCCATCCATCTGGGTATATGCTCATTCCTCTATCCAACCTTATGTTCTGTCAGTTAGCCTTACATGTGTACGCTCTCCCTCTGTCTCCTCGGCTTACTGGGATGATACTAGCCAACGTGTCATTGATCTACACGTTACCTACTAAACCACCCAACCACCGTAAACCTATGTTTCTGCTTTCCAGGAGACTATCTTTTATTGAATTTAAGACTACATTTTTTGTATTATGCGTAAACATCGAACTCATTTCCTCTATTACAATATAGCATCCACAGACGGTCAGACTTCAGGTAGCATTGAGATTTCCTTATGATTTACCGATTCTTAAATACGATGAATGTGCGAGTCATAATCTCTAGGAGCATAATTGTGGCATATATTTAAACACCTATTTAAAACACATTTTGGGGCCACCATATCTAAGAGCACCAAAAAGAGTTTACCGCACACGAATATTGTTGCAATGCACATGAGAAGCTGTAGTAAATGGCTTTAAATCCAGTGTTTCCTTGTTCGTTTTCATAGATATGGTGCCGAATGTTACCAGTCGGGTTGAAGATCGCAATCTCCTAGCCCGCAAATGTTTTATCGCTAATATATGCATTTGTACCTGGAGTTGAATATTACCTGTGCCCTTTGTATCCCAATGTCCAATGATGATATATGATTAGTATCTTATTTGGCCAATATATTACAATGGTTCCATTGTGGCCCCAAACAGATGGTGACCCCAGACAACATGCTATTTCTTCATACAGATCATATCTGTTTAGCAGATATGTACTAGGATACGACGACAGAGCGAAGTGTTACTGCTACTATGTGATTATAGTAGATTAATATGACTCTCCTTTCACCATTCCAGTTCATGTGTCATCTTTTTATTTCACATACATACATCTTTGACTATGATCTAATAATTGCACTCGCATGTTGCTGCCTCGCATTCTTAGTATCTTTAAAGTGTAGTTATATTCCATTCCTCCAACTCCGCCGAATACCCTCTACTTATGCTGTTAAATTGTCAGGAGATCTGGTGCATCATACCTTGTCAACTGCTGCACCTGGTGGCATGTTTGTTTACTTAAGGATGTATGAAGACCATTATGGCCAATATATCTCAGTTGAAAATGCACACACTGAGGACTAAAATCTGATTATTCAGCTGCATATAATTGCAGTAGCACATGTTCCCCAATGTGCCATGAAAAAATGATAAAGCTGATAAATGCCAGATAAGTCACTCCCTTAGAGGCCTCCATAATCACATTATCTGAGTATAATTTCCGACCAGCATACCAGAAAAAGCTTCGTGTCCGGTGGAGTGAAAGAAATACAATTAGGAAACTCTGATACAATTTGTATACCCTCTACCTCTCAATTCATTGACCGCAATTGAGATATTTATAGAAGATGGGAATCATGACATTGCGAATCCCTACGTTTGAACATAAGAGGTTTTCACCAAGCGCTGTAATTTTCATGTTTCACGGAAAACCTGCCAGCATTTCAGTTAGACATAAATGAGTGACAGATACTTGTGGAATTACATCATGGTAGCTTCTAGCATCCTAAAATCAAAGGGAATTCATCAATGAGATTGTAAATTTCTGACACGCGGAAGTGTATAATTCCTACATTTCTCGATGCTAATTATGCATAGAAAACATGAGGATGAAGGCCTTTAGGCGAACACATTTTCAGTTGAACTTGTAATCTTCTCATTGTTTTAAATATAGTGTATCTTATACCGAGAGAATGCAAATTGTGTCAGTTCCTAGCACACACGCTAGAATAAGGATCCCCCGGAAATGGTTGGTCGTAGGCACTGGTTGAACGTACGCGGGTAGACATCGGCGACTGAAAAAATTAATTGTCATTTGGTTCACTAAATCTACATGGATTCAACTATCTAAGACCTAAAAAGATAAACATATGCTCTCAAACCTATACTTGGCAAATAGCTAATCAAATACTAATGAAAAAATATGTGCAAGTTGTTCAAGAAGATATACAAATACCTAGTTACCTTCTTGCATAAATGCATACACTGCCACTAACCGTGATCCCTTTATTGTACCATCACCATGTCTGCAAGCACAACCAACACAAGCACCCCACGGCAGTTACAACCACAACCACAACCACCAGCACCACTACTACAACGATTACCAACAACAACCAATACTGCGGCTGCTATTTGTACGCCTGTTACTGCTACACCATTCACAATAGTACTGATAGATACAACTGTTGTTTCTGCAGCAGCAACAACGCCAACAATATACACTCTGTGAGATGCAGTAAATATATCACCCACACACATTGTTTTGGTCTTGTAGCAATGCATTTACGCAGAGCCTTACAACACATGCCATTTCCCTCCGGAACCTTTAGAGACAACGACGACGACAACGACGACAACGACGACGTCCACCATCACCGCCGTCGCCGCGGCCGCCACCACCACCGCCGCCGCCACCACCACCACTCCTGCCACCACACACCATCACCACCACCACCACCACCACCACCACCACCACCACGACCACCATGCCTCCACCATCACTACCACCACCCCCACTCCCACCACCACCAACACTAGCACCACCACCATTACCAGAGTTTCAATATGGACATGTGTCATTTAGCTGGCATTGATTTCAGTAAACATTTTAATGACAATCTCACATGGCACACGATGTGATATTCGAACAGTTGGATCTATATGCAATACATTTTCCTGCAGGATTATGCTTCTCACTTCAAACATTACATGACATCCTCTGAAAATTGAAAATCTCCAAAACAAGATCGATTCCAAATATAACTTTCTTGTTTGATCAATGCCAACAAAGTGCAGACCTGCCTCGGCTCATTTCCTTCACTTGTGTCGTTACTTCATTTTGACACTTATCTAACGGCGCTGCAGCGAGAAATCCAATACACTGATTGGTGTGGGCCATGTTATCAGACTATATTAGGATGCGACACACGAGGGTTGTAGATGGAAGTGGCGGTTTAATGGCTACTAGAAAATTTAATAAACTTTAGAGAGCTTAGTTGTCTCTACGTGTGTGGCAACTCCAGATTTCCGTCGCGTGATGCATTCAGGCTTCCAGTACTTTTGGAATCTGGCGGTGTGAGAATTAACAGCAACGATGGCGGAATATAGAAATATGAGTCTAACGTGCACTTCCTTACTCGTATTCTGCTAATAATACCTATGTTTGCATGTGAGGTTAGATTATTTGGTGTCTGAAGACATGGGGTTATGTAGTTGATCATATTCCCTACCACATCCCTCCCATTAGGAAAAGGCATTCAGGACTTGTGGATGCGGATATTCTGTAGGCCGAAGTCCTTGTTATTACTGCATAATCCTCTTTCAAATCACAAAATCACACGATGAGTATCCATCGCTCCAGGTACAGTCAACTCAATAGGTTGATGACTAGTTTAGGGATATCGCGATCTCGGCTGACAAACCTGCAAAATGAGTTTTATGTTAGCCACAGAAGCGTGTGGATCATTGCAACAGACCCATTTGAAGATTTGAGGAAAGTAGGAGGTCAGATATTAGCAGATATCAAGCTGAGAGTACAAAGAAACGTGTGCAGTCTTCAGTCGGCGAAGAAACCACGCCTATGTGATGTAACCTGTGCATCACTGATGATGTACAACTGTGCCAAATAAGCAGACAGATATGCAGTTTTAGATAAGCTTTAAACATGTCACCACAAAGACATTCATGCTAGCGCTCCACATTCATGGCCGGAGAACATCGCAAATAACGCGTTAAACACAACACTATGCGCAGTCTGGTCAAAAAATTATCAATGTTTGGCCGTATTCTTTGAATGCCAGCGGGAGCCTCTGCACAGAATTCGTATATGTATAATGGTATGCACACCACCTATAATGCTAATAAAAGATACCGCTGTATAGGTCTGTTAATTCTTCTATGCACCGACCTAAAGGGGCGGGTGTCCTAAGGACCCGGGGTGGGAGGGTGGCTAAGGCTCAGCCTGAAAACAAGAAAGCGTAGTCAATGGAGAAGAACTGAATGCAGCTGCAGGGTGGTGAAAAAATACTCCAGGCGCATAGCACAGTGCATCATCATCATCTTGCTTATACAATCAAAAGTTGATACTTTTCAGAGTAACGTTGGAGCACAGTAATGAGACATGATTTAATGAATAATTCGAGTTTAGTCATCAAACTTATGACGTAATGTGTGCAGGCTGACGTCATAATCTATTAGGTCATGAATAGCGTTAGACAAGTTCGTCACGCCCGCTTAAATGATGACGGACTATTTAATAAACATAGGAAGCAACAACACCAAGTCAAATTAGTTTCAAAATATTCAACACCGTACCTGTATAGTTTTCTGGAAATTGATAGTCATGGAGTTCAGGGATCGATAGATCCAAACACGTACGAAGTGTGGGTGGAGCTTAGATGAAGATGGGCGTGGCATAGCTTAAACTGGATTCATCCATTGTTTTTTATTAAATCTTTACGTTAGGATTCTATGCGTCCATCTCCAATTCGATTCAAGGCACTTTAATTCAATTCAAATCAGTTCAATTTTATTTAGAACAATACTTTAACAAAGTAAAGTTCGCTGTTGCAAACTAATCTTCCAATAGTTATATGTTGTTGTTGACAATCACAATTGATAAACATATAATTGCTATGTTTTGAATGTTATGGCTTAGAAATTTCCGTGGTATCGCGTCAGACATAGAAGTAGCATACCTCAGGCAGACGATACTAAATGCCCGAATCTAAATCTTTTAGCCTGATATAATATTCTGAATAATATGGAGAATTTTAATGTTTCAACTGTGGTGTGTACTTTCCTACAGTCGTTATCACGGGAATTGATTAAAGCGCCTAGATAGGAGGCGTGCCTATGCGTTCCACGCTTAGATAATGGATATTTCCGGTTTTAGCTATGCCCCGCCCATCTCTAGCTAAGCGCCACCCACACCTCGCTCGTGTTTGGATCGATCGATCTCTGAACACCCTGACTATCAATTTCCAAAAACATACACAGGTAAGCTGTTGAATATTTTGAAGCTAATTTGACTGGGTGCTGTTGCTGCCTAAGGCAGCAACAGCGCCAAGTCAAATTAGTTTCAAAACATTCAACAGCATGTTTATTAAAAAGCAAAGAATTACAAAGACATGCAATTCATACAACGCGTCGGAATCCTTGAGATTTGATGACTGTCTATATTGAACCCTTTGTGACGTAATGATTGTGACGTCATCATACACGCGCTGAGCTGATTATGACGTCATACGAGGTCCGATGATGGATGGATGGGTAAGGGCCTACTCTGGAATGGTGAATTGATAAAGAACCGCGACATCCTGCATTATGAACATTACTGTGCTATAATGGATACGATAACAATGATTAGTACTCATTTATTAATTGACACAAAATAAATATCTTAGTTATTTCATGACGATAATTGCTATTAATAATATGGACGGCACACACTCAAGTGAAGTCAAACTGATCATCGTAATGCATATACCGTGTATAAATGTTAAGTTATATAAAGGTTAATCGCATGTGAACACAAAGTAAATATCCTTTCTACTCACATGTGTATATATCGTGATATGCAAAAAACTGCCTACATGATAAATGTCTGCATACGAATGGAATATAATAGATCACATGCTGCTTTCGTTTCGCTTTTAGAACAGGATAATTCATCTACCATGGACTTTCCTTCTATCACCCAGTCTCCCGGTCTCCGCTGGCAGGGCATATGTTTACAATTAAGCTACCGTAACATGGTTATCGCCGCATGGCTTAACAAACAGACACCAGAATAAGCACCAGTGTCGCATGGACGTCCTACACCAATATGCCGTGTAATAATATGATTGATCACAAAAGCAAGCTGGTATTGCATAACCTCCATTAAACCATCACGCATCATGTGCGCTGATTCCCAGTATGTACGTCGTTAGCAATGTTTCATTACCGCGCCGTTGCATAGCATCAATGACGCATTAATTATGATTGTAATTTTATATTATTACAGTTAAAAGCGTGTAAGATTAAATATAGCTGGTAATTTTACTGACAAGATCCGGAAACAAAGGCTCAATTAAAATAATTGAAAATTTGAAAAGAGTAGATATTGTGTTTCTCACTATCAATAGCAAAGTGCAATAAGAACAATTAGCGAATGGAGACACGTTTTTGTCTCATTTTTTGAATTTCAGATTATCTAATTTTTTAGAGGGGAAAACATATGAAATCCAATGCCTGTGCCAAACAAAATATGAGCCAAATCGGGTCGACAATTTGACAGATAGTCATAGACCCGGAACATGATTCGATCCAGATTCGGGGTTTTAATCGGAATTGTGGTTAGACTTAACGTGTGGAAATCCAAGTTTGTAGTTGCTTTTGTTACGATTTGAGCTATATTGGATCAGACAGTAGCAAAATACCCAGTAGCCGCCTCACAAATGCTATTGAAACAGGGTGAAGGTACACGAAATGAATTTATTTAGTAATAGCTCAGAGAAACGCTTTTTGAAAATGTGTTTTAGAAATGTCATGGATACCCGTGCGCGTATGATGTGATGCCATGAGATTATGCCGTTAACGCATACTTCGTTTTAGCGTATTCTTCCATGATTTGCTGCCAAACATCTACATACAGAAGAGTATTCCGTGTCTAGTAATGGAAGGAGTCTCAAAGGTATAAAATAAGAATTCATTTACGTGCAAAAGGATTTCGAGTTAACCTAGTTCGTGGATAGTATATTCTTGTATTGTTGGCATATGAATCGGTGAAGATGGGAGATTAATGGGATCCATTTCTGGCTAGGCCCCGCCCTTTTCTTGTTAAGCTCCATCCACCTTCTTCACGAGTTTGAAAGGATTTTAACACGTCGAACCCTGACTTTTCAGAATCTCAATTGCGACTTAACAAGACAGCGTATAGCAACACCATCTCTCAGTTAAATTAGTTTCATCTTTATTCTACAGAATGTTTATTAAATAGGTAATTGGCTAAAGATGGACCCACGTGACTTGATTGTGACGTCAGCTAACAAATCATGTAATTTTAGTATGACATCAAATCCTTCTACTAGAACACCAACGGCAAAGGTGGATATAAGACACTGATTTTAAAATTTTAAAATAACTGATATGAGGCAACGTTCTCATCACAATGGTTATCTTATATATATTTTATTTCAGCACAATTCAGCATGTCAATGAATCATATGATATTACCTCTGAAGGATGTGAGGGAGGATGGAAAGATGGACGGGAGAGTGGGGGCCAGAGAAACAGACGTGGATGACGCATGAGCCGCGTGTGTTGTGGTGGGTGGGTGTTGGGGATGGTGTGTAAAAGAGCCTTCACCCCGTTAAGCAGATGGACCGCATTTGCTGATTGATCTCTGATAATCGTATATTCAATGGCTTTTAATCTGATTTCACTTCGTGCTTGAGATCGTATTAAGCCTGTCAGCGCACGCCTTTCAGCTTGTCACCCACATTTCATGATGTCTCCGGAAATTTAATAAAGCTTGACGAGGGCATTGAGATGAGGGCCCTTCACCGAGACATTTACATAGATGTAGAATAGGAAATGACACTCAAGCAGACGCAGTCTTTCCCTTTTAGAATTCCATTAACAAAATGTGTTACTTTAGTTTAGATGAATGAGAAACTAGCGTCGTATGCTCTTTGAATCCCCCTTCGAGTAGCACCTCTCTCCTCGGGTCTTCTTTTAACAATTTGATCTACATAAATGAAATTCTATTTTAAAATATGAATTGCCATCCTGCATGAAAAATAGGGATAGTGGCTATACCATACCTACATTGTGCGTGTGTTGGAATCGATGTATATGTTCAAACCTGAATTCTCGGAAATTAAATTTTAAAAAGATACAGATTGTAGTAAGCTGTTGAGAATAATTTGAAACTAATATGAATGAGTGTTGTTGCTGCACATGACAGCATGTGCTCTCAGTAAAAGTAGTTCAAAATATGCATCATAATGCTTATTAAAATACATAAATGCCGTCCGGCGTTACGACACTAGTATCTGACCTTTGTCTTTTCGTGACGTTATGCATCATTTTGATTGTGACATCATCTAAATAGGAATGTATTGGACAATGACGTCAGATATTTTAGTGATAGACCGCGCCCCTCTATTACATCCACCAATCATACACTGTTATATGAGTGAATAGATTTCACAATGCAAAGTGACGATACATGCACTGCAGCTATACACTATATATGGATATGGATATATATAAGTGTCATTATTTAGCAATATCATTGATCACTCATAGACAATATAATAATATTGGTCAAGTTTCTTGACGCGTAACCCTTTAATATTCATGCCAGCCAAAAACGGCTTCTGCAATGGTCTTGTGAAATGTCCATTTACAGACCAAGGGAGGACAATTTTTTTTAATTTATAGCTGAAATAACTGGCTCTATAACCAAGCCAGCCATTCCGTTGGTAATTTTCAAAAATGGTCCATTTGTCTGCAAATGGACATTTTCTATCAGAAAATTGAAATTTGCTTGAATAAATTTGAGGGTTAAAGGGTTAAATACGCCAATATCATTCACACTGCAATTTAATTATTGACCAATCCTTGATTGTCTAATTTCATTGATCAGTTTTAGATAACGCAATATCATTATCCATTGCTAACCATTGCGGTGTCAGTGAAACCGTCAATCAGCACAACTTAACTACCCACTCTTAAGTTGTACAGAGTCATTGATGATGATACTAATGGTCTGTATTCTGCAGCTGCAGTAGGACAAATATCTTGCAGCTGTAATCAGTTGCTCTTCTTCGGCCACAGTTTCTTGTCATCAGCCAGAGTAGCTCTCGCAGGTACTGATTATCTTCACAGTTTCTAGTCTGGAATCTTTTCATTTATCAAGTTCATGTAGTAGCATCCTATGCAAGCTGTGTAGGTGGTGTGGCAGCGTACAACGAATTCCAACTGTACATGCGCGTCGTGTGGCAACAGCTGTGCATAACCCTAAACATGTTTGTGTCTATCATCTGTGGCTGTAATGGCCTCTGCCAACGACGGTCTACCAGTCGTTCACTGGTCCGGAGAAGATGTCATGGCTTGCACCGATTAGTTTTGCGCTATCTTTGCTCTTTGCACACTTTGACCCATGACGTGTCGCCGTATCTTCCTTTATTCGGACAACTGTGTAACAAGTATGACTGCATTGTTGGGTTTGGATCTGTTATTATGCGTGGTAACACTTTATACATTACTGGCAGATGTTTCAATACATTTCAACGCTCTGCATTGAGCCCCATTTGGATTTTGAGTTGATGTAGATGGCTGTTATTTGTCCATCCAATGTCTTTGTGAAGTGGTGTTACTAACGAGCCTAACAAGGTCCTAGATGACTTTACATTTACCGCTTTAGCTGGCATGGTGGTTATACGGCAGGCAAATGCGGTTCATTCGAAGGCGGGTTACCGCTTGATTGTGGTAAACGTTGAGGTCTGTGATACCATATGCGTTAGAGTCTTGAAATAGTGGCGTTACATACAACACAATTAATTTGGCTAACACACAACTGTTTGTGCGCTTTGTCCATATCCTTCGGTGACAACATGGGTGTTTGAAGACTGAATGTACCAAAAAGACAATGTACACTCCTGAATGCTGAGGCTGCGCGTCTGCTCTGTTGTGTTTGCGCATAGCATGTGACCAATACATACGCTAAGTCCGGGGCTCTATCCTACATCCATCTCCGCCTTGCATAGTCCACTAAAATATTGATCAGGTAGTGGAACAGTACTGGCTGAGCTCCGTTCCTCATGGACATTCCGAATCAGGGACGGGAATTCTTAGGCTGTTAGCAGTTGCGCCATACCTATTAACAACACGACAATTAATGATGGCTACATTTCCCAGGAGCATGACCAGACAAATCATTATAAAACGATCACTCATGCATCCAACGTGTGCGGTATGGTCCAAAAGCATCGGTCCAAATGCAGGCCATGGCATGTGGCATGGGAATGGGAATCAGTTTGCGGCCAGTCTGAAACGGCTGCTCAGAGTAAGTAGGTACTTTTCTTTCTTGGGATATAATCAAAGCAATGTTAATGTCATAGTATTCGCAAACACTTCCTAATGTGTTTTCTTTTTATGTTGCGGCCAGACCAGAGATCGCAAATCCATACGGAGATTACAATAACTGAAGAAGCCGAATACAGTTTATTTGCCACTATATGATGTTGTCAGCTCGAACACCTTGATGACGCTGGGTTTCCCAACGTATCCAGATATGTTAGTACATATAAAGATGGCCGCCATGAGAGTGTAATCTTCGCCTTTAGAGTCATTGGGCATTGGTAAACTGCGGCATTATCATTCGTCATAGCTAAATGGTGCACTGATATTCAGAGTAATACATTTGATGATATATATTTTAAAACACGTTCCATCTTATATAGTATTACTATTATCTAGAGCTTCTCAGTAAATCACACCTGCACGCGCCTTTAATTCAATAATTATTGCTCGATTTATTCGTTAAAGTTTATTTTATAGTTTTAATGTATTCAGTAGAAGCATCGGAAAAGAAATGAGGATGACACAATAATGATTATAAATATTTCCGACGTCATTCTAGTCAACGAAGCTTGATCAGACTAGCCAACCATGTTGTTTGCGCATTCTCTAAACAGCTCAATAAAACAGTATTACCCTGGCATAATCAATGCTGTGCCAGGGCTCCTCTACCGATATAGCCTCCAACACAATTTAGGAGAGCGGGGGGGGGGGGGGGTGGGCAGACATTACAAGCCAATTGTTGGCGTTCTTTATTGTTTTTACTTTTCGAGTTTTGACAGAATTCTTGGCGGTGTCACATCTTTAAGATATTAATCTACTGGATCACCCATAGGATCAGTAGTTTTCAAATAGTCCTCATGGACTGTGGACAGGCAAACCAAGAAACACGGAACGAAGAAGTACAAAGGCACACAAACAAACAAGCAAACTCACAAACAAACACGCAACCTCTCCCGCCCCCCCCCCCCCCCCCGCAGGATGACGAGTGTAATCATGAGTATCGAGCGGATACTATCGCTACTTTACGGATCAAGGTCTGTGTTCCCGAAAAGGTTGTTGCTCATCTTTGTAACGACATCATTGACCATGTTCAACACGACCTTACAGAGTATGTCTGCAACGGGTAGAGACAGGTACTGGCTGTGCACATACACCCAGGTCTATCATACAGCTTGTATATTGACACAGATAATAAATATGTAACACATCGGCCCTGATTAGGGTTTTTTAAACTTAAAGATAACGTTTGAACGCTATGACTAATACATATATATATGTATATATATTACATCAGCTAGACGTATACGTAACGCCATGGCTGGTTGACTAAAACGTGAGGAGCTTTTCAACTAAATCGTTTTACATGTTGGCTTAGGGACCGGTTTATAATCAGGTGTTTACTGCCTAGGTTATTCATTGTGGATTTGAACAAGTTTTTGAACCTATTTCCTCCTCAATTTCAATAGCTTTCACTTCAAGTTTATAACGCTCGAAGCATGATGAACGTTTTGCAAGCAATGTGACTGAATATAATTGCTTCGTGAAACGACAACTTCTGTCCGTCACGTTGTTTTCAAAAAGATCAGCATAGGTAAATGCGTAATCCATATCGCTTGCCTCGTTAGATACGGCCTAAGAAACACACGAAGTGGTGCTGTTTTAGATCAGAGGGCGTGCTTGGCATAGCGTTTCGTATACATGTAGCTATAGTATTATTCTTATATGTATTTGCCAAATTTACTGATAGACTGATTCTCGTAATAGCGTTGCCGTTACATATGAGTAAGCTAGCCGTTACTGCTCAGTGTTTGATCGTTCAATAGCGAGATTGGTTCAAGAAAATATCTATTCTCTAAGAGAAAATGTCCAATATCAGACCAAGAGAAGACTAATTTTGAAAATACACCACTTGAATGACTGGCTCTGTTACCGAGTTTTCTCTTGGTCGGCAAATGGACATTTCTCAAGACCACTGTAGAAGCTGGTTTTGGCCATGAAAGGGTTAATATTGTGAGTTAACTGTTTAGATAATGTGTTCCACGTGCGTAAGCAAAAAACACATATGCGCACTAATTTTCAAGATGGCCGTCTGTTTATAAGTAAAACATATATCTATTAGTTAGTGTGATTGTTATGAGCTTATCACGTGCTAGAATAATCAATTAGCGATTCGTAATCCGTTGTTTGTTATCAAAAATAAAAAAAATAAAACACTAAATTATAATCGAAATGCTATTGATGATTTGTAAAACTAATTTAATTGAAGGATATTGTTGTTGTTGTTGTTGTTGACGGAGTTAAGCGCTTAATGAACCAGCAGCTTGGTATCGGCTTTCTCGAAATTATTGGTATCAATTAACTCACACATGGCTAAATCTCGTCAAGAAAATCTAAATATTTGTTTATTGATTGCCCAGCTGAAGGCGAACAGAATAGTATTTTTGAGCGGTTATCGAGCCAATCATTTCAATGGTAAACTTTCAAAAATACTATTCTCTTGCAAATGGAATTTCCTCAAGGCCACTACAGATGCCGGTTTTGACAGGATTCGCCGTGAAAGAGTTACACAAAACAGATCCAGGTGTACGATGTTTATTAGGACAAAGTTTAGTTTTAAAAAACCGTCTTAAAATAAACCCAATTGAATGGCTGTGTACTTCCGTGTAAATCTCACCCCACGATATAAGCATTCGAATAGCGCACTGTTAAACTGTGTCTGACACTTAAAAATTATCCGCGCTTCTTTCTAGTAAATCAACTAAGATGCCAATGTTGCCCTAATGGAGATTTGTTGAAATTTTGAGAATAATTTAACTGAAATCGTTCTCTGCATTATGCAGGCAGCACAGATAACCTATTCAGTTAAATTTTTTTTTTTTTAAATATTCAAGATTGTATGTGTTACATCGAAAGCAACCAGTTCAAGCTTGACAAGTTTAACTGAGTGAAGTATTTTAGTGCGAAATCCTAAATCACCTTTTCTATGAGCGATGATCGAGAACCGACACACTTGCGAGAACCGACATACTTATGAGAACCGACACCCTTATGAGAACCGACACACTTATGAGAAGCGACACACTTACAAGAACCGTCATACTTACGAAGGAATTTAAACAATCTTCCTGAACTCAGAATGTTTTAGAATGTTATAAGAAATTGTTCTGAGGGTTGAGAGGAGTAACGACAATGGCAAGATCATTGGATATACCTCTGAATCTATATGGTGCTAGTGCTATTGACGATGATGAGGATGATGATGATGATGACGAGGTGGGTAGTCTGTTTGTCTGTCTGCCTCCCTGTTTGCCTGCCTGACTGCCTGCCAGTATGCCTGCCTTCCTGCCTGCCCGTCCGTCTTCCCGTCCGCCCGCCTGCCTGTCTGTCTGTCGATTTGTCGGTTGGTCGGTCTGTCGGAGTGTCAGTCTGTTGGTCGGTCGGTCTGTCGGTCGGTCGATCGATCTATCTGCCTGTCTGTCTGACCGCCTCGCTGTCTGTTTTACTCTACATATACCGGCTATTCTTTGAAAATGGCCTTTATTCTACTGCGTAGATATTTGCCGTAATATAATGAAGAGACCAGCGATCAATTGCATCATATAGTATGTTATTGCTGTCTAGAGGTATATCTCTCTGTATGCGTGTATACGTGTCTGTTAGCGCCAGGTCTGTTTATCGTAGATATATTTGTCTGTACATACACCTGTCTTATAGTTGCCTCGCGCATACGTATCTGGCTGTATACGCTTTTCTCTTAGTGCCTGATTACTTCTATTCATATCTGGCTATCTATGTCTGGGTGGCTCAATGTGATGGTCTGCCATTCCAGAACCGAGCCTAAGGTATTGAAACGTTTCAGAAATATTTATAGGTCTGTCCCTCGTTTTCAGGCATGATCTTTCTCGTCCTGGAGTATTAATTGGACAAATCATCCATCTGTAAATGGCATCATATATGGCTATCTAGCACATGACCCCCACCCCAACCCCACCGACCCCGTCTCTCATTCTCTCTCTCTCTCTCTCTCTCTCTCGCTCTCTCTCTCTCTCTCTCTCTCTCTCTCTCTCTCTCTCTCTCTCTCTCTCTCTCTCTCTCTCTCTCTCTAATTGACCTTTCATATTATGCATAGCGAATATATCATTATAAAACGGTTGCCAGGATGATCTGACCTCGTGTTGGCAGCCCCCGAGCGAGACATAAATTAGACACCGACAGACAAATCAGACAACGAGAGACAAATCAGACAACGAGAGAGAGAGAGAGAGAGAGAGAGAGTGTGTGTGTGTGTGTGCCTGTGCGTGTGCGTGTGCGCGTGCGTGTGCGTGCGTGCGTGAGTGCGTACGTGAGTGCGTGCGCGTGTGTGTGTGTAGGAGAGAGAGAGGGAGGGAGCCGGGGGCGAGGGGGGGGGGGCGAGGGAAGACGTTGCTAATAAACCAACACCGTATAAAACGTCACGGGAGTGGCCACTTACCACGTGATATAGGTAATGCGCAATCGACAGAGCTTCTGAAGTGGGTATCATATAATAGTTGATATTGGTTTTAGATTTTATTTCACTTCCTATATGACTTACTTACTATCTCTTTCTGGCTTCATCTTGCACCATCACCTTGTCAATAATGACGTGAAGCCAGTATCTCCAATTCACAATAGGTTGACTACGTATATGTTGCTACCACACTCTAATGTTGTGAACACTGCTACAGCGTGTACGTGGAAGTAACGTTCCACTATATTCCGACAGCAGTAATGAAAAGCGAGAACATGATTCAAGATCTTGCAAATCGCGCCTCACTATGCTGCGGCTCGGTTCCAGTTACATAAAGTCCAGTTACAATTACTATACCACATTTACCATGGTTTTGCTCTTGTGTGGGAAGGTTTTGTATACCGACAGTATGAGTATCACATTGCATAGCCCTCACTTATCCGTGCCTCCAGTGGTAACACGCCTTATTGAGCCAATAAGCCAATTCTTGCCCCCTCCCCCGTACCCCCCCCACCCCAGTACTCGCTCAGTAAGCCATGTTAAGAGGGTCTGCCATAAAGAGTGTCCAATATAATATATTTATCTCGACCTGGTTCATTCTGTTTATTGGTAATGGACCTTTCCAGTTTATTCATCCATGATCTAACATCATATGACGTCATAATCAACTAAGTGACGTGTATGATGACGTCATAATTAATTATGGCATGAATGACTCGATTTAGTCCGTCTTTAACGCTTAATAGTCTGACACGTTGCACAAATCGTATGTCTTTATCATTTAATAAACATTCTGTTGAATATTTTGAAATAAATTTGACTGGACGCTGGTGATGCCACAGGCAGCAACAGCGCCCAGTCAAATTAGTTTCAAAATATTTAACAGCTTACATGTATAGTTTTCGGGAACTTGATAGTCAGGGTGTTCAGGGAGCGATCGATCACAACACTGGCGAGGGGTATGGGTGGAGCTTAGCTGGAGCTGAGCGGGGCATAGCTAAAACTGGAGAGGTCCATTAGTGAATATCCAAAGACAGACGATACATATAGCATAGCATGCTCTGGATATAAATACTATCTAGTTATTATTTTATTATACTAGGAGACAATCTCTAATGGTGTGTATTGGAATATGTTAATCTTAGCTCTAGCATTAAAATTTCTGTAAAGATGAGGTCATCTATTCAAAAGGGATTAGAGGCAATTAACTACACTATTAGTGCGCAGTGGTTCAGCTATGCATGTTGCTATGATTTGTAGATTGCGATAACTATCGTATCTTTCGGCGCAGATTTATTATTGTGGTCGTCTTGTACCATCTGACGTCATATATCTAATCTGACAGAGTAACATGTCATCATCAAGATGTCTCTAATATTTCAGTTTAGCATATGTTCTTCCATCGGCGTATGTGGCTAACGACATTATTGTCTAGTAATGGCTGCAGACAGTCGCCTCCACGATCTACTCCACGTGAGAACCATGATGAAGGTCCATTGTATCCTAAGTTCTGCCAAACTCAAACGGGTGGCATACAATAGAAGCGCCATTCTCAGACGAACCGATTAAGTGCATCAATAAAGACAGGAATTTTCCAATTTACCTTATTTGGATAAGATACATCCTATTTCACGGAAGACCAATCTTAGAAATTGTCCAATGCAACGTAATAATGCTCCGTGATGGTGTAGATGCAGCAATGCAGAATAAGAAACTATAGCTACATTGCCCTTTATGTGTATTTAGCCATGGGAGTTTGTATAGCTTAACATGCTAGATAGTGACTACACGTATTTTAAAATTATGTTGTTTATTTCAAAACCGGTTTATCTGAATATCAACGGTACCGCTGAGACCAAAATATTACAATCAAATTATTTTCGACATATTCCGCCGAATCCATATTTTAGTCCGTCTTGTTAGAAACAATCAATCAAAATGAAAAGACGCTCTCCGCCATGCGACAGCCGTTGATAGTGCCTAGCCAGCCGGCTATAAGTGATATCGCCAATACAGCCACACCCCACATCCACTCCACCCCACCCCTACCGCTCCACTCCACCACCCGCCTTCTCGTCAGAAGCAATCGTCTGCTTGGCTGATCGATCGAATTTAATGTTGATCTTCGCCAAACACCAACAATTTCACACGCCTATGTAGCATAGCTACATCACTGTTAACGTATGCTTATAGTGGCGATGATTACGATCAGATAAGGGATACAGATTTGAAAACCTCCATATCTTGAGAACAATCTCATTGAATGCTCTTGTTGCTCAACAACAACATTTATTGAAATTATTTTCAGTATATTGTTATGGCACACCACCGACATTAGTACGCTCCCAGCTCCAGCTTCAAGGAGAGCAGACAAACGAAGAATCTTGCTTAACCACAGACAGACGACATTGTCCAACACATTACGTTTTCGATTACGTGCTGTATCGGAATTAGCTTTTTACGTTATTCAGAAAACATACAGTCTGTGCATACGTGGTTCGTCTCCATTCTGAATATTCTCATTTCTTTTTCAGAAAACAAATATGAAATAGGTTGATTATTTTGTAAATGGTTTGTTTGATTGAAGTAAGCGGCGTTGGCTCAAATTGCTTCAAAATAGCCAACAGCTTATGGATTGTGTTATTTAACAAATCGCATTATCATGAAGGTCTATGCAAAATAAAGCGGGTTAATTTACAAAGCAACAGCATCAACATGAGCAGCAGCAGCCGACATGTTTAATTATTGTGTTACTTGACGACAGAGCCATATTGGGATGTGGTGAAGATTTTATTTTGGATCGTCGTTTTCTGGATTCCTGGTTCAGGATGACTCAAAATGATTAGAGCCTTGTCGCGTGAACGTCTCGTGTGTGACGACCGGTTCTCTGGAGTCGAATTAATCAAGGGTGTAATTAAGCAAGAAATAACCCAGCACTGCTATCTGTCAAAAGTGATCGAAATCTTGCACGTGATTACTGACTGGTTCACGAGTAACTGAGTCTTTGTTATTCACATCGGAAACCAATAATGAACTCAGCAGTGGAACTGAAATAGGTTTTCGTTGCATTGAGCGGAAATCGTTTAGTCACTTGAACTAGTGTGGCGCTGTAATAGGATTCACCCTTGTCAGATTGACGTCTCGTGTTAACTCTGGTCAAGCATGTAGTGTTCTCACACCATCGGTCTTTGATCATAATTCTCTACTCAAAGCATATCCTTGTTTTGTAGTGTAGGTTACTAGAAGACCACGTTACTTAACGGACCTTTCCATTTTTAGCCACAATCATTACGCCACAAAGGGTTCCATATAGACCGTCATCAAACCTCAAATAGTCCGACACGTTGTATGAATTGTATGTCTTTGTAATTCTTTGCTATTTAATCAACATGCTGTTGAATATTTTGAAACTAATTTGACTGGATGCTGTTGATGCCGAGGGAAGCAACAACACTCAGTCAAATTAGTTTCAAAATATTCAGCGGCTTAGCTGTGTAGGTTTTTCGAAATTGATACTCAGGATGTTCAGAGATCGATCGGTCCCAACAAGAGCGAGGTGTGGGTGCAGCTTAGCTAGAGATGGACGGGGCATAGCTAAAACCCGAACGGTCCATTGTAGAGTAGGGTAGATAATCAATATGTTGTGTTAGGTGTTCATATTTCATGTACTCATATTCCACATCACATGGAGATTCGAAATATACATTCTAACAGGACAGCTTAGTCAGCCTGGTAAATTTTTACGCTTTGTATATATTGGAATACTAATTTAGTTTGTATAATACGGTCCCGATTCCAGCTCGTATTAGCGGTTTCTAAGCATGTAGGATTTAAATCACAAGAAGCAGATTCATATGCTAATTGTTTGCAGGATTTGGTTACAATTTGACTTAGAGAGATCCATGTTCGCTGGCATAATTTTTTACAGACACGATATTTTGTGATGGACCGCCAACTGTATAATGGTAGATATCAGCTACGTACTGTATACATTACAATGATCATAGAGGGTGATAGATGAACTATGCAACTGTATGCTTTATACCGGTCCAGGAATGAGCTATACGTTTTAGGCAATGCAATCATTTGGTTACTACATATTACGATAGCATGACACACGTATCTTCAATTCATGTGTAAGGTTTGATAACACGCTTGACTATGACGTCACAGTATATTGAAGTATATATGGGGATTCAAAGAGAATATGAACCGCCAATTATCAAGCTTGCGCCATGTGAGGACACGGATAATGAGGAGGTAGGAAGTTATTTTATTTAAAATGTACTTGACTTTAGATTATAAAATTGTGTAGACTTTAGATAACTACTGAGGCAGTATCTGTAATAGTGGGATCTGATCTGTCATTCAAGGATGACGTCATAAGCAATTACTAGCTGACGTCATAAAGAAATGGCATAGGCATGGCCCTGCCACTAAGGTGTCAAATGTCCATCAGTAAGCGTATCAATAGTCTTTGGTGAATTTCTGATTAAATAAACATTCTGTTAAATATTTTGAGACTAATTTGCTTATAGAAACAACACCAAATGTGTAAAATTAGTTTCAAACTCTTCAACAGATTATCCGTGTAAAAGCGTTAAAAAGCGCAGACAGAATGAGCGGGGCCTTGATAGAAATGGGCGGAGCATATATAGATATGGGACCTCTATAGCATATTCTGACTGCAGGTGCGATTTATTCAGCTCGTATGTGTGGCTCCATGGATAGGAATGTGGATGGGGGTGCGAGCTTGCGTGTGTCATATGTTCTAAGTGCAGGCAGACCACATGCGACATGCATAGCTAGTCTCTCGTTGACAGTTGCTCATCGCCAAATCATATGCTAATTCTATAGTTGTGGCTCAGCTGTTCAATGCAGGATGTTTTCTATAGTTTACTTACTCTTCTTTGCTGCAGTATTTAACATGTCTTATATTCTTACTCGCTCAATACAGCGACAGTGTGGCATGACAGAAATAATGTATACAAACAATATCTTCTCTGTTATTTTTCTGTTTGATGTTAGGTTTATGATTTGATTTTTGTCATCAGTTCAAATTATCAATATTTAAATTCTTAAATAGATTCGGTTAAAAATATCAGAGATTATTTGTTTTCACAATTGGTAATCCATGGTTGGTTAATTGTATCCTTTGTTCCTTATCATTCACATGTAGGTTGAATAAAGCGTCTATTCCCCATGCTTTCCTATCACATTCAGGTGCTGGCATTGTCTCAGTTAGCTCTCCTCCCAGACGTATTATCCTCTATGCAATGCACTGTACTGGCCAAGAACAAATAATCAGTTCAGACTTGATATTGGAGAAACATATACATGATTTTATTCTTTAGCGGCAATTGTGATGCATGCACTGGATATATACGTCGCAGTCAGCTGGTTATTTGTCTTCATGTTATTCTTCAATTACAGCAGTACACATATTACTTTACACGCCAATTCAGTACAATACACAATCAATGTAGGACGGGATACATTCTCAAACTATATATTCGAATGTATCTTTATCCCATAGCTAGGCAAGTAATATGAATCTTTGTACGTGGTTGGAGCATGGCAAACTGGCAAATTGTAGCCTAGACAACCAAAAATTAATAACATTTCTGGATGTGTGTCACACACCGTCTACACAACCTGATCTGGGATACGTTTGCGATGAACTTTGGTTAAATCCAATGTATAACCTTATGTCTGCGAGAATGTTAGGGATACTTGGTACTCAGCATGTAAAGACGATATGTGGTCATGTACTCTGGTATGATGTATTCTAGAAATGTGGTGTACATCCTTCCTCAATCTGGCAATCCATAATCTCCCGACGTGTCTCAGTCAACTGTATCAAAATCCACAATGCTTGTTTGTTCAAGAATATGTACAGAAACGTGTGTTGATAACTACGTTGGACTTTCCAGCCAGATTCGAATGTTTATAAATTGATGCCGATATATATTGTCCAACATTACCCGCAGACAATGGCGTACTAGGGACTTGTTACAGCAGAATGAGTTTGTGAAGCAGGTCATTGATAATTTATCTTGATTTTTAATAACAATAAAATTACTTATGTTTGTTCCGATAAAATAAATTGAATGGCGCCTTAATTGGAGGAGAATGTGGAACCAGCCTTAGACCTAGGAGACCTTCTCAAATACAAGGGGGAAAGACAATGTTCACAAAATCGGATATTCCGAGATGGGGATAGACATTTAAGCAAAGTATTAATGAGGTTGAGGACCAATACTGGCATATTATACTGTTACGAATTAGAACATAGGATGGTGACTAATACTGACATAAGATGTATTATACGATACAAATATTGGAGAGGTTATACAGCAAGGAAGGTGGTGTCCAATAACGAGGCCACACCATTATGAATTAAAACATATGATGTTAACTAATACTGACCTAAAATCTATTACACAATAATAACATTGGAGAAATATAAAAATAAGACGGTAATATGAAAAAAGGGAGGAAGTGAGGGTAAGCTACAGCTATTTAGAATAAACAAGTGCGTTTGATGATTGAGTTCACGGAAAAGTGAGCTCGCTGACCGAATTATAGACACTGGCGAAGCCAAAACTATGCTCATTAAGCAGCCAATGAAACGTGTTCAATAGCGGAGAGGCGCTTTGCGATAGGGTAACTGAGGTGAGTGGCCCTTAACCCTTTAATGTCTAAATTTGGTCAAGAAATTCAAAATATTTCCTTATTGAATGGTCATCTGCATACCAAGAGAAAAGTATTTTTGAAAATTTACAACTGGAATGGCTGGCTTGGTTACCGAGCCAGTCATTTCAGCGGTCAAATTTCAAAACAGGGTTTCTCTTGGCTTTCAAATGGACATTCCTCAAGACCACTGCAGAGGCCTTTAAAGAATGATAAACATTGCGCGAAATCCATGCTTTCTAATATTTATTAATAATCACAATTACTATAATTCCATGCATCTGAGAAGTGTAGAACCACAGGAGCTTTGCGAAACAATCTTTCATTTGTAATTCTTTCAAATTGATTTGAATCTCATTATTCTTAGAAACACAGACACACGTATCATTAATGGTATTGGTAATATAAGATGCGGATGATTTATTAGACATTAACACCCTTAGATCTCTGAGTCATTATTCTCATTGTGTATTAGTCAATCATCATTCAATCGAATGACCAACATATGTTCATTTTCTTTTCAAATTTAATCACATCTTAGACATATGCACTAACAGAAACAAATTTAGTCAAATGGAATTTCCCAAAGCTATTCTACACCTCTCACCATGTACAGTGTGAACATAAGCAGATATTGATATATTTATATATAATAATGTTAATATAATACCACGAATTCGTAACAATAACTAAAAATTACGTTAGTGTACAGTTTTGTAACGAAGTCCACTATGCGATCCAATGTCCTCCGTCATCGGAGAACCTTTGTATTGGCGAATTCTTAACCTAATCAGGCCTGAGGTCTTGCTTGGTCTTTACTCTGATTATGATTATCTTATAAGATGTTGCTATAAAACAGCCACAGAGCTCTACACTGCTTGATACATCGTGCACCTTTCAGACTTCCATCACACGAATACGTACGCGGAACTGACACCACCACCACCCCACCACCACCCCCGCCCCCACCCCCACCACCCGCACCCACACCCACACCCCACCCGACCCCATTATGTTGTATTTAAGGATAGCCTCATTTTACTGATGAAAATCCAATTTACATGAGCGAAAGTTATTTTTTCTGCTAAAGCATTGTGCCAGTTGCAGGAGATATTGGAACAGTAATACGCGTGGCATGCTTTCCTCTGCATGTATTGAGAATCTGAATCACGTTCGCAATTTATATGGAATTTATTATTAATCCAATTTAATAGAAATGAATATGAAATCAGCTTTAAAAAGCGAGTGCGATTGAAATTGTATTTATTACTGACGAAGGTTTTATCTATTATTCCTCCAGACAGCAAGTGCATATTTTACAATCTTGGGGTTGTAGCAAACATAACAGAGCATGATCTGTAAAACGCCTTCATGTTTGGTATCTAGTCCAAATTTTCAGAGATAAATCATACTAGTCCTGTATCAGACTCCCAATACAAGAATGAGCTACGCATGTGGAAATATAACCCATTCTGTTGTATCTAATTGTAGTCATATTTTATTGATGAAAACCCAATTTACGCAAATGAAAGTTATTTTTTCTCTTAAAGTCGTGCTCAATTTGAATAAGATCTTGAATGGAGTCGTATTAAATCTATATACTATTTCTTCTGCATATATTGAGTATCTGAATTGCGTTCACATTTTAAGTGAAATTTATTATTAATCGGATGTAATAGAATTGAATAATGAAACAGTGAGTGCAATTGAAAATGAATTTATTACTGACAATGACACTGACAAAGATTGTGTATATCACCGCCAGACTGCGAGTAATTATTTTAGAATCGTATGCCTCTAACACTAATAACAGAACTAGATCTGGACCTTACTGTCTAGTGCGAATACGCTAGACGGTAGTTCTCCGCTGCTAGTGCTCTCAGACATATATGTGGTCCTGAGACGCGGGACGGTTACTCCAATTTGCCATAATGCCATCTATATAGAACACCCATATTGCGTCCGCGAAATCATTGTGTTATGTGACCACTTCTCTTAGGTGGTGTGTTTATGTGGTGGACATTTAAACTGGAACGTGCCCCGCGTTAATGAAGATTGATTTCGCAATACATCAGTAATTACTGCGATATATTAGTCTTATGGCGGAGTGATAAAACACGGAATAAATTTGAATGTATTCTGGTTTAATTCTGCGCACGTCGCCTTCGTGTTAAAGAGTGGCTGGGAGACTATATGTAGAATACCCAGAATGACAGATGATCGCAGAATACACATTTACATCCACTTGGCGGCATGATTTGAATGCCAAATTAAATTACAGTCAAATCAAGCTATAATGGAGCTTTTCATTTTAACTATGCCCTGCCCATCTCTAGCTAAGCTCCACCCACGCATCGCTCCTTTTGAGATCGATCGATCCCAGAACGCACTGACTATCAATTTCCAGAAAATTATACAAGTAAGCCATTTCATGACTCTGTGATTGACATTGTCAACTATTACTGCCCTAGTGACAAGAATCTCTCACTTGACACAATCCATGTCCCGGACTGCCACTTCATCATTACGGGAGACTTTAATAGCCAGTCCCAGAGCTGGGGATGCAGAACACTTGATAAACGAGGAGAAGACATTGAAGCATGGCAAGATGAAAAGCACTTTTTACTTGTCAACGATCCCACAGAGCAGACTACCTTCTACTCGCGCCGGTGGCACTCGACAACAACTCCGGACTTGGCATTTTGTACAGAAGACATTCACAGAAACCTCAGTAGAGTGGTCGGATCGCAGTTAGGAGGAAGCGACCACCGCCCAGTCCTCCTCTCTCTTTCTGGAAGTATTTCGACAAGTTAACCTCAACATCCAAGGTGGAACTACAAAAAGGCAAAATGGAGTCTGTTCGGCATTCGTTCCAATGAACTTACCCAAAATATAGCAGTAGAAGGGAGAAACATCAACAATGTGGTCAAGGAATTTAATTCAAGTATCCTCAAGGCTGCCAACGAAGCGATTCCTCGAGGGTTCAGGAAAAACTACCGCCCCTACTGGACAACAGAACTGCAAGCAGCACATGATAAACTAGACAAGGCCAGAGAAGATGCAGAGGGTAATCCCTGTCATGAAAACCACTTGACGCTACAACAAACTAAAAGAAGAAGCTGGAGGAAAAAGACGGCAGGGTCTAATTTAGAGAGAGACACCACAAAGCTATG